>BSBK01007582.1:0-542500 GCA_027943335.1 Chamaecyparis obtusa | reverse complement strand
GTACAAATTTGAATCATCAATGACATCACTTGCATGTGTGATGTGAGCCTTGAGGATAGGAAAACAAAAATGGCAGCACATAGGCTACACATACTAATGTTGGCAAGATAATGAGGAGTATGAGTACATTGCAAATCACACATGTCATGTACTGTGACATAAGAATCATAATCAATCCGATCTCCATTTACGTGAGTGCCTGAACACTTGACACACATACACAAAACACACATGTGACCACTATGGCAGGGAGCTGGATGAATGATTTAATGACTCCACAACCCTGACCCTTGACATCTTTTAAAATCAACTGGTGGAGTTTTGAATCCAGTCTAATAATTTCTTCAGGGGAGAGTGATGTTATTTCCTAACCATCACAACCAATATTTGCAAGATGATCTGCTACCGCATTACCTTCACGGAGGGTATGAGAGATATATACTTCATGAAACGAGTCAAGGAGGAGCCATACTTGCTGAAGAATGTATGCAAGTTTCCAATTATGAATGTCCCTTTTGATGCAAGCATTGATAATTACCAATGAGTCACCTTCTATTTGGAATCGATGGAAACCTCCTTCTCTTGCCAGAGCAAGCCCAGCAAGTAATCTGTGAGCCTCGACCATGTTATTTGTGCCTTGGGGTAATGGGAAATATTTGATTTCCAAATCAAACCCCTAATGATCTTGAATGCACACACCCACCCCTGAATCCCCTGGATTGCCTCTCGAAGATCCATTGAAATTAATTTTTACAAACCCCTGTGTAGGAGGGATCTAGTGAACTAAATGTCGATCAATAGTATTTGAAATGGATGTTTGGTGACACCAACTGGTTGGGACATGAATGTACTTCCATTCCCTTATTTCATTATTATTGATCTTTATTAAATGTTTTATTTTTGATTTGGGGGTTATTTTAATATTTACTATTTTAGTGATTTTATTATTTTTAAATTAATTGGATTATTAGGGGAGATAAATTGAAATGTCCTAGGTGGGACCTAGGTAAATTATTTCTCCCTATCAGTAATTTATTATTTAAAATTTATAATTTTATATGAGTTTCAATCCCTTTTTATTGATTACTATAAATTGATTAATGAACTTTGGAACTTTATATGTTAATTAAAAATTATATTAATTTAATTTAGGATATTTGAATATTTTTTATATTTTAATAAGAAATAACTTGTTAACCCTAGATTTTTCTTAGGGTTATTTTCTTGATCATATTTTATCATTGTCACCTCCTTATTGATATTTTGTGTTTAGACCCTAGTTGGTAACCTAGTTTCTGTTAGGAACCATTAGGGTTACGATTCAATTGAATTACACTTTGCTTTTGAATTGAACCCTTTTGGGTGTGTTGACCCAACCTTTTACTTTTCATTATTTTCTAAGCTTGAATTCTCACCTTGGGTTATCCCTTTTATTAACTTTTGTTTTAACTTGGTTAGGATTTCATTTTAATTAATGCAGTTTGACGAACAAGGGATGTTGGCAAGCCAGTGCATGCCATGATACCTCTTATGAGTTGATATGTGTTGGTTGTTGTGTTTAATTTTGTGTTGAGTGTTTCCTTAGTTTGTAACCTAGTTGATTTAATTTTCTTTAAAAAAAAATTGTTGTGTGTGTTTTGCCCTAAATTTTGGGCATGACAGCCCCTTTGCAGATTCTACTCCATTTCCTAAAAACTTAGGAATTGCATTTCTTAGTTCATTAGACACACGATTTGGGAATATTACAATACCATTAAAATCAAGTTGTCTATATCTTTCATTCATCATAGGAGGTCTAGCATTAGCATGATTGCCACCTTGATTATTCATTCTCTGTCCCATGTTATTTTGATTATTATTATTTCTATGATTTTGATTTCTTTAATTATTATGTTGATTAGCATGATTTTTTTGTGTATGATTACCATAAATTTGATTCCCATTATTAAGTTTTCCTCAACGATCATTATTATTTCTTCTTGCATTTCTGTCATTACATTGGAATAATGGGTTTTCATAAGTATTATTTGAAACTTTCTCAACATATTTTCTATGAGGAGGAGTATACTTCATTTTTTTTTATATTTTGATTTCTTTCTTCATCTCCAACCCTCTCTTCATCATTATCTTTTTCCGATCCTCTTCTACTTCCTACTGGAGTATTGATTTCATCCCTATTTATTCAAAATTTTGCAAGTACATCATCTGGTTGTTTTCTAAAAGAACTAGAAAACTTCTTCCTATCTAGAATAAGATCCATAAATTCTTGAATATTTTTTTGTATCCTTCTATCAACTTCATCCTCCTCATCATCCTCATCACTTTGATAATTATATTGATTCATATTTGAATAGAAAGGATTCTTATTTTCATCCTCACTATTATGAGTGGATTGATGATGCAACAGAAAAAGGGAATAGACCAAGAATGAATATTCCAAACCTTACATTCACAAAAACAACACAACAGAAACACAACAAAGAAAATTCTCAAATAGTATCAGATTATTTTCATTCAACATGCCTAGCTGTAAGGCATTCTGGGTTATGGCCAAATACAAACAATTACAATAGTAATTCTGCAAGACCTCACAAGAATCAACTCCAAGATAGCCATATC
Source organism: Chamaecyparis obtusa (assembly GCA_027943335.1). NCBI lineage: Eukaryota > Viridiplantae > Streptophyta > Pinopsida > Cupressales > Cupressaceae > Chamaecyparis > Chamaecyparis obtusa. Next base: position 539,881 of record BSBK01007582.1, on the reverse strand, counting down.
TGTAACAACAGGCTACAACAAACTGGTAGAAACCCCAAGAAGAATCTAAACTTGTGTTCGCAAGAAACCAAGAAATATTCTTTTCTTTCAAGCCCACACTTAGATACTAGCTCTTCTCAATATCATTCCTCTTCACTACTCCATCCTCCATGATCCCTTACAAACCTACCCCAGACCTTTCTTAAATTCACTTTTTTAGCCACATGTTAGCTGGAAGAAAGGAATAACTCTTAAGCCCAAGTCAACTCCTAAAATAAACAAATATTGAATGCAATACAAGTTGGATCTCAAATAGCCTTACAAATAATTAATTCTCCATGTCGGCCTCCACATCCACATAAGATAATGTAACACACACTACCCATATTAAATACATTGATTTGGCCAACTAAATCCATAAGAACTCCAGTTGGTAAGCCAAACTACTGATCTTTAGAAAAACTACCAAACAATCCAGGCCTAGCTGAGCAAGCATGTCAACTGAGCACCACAAGCATCACATAGGTTCTTCCGAGCACTAGAAGTTTTATCAAGTCCTTCAATGAACAAGCCCCCGGGTAACACTATAACAAAGAAACACTCCTTTGACTGAGCCCCTCGGTCAACACTGTAACTGAGAAACACAGGGACAAAACACTCCAACATGCAGAATTGCTAACTTTTCCAAGATTCTCCTGCATCAATTGAGGATCTCCATTGTCATCATAATGTCTTTTAGTGAATTGTTTAAGACTAGAAAAATTAATTTTTGAATTAGACTTCTTTTCTTTCCTTGGTTGAGTCTTAAAATCCAATTCAATATAATCTTTGGTGGCTTTATGAAGAGATCTCCTACCCCACAAGCCCTAGGTTTTTATCCTCTATTATTACTACATAAAGTAAATTTGTCAGCTTCTTTATTAGAAGGAATTAATTCACATACTAAATCTGAACTCTTTAATCCTAGTGGAGTCACTTCTTTAAAAAAATCTTATATGGAGTCGTCACCTCAATTGTTTTAAGGAAAATATTACTTCACTTCTTCTGAGTAAAATTTTGAATACCTTCTAAAATATTTGATTAATCCAAAGATCCTAGAACTTCTCCAAATGAATCCCAAGCGGAGTCACCAATCTATTAGTGCCCAAATAAACAGATTGGATTCTTTGAAAGCCTTTTTACTTAGTCAAAGGAAATCCAACTGACTTGGCCAACGAACGAGAGAGATTGATTCCAATCTTCTTCTGCTACACTTCTGGCTTTGTAGAACCAAGGAAGACAGACCTATGCCTTAACCAAACTGGTTGGTTCTAAGGTTTTATTTATAGAAGATATCTGTATTTTGTAACAATCTATAGAATTTAAAGTAATGAACTATGTTATTTATTTTAAATTGAGAAATGAAATGTAACAAATTGATTGCAAATTCCAATATGGTTAGTTCTTATGATTAATGCTAATAATTAATTATATTGATTTTAGACTAGTGCCTAAACCTCTCAAATTTAATAAATTTCCTTAGTTCAATATGAATCCTACGTATAACCTTGAAGTTAGTAAGAAACTATCACTTTCAACAGTGTTCAAATGAGCATATATTTCAACAAAAACTATAATTTATATCAATTGAATTTAAATTCTAAAACAAAGACCAATTGATGATTTAATATGCAATTCAATCAAAATCAAACAACATCAAACTACCATATTTAAGCCAATTGTAAGATTAATTCAAAGAACTAATGAAAATATATCACCTTGAGATTTTGAAAACAATAGTCCTTATAACATATGTAATCATTCAACAGAAGAAAAAATGCTATGATTGTCCATGACATATCACATAAGAGCTATAATGCATAAAAACTATCTCATAATGATCCCCTCTTTCCCAAATTGTGTCATATACTTATGGACAACAAGGTAGTTAAAAATGAAAGGATGCAACCTTTCATAATATAAACTAACAAAATGAAACTGCCTAGTAACTAAATTGCAAATCATAAAAGGAAAAAGTTCTATTCCCCACAAAGTTTGATGCACGCATCCATTTTTTCCACATAATCCTTCAAGATTTTGGTGTCTTCATTTATGACAACATCTCTAACCAAGGACTCAAGTTGTATAATATACTCCAACTGGGCCTGTGTCTCCTTGAGTTCAAAGTTATCATCCGAGATGGCATTAAGGGAAACACATGGGACTCTTTGGCAATCTGCAAGCCACTCCTACTTACTTATGATCTCCTTTTTACTATAAAAAATAGGGGAAATCCCTCCTTCATAGGGCTTTGAAAATCCTTGTATTCTTCATAGATATCCTCCCTGAACCTATTATGTACGTTGATCCTTTCCTTGAGATTCTCTATCACCACAGGGTTTGAACATTCATTCAACAGTTTATCCAATTTGGGTTTAATTTGATCATACTCAATCTTTATTTTTAATTGACCAAGTGATATTCCCACATATTTGTGATTTCTGTCAATAAGCAATCCAATCCACATTTTACCAAGAAAGTAGCAATGTCGTTCGTCACATTCTTTAGTTGCTTATTTATTCTGGCATTCTTGTTGCAATTCCTCATATTTTTTTTTCCATTTCTCACCATCAAGTGCAGGTAACAAAGGTAATGTCTAGCCACTTCTTTTATAGCTTTCTTCATACAAAATTTGGTATTGGTCCCTTTCAAACATCAATCTCTAGATTTTTACTTTTCTCAATTTAGAAATATTTATGTTGATGTTGGAAATGGACATAGGGTCAACCTCTCCCACTTTCAATTTCATCATATGACCAAAGGCCCTATCTACATTGACAATCTTTGGCCTTTTATGTGGAGGGTATAGAGCCCATAACAATATTGTCTCCTCATCCTCAACAAATTTGGACCCTATGAAAATATCTTCAACTCCTTTCACATCTAACTTTAAATCACTATTATCAGATTTAATCATGTTTTTAAAAATAAACGAAGCACTCATATCCCATCTTGGTAATAAAATGATACCTGCTCCAATGAGAATTTGTTTTCCTTCTTTCGGGGTCATTGTCTTCATTTCCTCTTCAACCTTTGCCTTCATTTTTTGCATGAGTTCTACCCCATTAGTAGGGTTCAATGTGGAGATAGACTCCCTCAATTTCTTACCTTTTATATTATAAAAAAATAAAATAAATTCTTTAGACTTCACAAAAGTTTTATCAGTGACAAAAGCATTGTAAACATCAATTCAGGCATCTTGGTGTACCCCCATTTCAGTGATAGTTTTGTTAGTGTCATTTGGAATCTCTATTACATTGGTAGTGAAATGTCTAGTCACATTTTTCTCTATGGTTACTTTTTCTCCAACATACGGTGTTCCATTAAGCATATGTGCAAAATATTGTCTTTTCTCCATGAATTTTCTATTATATTATTATATGGCTTCCCTTGCTTCATCCTCTTCCAAATTATTGAGTACATATTCTACCTCCATAGACTCATGTTTATAATTACTATTTTTTTCCCCTTTCCTACAACTATGAAGATAATGCTCAGGATCATAATTTTTTTTGGTAGTATGATGATACATGTGATACTCTTCCTTCAATTTCCTATCAATAATCTCATAGGCCCTAGGTTAAACAACATTAAAATCACCAAAATGTAATGTTCTTGGTATAATGTTTGTTTATGTAATGACCCACCAAAATGTTTTTTACCTGACATACTTAATTGCCTCACAATTTCCAAGTATCCTATTCTATTAGGAACAAATCTGGGTAACCAGTAGGGTTCTTCTTCAAAACTGTACACCCTAAAACAAGTGAAATCTTCATATACATACCAGTCTACCCAATTATGATCTACAATTTGCCTATCATCAAAGTCTTTAGGCCTTAGAAAATTTCTAATTTCCATGAAAATAGACAAATCACATGGGTGTCCAAATAGGTGGTAGGTAGGCCTCACAATCCACCCCTCAAATTTCACATAGTCAGAATACTTGAATCTATAATCCCCTAGGGATGTCCATAGTTGAAGTAGTAGTATTTATCCTTCAAAAAATCTAATGTCCAGGTTCAAACCTAATTATTTTGTCCATATACCCCTCGTTTGTCCATATAACAGTACCATATGCATTAACAAAGAATATTGACTAAAAATAGGGTACTCACCATTCAAATCTAGAAAACCATCATGAATGCACTCTGCAATGTATGAAGCATAATCATAGGGTTGGGGTTCATACATCTAAACATATGTAGCCAATTCCATGGGTCCTTCTATCATCAGATATGGCACCTCAATCCCTCCTATCTGACCACGTCATATATGTAATTTCAAGGTAAAACCTGAAAAGGTTAACATTGTATGTAGAACCATCTTCCTTAGTTAGGGCTCCACTTTTGTTCTTATGCATAGCCAATTTCTAAAACTTATAAGTGGTATCATCCACACTGTACCTATTATCCAATTCTATAAATGATAATCTCTTATTGAAACCCAATTCCAAACCAATAACCTCTTCAATACTTTCTGCAAAAACTTTTATAAAAATTTCACCCTCACGGTCCCTGATGCACCTTTCTTCTGGTTTGTAATTTTTTGCTAAACCTTTCATAACCTCAACAAAAATACATTTGAAACCACTAGTTTACCTAGATTTCTCCTCTAGGTGTTGCATATAGGGACCTCCTTGTCCTTTTATAGATAATGGAAAAGAAACAAGTCATATCCTCTTCTCCTAGTCCAGATATCACCTACATTCTTATATCTATCTTCCAGATTGTCCCTGTCAGTCACATTGAACTTTGACCTTCAAGATTTTGGTTCTAATGCTTGCATATGATAAATTAAGTCTTGGTTAAGTCTTCTTGGCCTCTCTATTTTCTTCTTCTTCTTCTATTCTACAATCTTAGAACCCTTCCTCTTACCAGAAGATTCTGATGTCGATGGCTCCATTCTTAACAATATCGCATTTGAATCACTCACAGCTTTGCAATTAAAAATTCTAATATCTTCACTTGGTTAGCAATTATGAATTTTATTTTATTCATGTGTATCCAATTGTACATAGAACCCCTATTTAATGTCATTCTTTGTAGTAGTTTTAAATATGATCTAACAATGACTCAAAATTAGTGAATCCGCTCTGTCAAAATTTTGTGCCATCAGTATATGTCTCTATGATATTACACTAAACTTGTCTTTCATCATCATATCCATCATTGATCAATCCATTGGGGATCAAGATTTCATGAATATCACTCTTCTATTATGAGGATGGGAACTTCTCCTATCATTGTAACCATTTCTGAAGCTATCCCATCGAGGTATGTTACTTTGATTATCGGGTATCGGGGAGTCATTATTTAACACTTTCTGATAATACTTGTTACATAAACATGACTCTTACCAACATCCCCATCGGTGATCAATATAAAAACTTGTATGATGTTTCAATGTCTTGATGATCTTTCATTGTGAACATTCACTTTATCGATTGTGGGGATAATAATTTTAGTTGGCTGTCGATACATCGATAGCTACCAACGTTGTATTGTAAACCCAGTCGGGCGTCAGGATAATAAAGATTTTTTATCCCCGATACATATGATTATCCCGGTAATCTTCACTACTATTCTTTTTCTCTTATCGGTGTAAGTTATCTCAAAATGTCAAATTTTCTCATTTACTTTCTTGAATGGGCAGGATGAAGGTTACAGATGCCCAGAAGCCCATAGTGTTTCCCTTTAAAACTCATCTTACATCTTTACTCTTGAATGTATCTCCCTTTCCTTTGAGAATGCTTCATCAAACACTAGATTTCATGGTTCTGGTGGAGCTCTAAAATTTAGCCTAAATTTTAGAGCGACTAGTTTGGAAGTTTCCCTAAGGCACAAATCATTGCCTCAAAAGACTTTTGAAAAGGCCCTAGTTTGAGTACAAATAAAAAAGGACCTATTGAATTTCATGGGATACCTCTTGGAAAATATGCTCCTTTCTTATCATTAAGTATTCACAGCAGGTTACAACTCTCAGTTTTCAGTTCTGATGTGTTTTGGAGATAGCCAGTTGGAGGTCATTGCTCAAATCTGAATTTTTACATCTATTCAGTTTTTACTGAAGGACCTACTTTAGAAGTTTATATCTAATGCCTTGGTTATAGACATGGCATAAGGATTATTTTAGTATATTGTAGGCATGAAAGTAAATCTCCATGCCCATTTTCAAATTCCTATGAGGTCGTATGATCAATTCACCAAGGCCTTTATGTTTGCATTTTATTCAGTTTTTCTGAACCTGAAAATGCAGAATTTAAGTGGCCTACTTTGAGATCATACAAATTACACCCAATTCATGAACATGAGAAATTGAATGTTGCTCTATATTTTAAACTTGAAAATGAATCTTCTTGATGATTTTTAGATCATGACCAATCCATTGCATCATTTTTCCTAGTCAAATCCAAATCCAATTTCTACAAGTTTCACTATTTTTAGTTTAGGAGGTTCTGAAGGGGTGACTTTGAAGACCATTTCTGGGTGACCAATTAATCATTTGGGGAATCTAATTATAACCTTTTTTTTCTATATGTGTGATTGAATATACATCCAAGGTTTCAGACCATAAGCTTTCCATTTTATAGGTTTGTGAAGTCAAAACAAAAGGTGTTTTATGAAGATGGCTAGTGCTAATAGAATCAACTTTGCGGAATGACTATTTTTATAGAGTGGTAATTTGATTTTAGATGCTTGTTCTGAGATGAAAGTTGTTTTCTTGCATTCCTTGTATATGAATCTTCTACTAGGATCAATGATTTCTACCTAGGCCATGATTTGATATTTTTATTCCAGCTTTTCAAGAGGTGGTTCCCTATGATTTTAACTTGTGTTTACAGAACAAGTTTAAATAGGTGATTTTGAGTTTTAAAAATCTTTTTCCCTGAGTAACTTTGTGGAAATTCGTCTAGTAGAGTGACTTTCTATAGTGTAAATTTTTTCTTTGCCAAGTGTCAATGTTAGGGGATATGTTTTGATTAGTGTTTCAACAACGTTCCTGGAGGCAGTTTGTTCAGTTTGGTGACTTTGCAAAAATTGTTAAAAATTAAGTTTTTGATCGATCTGGTGTTGTCCAAATCAAATCTAGCTGCAGGCATCAGTCGTTCTGATCATTTTTTAGGCTTAGTTATTTGAAAACAATTTTTTTTTTTAGCTGGACACACTTTGGGCCCAACTCACCTCATTATTTTAAAGGAACTTTGTCATCTGTGTTGCATGTGTGCGCACAATGCTTCTTTTAGCACTATGTATGCCTCTTCCTACATAGCCATACCTCCATTTAACACTACAATATTTTCTTTTAAGCATTATGCTTACTCTCCTTTGGCGCACACCCATTTTCCTCCAGCATACATATGCATGGTTTCCTTTATGCTGGAGTGCCTTCCTTTTCTCTGCACACACCTCCTAAGGGTTGTGTGTGCCTTCTTTTTATCTATTTTTACCTCCAATGAAGGTTGCACATTCTCCCAAAGAGGCTTCACATACCTCCAAAGAGGCAACACAAACCTTCCTTGAGGTTGTGCACACTCCTTTGGAGTGGTGTGTGCCTCCAAGGAGGTTCTACGTAGACTCCAAGGTGTTGTACATGCCTCTAAGGGTGTTGCGCATAGGCCTTGGTGGGATTGAATGTTGGTTAAGGGGCTGCATTGTGGGGGTTTTTTTATCCCACATGTGCCCAACTTGGTGCATAAGACATGTTTAAAATAAACAGTGCTTAGGTAGGTTGTAAAGAGAAAGAAGGAAGGTAGGTGGAAGAGCCTTCCAAATTTGTGTGGGGCCAGTTAATGCATGCTAGCTGGGCATGTATTAAGAGGAAATTTTTAAAGGAAGGTATTATAAATCAAATGGGATTTATCCCACATTGTCAGCGGAGAAGGAAAACAAGTTATTCAAATAGAAAAGTGCACAGGCTTAAGATGTCCAAGTGTGGACACCCAAGTGGACTCTCTCATGCACGTACATGGACTGAGGTGGCAAATGACTAGAGGATAATGTGGCAGTGGGTTTCATGAAAGGAAGGATAATTTTGGCGCAATGAGATAATGAACAGATTAGATGCCTCGAGATGTGTTCTAAGATTAATGGTGGGTAGGATGCCTTGGTGATAAAGGTGATTATAAGTTAACCATCATGAGATCACACTTGATCGAAATGTGTCCCACATGAGGTGGCAGGAGGAGTTGCATCTTGCTGCGAAGTTGGCGAAATGAAAAATTAGAGGTTGACACATGGCAGAGATGGTGATGTAGCATTAGTGATAGGGCAGTGAGGTGGATTGATGAACCAATAGGGCAGTGCCATGTAGCATGTGGGCCCACATTAGAAGTTTAAAGGCCTATGTAAAAATTGAAAATTTCATATATAGTCAGACTATGTGTTAAAATTTGAAAATTTAAAAGACTTGGGTTGTACACAGAAATTTGATCTGGGGACTGAATTTTTACTCAAATATATAAGTGTTATATATCATAAAAAATGACATAATATGAAGAATACACCAGCAACATCAAATGTGGGATTCACCATCTTTCTTTGACGATTATTCTTGAAAGAAAGAATTTGGGGAAAATATTCATATAGATAGGATTTGATTTACAAATAGGGACAAAAGGGGAAATAAAATTTCTTTCAATTTGGATTTCTTTGCAAGATTTTTTTGGATGCACTAGTAAATCAAATTGTTGATCTTTTCAATTAATTACTTGTTGCTTTGATGTTCTCAGAAAAGAAGTGGCTAATCTATTAGGAATTTGCAAGTGGTACAAATCATATTGGATTTTATTTACTACAGGTCCCAGGAAGTAGTTGGTTTTGTCTTAATTTCTTGACCTAAATGATCTGTATCTTGTTGCAATCCTATTCTATTTAAGGATTTCCAAGACCATTTAGAGGGGATGGAATTTTTTTCAAAAAGTTATATTCTGAACATTCAATCAAGGAAGATAGCATGTTTTGTCCATCTTATATCAAAATAGAGTAGAAATTTGTAGATCTTTTGCAAATTATCTCAGTGGTTCTGAATCTTAAAGCAGGGTGTGTACAGAGGCATAGATCCTCATACTTAATGCAAGTATCTAGTTTCATTTCTCTCCATTTGTGTCAATTTTTATGAGTTTTGAGTCTTCTGATTCATTGTATGGAGTTTATCTATACAGGTATTGTCAGTCTTTAGTTCCTTTTTTAAGATCAAATTAAATGATGCTCTAGATGAACCACAAACTCATTAGATTTGCACATGGATTTATGTAAGAAGTATGGTTTTGTATATTTGTGTTCATGGTTTGGATCTTTGATGAAGTATAGTAGTTAGTCTTTGTATTCTACAGTGCATTAGATGATTTTCCCAATGGATAAGGCTTTGGTCTGAAACAAGTATGTCCTATGTTGATATATGTCTAGTTGAGATTTGTTATTTTCTGTAAATTAAAGTCAAAATCCATCAAAAATCCTTTTAGTTTTGTGGTTGTGTGGTATCATTTATTTCATGATAATCAAGAATCATTAGATGAGTGGTTGCCATCTGGTATTTTCTTATCATAATCTTCTTTGTTGAATCCAATTTAAAGTTGTAAAAGTGTTATATGTTACTGGATTGGGTGCACCCATCTTGGTTTTGCAGAGCCAGAATTGCAAAGGGAAGTATTGTCCCTATAGTTGGTATAGTTACCTATAGATCTCCCCACATTTGGAACTAACCCCTCCTCAAAATCTATCTTAGGTATATTGGTGTCTCTCTGAGAGTAAAATCCATTTTAGGAACCAACAAAATGATGACTCTACTGGGGAGAACATAACAAAGTAATAAATCTATTGAGAATCTCTAGTTATATCATGTATATTATCAATATTATACTATCCAGATTGATTTAGCCCATCTGAGTCACCAACAAAATGGTGACTCTATTGGGGAAATGTTAAATGAAGCTTAAATAATGCAGGTACAAGTTGAGCTAGACTCCTGGCCTTCTTATTTATCTCATGCATTGGTTACCATTGATAATATAGAGTCATGTTTAAATATTTTATATGTCCTCATTAAGTTGTGAGCGGTGACTATAAAGTTCTTTGTTTGATCAGTACATGCTTAGAATGAGAAATATGATGTATTTGCAGCCCTGATAAACCATTTTTATACCCTGTTGAAGTTTTTTTGTGTTGATGGAAAAGGATGCATAAAGATTTTTCAGTGGTTAAAATATTTGTCCTCTTCAAGGAGGTGGCGACTCTACAAAGATTTTAGTGAAGTAAGCTTCAGATATATTAGACTTTCCAGTCAATGGGTTGAGTTTCAACTACAGTACTTCTAGGTATTTTTGATTTTCCATGAGTCAAATTATTTTCATGAAAATCATGTGCATAAGAAATTTTTCCCTATTAAGTGTTTCAACACTAGTAAGAAGGGAAGAGTGATAGTGGGCAGTTTCATGTTTCCTTGTTAAATATCTTGTTGATGTCAATAAGCATTGAAGTAATGTCATAGAGGTTAAAATGTTTTTGTGTGTACCTCTTGTAAAGATAGAACAAGATGATTTGTCTTCGTCTTGTTTTAGACCAAATGAGTAATCAACACAAGAGCCAGCCTAGAAGGCTACGTATTATTAAGTTGGATAATCCTTTAAATTATGGTCATGTTCCAAGATTCCCCGATTCTTTTCCTATTGAGCTCATTGACCTGATCCCATTTTTTAATGATTAGTCTGAGTCAGCACTCAAACATGTTCTAGCATTCTTTAGATTTGTTGTAAAATATCAGATTTATGAAGAGGATGTTAGCATGATGCTTTTTGGGAGATCCTTCAAATGGGTTGTGGCATATTGGTATTTAAGTTTACCCCTGAAATGTGTGTCTTCATTGACTGATTTTAAATGGTTGTTCCTAAATGAATTTTCTGATGATAATGAGTAGAGTAAGCTACTAGGAGAATGTCATCAAGAAAAAAATACAAATGATATCCTAGAGAAACCCATATTTGATGCTGAGAATGTTTCTCAGAATGATGAACTTATGTATAAAGTGCATTTGGATCATAGTGTTAGGAATGAGAACACTGAGAGGGGGGGTGATTCAGTGTTCACTATATTTAATCTTTTTACTTTATTCTTGAAACTTAACTCGATTGTTTAAGAACTGAAATAAACATCAATGTAAATAAGATAAACAATCACAACACATAACACCAATATGGTTACGGAGAAACCCAAATAGGTAAAAACCTCGGTGAGAATTGACACCCACTAAGAACTGCACTAGTGTCTTATGATCCTTGTTAGAAGATCTACAACCTTGTTAGGAGTTGTTCTTTACAATGCTTTTAGTATAGTGACCTGGTCAAAGGTCAGACCTTGTTAGGATTCTTTTACAATAACCTTGTTAGGAGTGGGAACACACTATCCTAGAGCTGACTGCTCAAGTGGTGCTCAAAAAGGTGTATCTACAAGTACTTACAATGTTAGGACATCCAGATATGCGATCTATAAATTTTGGATCTCTTGTTTCCAAAATTCTATCAGTGCATTGATAGTCTGTAGATGGGCACATAAGGCATATTGTAGCTTCTCCATCATTTCTAAGTCTGTATTCATACCTTGGTCATATGTCACCATAGTGGCATTGATCTCCTTGATGTTATAATTGAGTACATATAGAGAGGGCACGAGAGCATTCCTGAGTTGTGTTTTCCTTGCCCTTATCTTAGACATCTCTTTCTCAACCTTTTCTATTTTTTCTATCTTCCCCTTGTACACATTATTGCACATGTTCACATCAGTGGAGGGATCTTCCACTGATTTCCTTACATTGTCTATCATTGCTTCTGCCTCCTAGATTTTCTTGTAGTGATCACTAGTCAGCTTATCCTAGTTCATACAATTAGCAATGATCTTCCTTCCCTTGGCTGCGAACTCCTTCAAGGATGCTTGACCAATCTTCAATGAACTAAGGTCAAGTGCAAAGTTTCCAACTAGTTCACTTAATCTTTTCTTCAGATATTTCTCTTATGCAAGTTGGGATGCAGATTCTTCCAAGCTAGAGAAGTTTTCTTTGAAGTTTGTCAGTATGGTACTGACATCATAAATTGAATGAACCTTAGACACTTTCTTATTTGAAGGTAGTAATCTATTCAAAGTGTTGAATGATTCAACAAATAGAGGGTTCCTCATCACTTTCTTCTCTTTTGCTTTCTCTATAGCTAGGACACTAATCTTAATGAGGTCTTCTTCTCCCCAAGAGTCCAAGCTAGTGGTGTCTGGTGTCAAACTTGACAACAATGATGCTGAGGGTAAGGGAGTGATAGGAGTGCTTTCCATCACTTCTTGCTTTATCTTCATAGGTATTTCAAAAGATGGCTCATATGTTGGTTCACTTCTTTTAATCTCTTCTTTTCCTTTCTCCTCTTCTATCTTTTATGTTTCCTTTTCTTCTTCTTCACCTGTTATATCCTCTATTACTACTACTTCTTGTAGCTTAGGTGAATTGTCACCACATAGAATTTCAACCCCATGTGTTTTCACAAAGGCTTCCTCAAACTTATCCAACTCTTTATCTATGGCCATCATGGCTATCTCTACATTATCAATGATGATTGTGCTATATTTTTGTGTCTCAGTCATAGGCGTAGACTTCATTGCCTCTATAGGTGTTACCATTGTAGGTGTTGGATCTTGGGGACCTATTACTAGTCTATTGGTAGTTTCTAACTCCTTGGCTTCCTTAGAGGTCACTTGAGTTATGGATGTAGTAGGTGGGTACATGTGCCTATGCAGAAAGACTTTCTCAAAAGCTTTCTCTATCTCTTTAGCTAGAAAATCAAAGTTCTTATCCATAATGTGCAAAGTTCTCAACTTTTTTCTGAGGTGTGGCTTCACTAGATCTAATAGTAATGTTTTCTCTTCTAAGGAACATACAGGGAGGCTTTCATATATAATCTTTTCACTTATTCTAAGATCTTCTTCAATAGCCTATTTCTTTAAGGATTCCAAAATATTCCAAACACTATCTAGAATGACTGTCTTAAGTTCCAAGACTATCTTCTTGAACTTAATCATATGTTTTATGATCATGCCATGAATCTCTGACTTATCAATTTCACTGTACTTCTCATAAAAATTTCCTATCTGATTTGTTCTGCCTTCATCAATAATCCTTGTTCTCAAAACTTGAAGATTAGGTCTAAAACCTACCTCAGGAGGTGCTTGAGCATTCTTTTTCTTACTTTTGGTTGCCCGCAAGGATGGGTGAATTGTGTTGGTTTCCTTCTTCCTCTTTGGCATGCTTGTCTACTCTGGAGGTGATGTGGTATCCATAACAATTGTCTCTTTGGGCATAGGAGAGATAATATTTTTTTTACCCTGTTTATCTTTTGGATCATCAATCTTCTCAATCTTGATTTTCTTCATTTTAGGATCATCTTTCTTGGCTTCCACTATGGATGCGCTCTCAATTTCCAATGCTCTATTTTCTTCTCTTTCTTTGTCTAGGTCTTCCTGTGTTACACCATGGATTCTACGTATCTCAGATGTAATTTTAGAGGCTTTCCTCTTAGTTGTTGCATTGTTCAAAATTGCATCAACTTCCTTTGTCTTTTCTTCATAAGTACCCCACCTAGGCTCATTAGGGTCCTTAGGTGCTGATAGTAATACTTTTGCATATGCTTCCAAAATTTGTTCCTCTACCTCATAGCCAAGTGGATGGATCCACTTTTTTCTAGGCTCTATGACTTCCATGCATGTTATGTCAGTTTCTACCATAAAGAAAATGATGTCTTTGTATTTCTCAACAATACTCTCTAGTATCATGTACCTCATCTACATTTTGATCATGAATGTCTTCAATTCTAGCTCCATTTAATCCTTCAAGGTTCTCTCAGTAGATGCCTTAAGAAATATTTGAGGCATTGTAGGTATACTTTTATCTAAGTACAAATCTGAAACCTTTCCAAGCATATGGAAGTACATGTAAATGATTAAAGACAAAAACTTGAATATTTTGGTCTTATCATGCTTGATGGCTTTAATGTTATCAATCAATTGTGCATGCAAGATCTCACACAAATTGAATTCACCATTTTCTTTAAAAATTCTAATTACTATAAGAATAGTGACTATAGACACAATATTCACCTTGTTGGTGTCCTAAAACCTATAACCTAGTATCATAGACATCAATTTGATGTCTTTCTCTTCAATAGGCTCAATTGTCATACTGTGCCTATCACTTCTGGACTTACATGCCTATTCAACTAATTTCCTTACATCCTTGCCCACTGGAAGAATGACTTCTTCCCTAGAAAGGCCTATCATTTCATGAATAAGATCTTTTGTGATTATTACTAGGACTTCACCTATCCAAAATAGGTCATCATGGATTCTACTTAACAAGATCTTGATCCACTTAGATTCATAGAACTCATATGTCGTAGCATACTCAATAATGGGATGGTCTTCCAAATGTGCAAATTCATCTAGGAATGTTCTATCTAGTTTCATCATGGACTCAAGGTGCAACCTTATCCTATCAAGTCCAACAGGTTCCTTCTTATAGTATATGTATGCATGAATGTATTCTACATGCATTACACCCATATGGGTTCTTGAAAATGTACCTTCTAGGTCATCTAGGGTTGACTAAAAGGGTGCCTCTTAAAGACATGTCTCTTTCTCTCAAAAACATTAAAGATAACTAGTGTATCCATAAGTTACTTGGTTAATGCTTCAAATCAGATTCCAAGGACTTATGAATCATCACATCAGAATAGGGCTTCGTAACTGATCAATACACTTCTTCGCTAGTAAATCAAGCTTCAACACTTCACAATTCAACTGCTAGGGCTTTTGTGGTCTCAAATTGCTCTAACTTGAATGCAATGAGTGATATATAAGTTTTTGTAAACTATAAAGTGAAATTTCCACCATTAATGCTTGCTGCATAAACCAGAATTCAACTGAGAATTTCCAACTTGTTAGGAATATTCCCAAGAGATAACTGAGAGGGGGGAGTGAATTAGTTATCTAAAAGTTTCAATTCTTTATCCAATTAAGTATACTTAAACATAAAGCATAAACACAATGAAAGAACACATGAACACAACACCAATATTTTGGTTACGGGGAAACCCAAAGAGGTAAAAACCCTGGTGGGAATTGACATCCACTAATATTCTGCACTAGTGTATTATGATCCTTGTTAGAAGATCCTTAACCCTGTTAGGAGTTGCTTTACAATATATTTAGTACAGTAGACCTGGTCAAGGGTTGGACCCTATTAGGATTCTTTTACAGTTGTCCCTGTTAGGGGAGAGGACGCACTATCTGAGAGCACACTGCTCAAAGGGGTGAAGGCCACAACCTTCTGTTTAACAAATACACACTATATTTGGATCTTGGTGAACTGCGCTTTGATCTGTTGTCAAGATTAGTTCCAATGTATAGAAAAAATAATTTACTTGGTCACATAGACCTTCTTCTGATGGCTCAACACTTCGCACACTCTGCTCTGCTCTGCTAAATCAACTATGAACCACACTCAAGCAATCAGAACTGACTACCTATAAATATCTTTCCTCTAAATGATATAAACAAGTTAGCCTATTAGAACCACCTTGAAATCATATTAGAGAAACCATAACAAACTCCAATAAACATTCTGTCAGCTCTACTATGCACACAACACATTCTGAGACCTGTCCAACAAGATAATTGTAGACGTACACAACACACTATCGACTCTACCAAAACAATTAGATCTTTCTCTGAAGCTAAATTAACTCATGCACTCTTAACCAAACATCAATAACTCTTCTATAAGCTTAAATCCAAGGGTGTATACCCTAAAGATAGGCACAACTCAAGAACCAATAAAATCTATGTCGGCTCTTCTAAATAAACACAAGAAACTACTACTAGTGAATAGCAACTTCATAACTTCACTTCTACTAAATATTAGACTATGCGTCCATAACTAAAACATCACTAACATGTCTTCAACATATATCCAAGTGTGCAAGGCTTCATGACAACTTTAGGGACAACCATACACAAAACACTACTGACACAAGCTTCTATATAACTGTCTGTACTAACAGTTAACCTCTGTGCCCATGATATCATGTTGACATCATGTACATGCTACATATACTAAAAGCTTATAGCATAAGACTTCCAAAAATGCTACTTTCTATATGTTGTCATCAATGACAAACATACAGTCAGTACTGGCCTACTGGCAAATCTCCAACAATCTCCCCCTTTGGCATTGATGGCAACATGTGGAATGAAAAACTACCACCAACCCAAATGAACATTTCTTTTATAATATTCTCCATTTCCTCATCAAAACTCCCCCAAAGATGAATCCTCCATATGCTGCAATATTTTCTAATATTCTCCATTTCCTCAACTGTTATGTTGTCATAGCTAAAAACTGCCCCCCCTTAGTATATTACTCCTCTTTTTGCTTCTATTTTTCATTACTCTATCTATTACTCCCCCTTTGACATCAATGGCAAAGGTTGCCATTCATTTTAAGCACCAGTACTACTCCTGAGGTAGAGTAGTCAACCTTCCATCAATCCTTGAGGACCGATGCCTTTCCTTCTTTCTTCTAAGCAAAATCAGAAAAGAGAATTACTCTCAACTTCTCCCTAAGATACTCAAAAGTATCCTTAGGCAAGGGCTTTGTAAATATATTTTCCAGTTGATCGTTAGTACTCACATAGTCCAACTTGACTTCTTTCTCTACCACTTTCTCTCTTAGGAAGTGATACTTGATCTCAATGTGCTTTTTCTTTTCATGCATAATAGGGTTCTTTGGCATATTGATAGTGCCAGTGTTATCACAGTGAATAACAATAGGATAATCAATCTGAATTCCAAAATCCTTTATCATCTGCTTGATCCAAATAATTGTAGAATAATTCAAGGCTACTGCAACATATTCCACTTCTGCTTTTGACTGAGAAATGCAATTTTTTTTCTTGCTTTTCCAAGTGACAAGTCTATCACCAAGAAACATTGCTCCACTTGATGTACTCTTTCTGTCATCAACACATCCTGCCCAATCTACATCATTGTACATATGAAGCTCAACATTTTTTGAATTAGGATACCATAGACCATAATCTATAGTGCCCTACAAGTATTTGAATATTCTCTTTACTACCATGAGGTGACTTTGTTTAGGTTCTTCTATAAATCTTCCAACTATGCCAACTGTATTGGAAATATCAGGTCTAGTCTAAGTAAGATATATGAGTTTACCAATCATAGACTTGTAAAATGTTATATCTATTGCTGGTGAGTCATCTTCTTTTGCAAACTTGCATCCAGTGATCATAGGGGTTCCTACTAGCTTGCAATCATCCATCTTGAATTTCTTCAGTATCTCTTTCACATACTTGGACTGATTAATGAAAATACCTTTTTTTATCTACTGCACATTTAGTCCCAAAAAGTATTTGATAGGACCAATCATACTCATCTCAAACTCATTCTACATTTCTTTGGCAAATTTAGCATTGAGTTTGTCATTACCTCCAAAGATAATGTCATCAACAAATATAGCTACAATTAGTAAACCTTTAGATGTCTCTCTTATGAATAGATTACAATCTGCTACTCCTTTCTTGAATCCAATCTTTGTTAAGTATCCATCTAGTCTCTCATACCATGCTCTAGGGGCTTGCTTAAGTCCATAGAGGGCCTTCTTCAATCTGCATACCATATCAGGTTTATCTGATAAGGTGAATCCTTCTAGCTTCTCAATGTATACTTCTTTCAAATCTCCATTTAGGAATGCTGACTTGACATCCATCTAATAAAATTTGAAGTTTTTGACTGTAGCATAAGCTAGAAACAACTTAATAGCTTCTAATCTACTCATAGGTGCAAATGTGTTTGAATAATAAATGCCTTCTCTTTGTGCATATCCCTTACATACTAATCTTTCTTTATTTCTTACTACTGTACCATCTCCATTCATCTTGTTTCTGAATATCCACTTTGTTCCAATCACATTCTTATCACTAGGTCTTGGGACCAGTTTCCAAGTGTCATTCTTAAGAATCTAATCAAGTTCTTCTTTCATAGCATCATGCCAATTTGAATCATTACATGCATCTTCAACACTTAAAGGTTCAATCTGAGATAGTAAACATACCGCTTCACTACCAGCTGAGTTCTTTGCTTGTGATCTTGTCAAGACTTTGCCACTCTGATCTCCAATGATGTCTTTCTTGGAATGATTTCTAGATGTAAACTTTGGAACTTTAGGTGATGCTAACTCATCAGCCTTAGGATTACTTTCTTCACTTGTCTCAGGGTCATTGAATAATACAACAATACTGTTAAACATTTCCTCAATGACTGTCTCACTAGTGGAGGGTCTAGGTTCTTCTTCAATCATGGGTGAGTAATCATGATATCTTTCTTGAACCATAAAATTTTCATCAATATTAACATGAGCACTTTCTATGATCATTTTCAATCTTAAATTGAAACATCTATAAGCTTTACTTTTAGTAGAGTAACCAAGAAAAATACCTTCATCACTTCTTGCATCAAACTTGCCTACTACTTCATCCCTCTTGATGTAGCACTTGCTTCCAAATATTCTAAAGTATTTTACTATGGGAACATTACCAAACCATATTTCATATGGTGTTTTGTCAGTGCTAGGACTTAATTGAATTCTATTGATGGTATAGACTATTGTATTGATCGCATCTCTCCAATAGGTGTGTGCAACTTTTCCTTCTATCATAATGGTGCACACTATATCAAGGATGATCCTATTCCTTCTCTCTACAATTCCATTCTGCTGAGGGGTTCTAGGTGCACTTAACTATATCTTTATGCCATGTTCTTCACAATACTCATAGAATCTGTCAGAGGTGAATTCTCATCCTCTATCTGATCTCAAACATTTTATCTTTAGTCTAGATTCATTCTCAACCTTAGCTTTGAATATTTTGAATTTTTCAAATGCTTCTGATTTATCTTTCAAGAACACAACCCACATCATCCTAGTATAATCATCAACAAACAAAATGAAATACCTTTCACCATAGTATGTTCTTGTTTGAGTTGGACCACATAGGTCTGTATGAATCAGATCCAACTTGTTCACTGCTGAATTCTGCTTACTCCTAAAAGAATTTTTCACATGCTTTCCCATCACACATTCTCTGCATATAGTATCAATTGGCTTTGCTATGCTAGGTAGATCTCTTATTTCCTTTACATTTCTTATCTTTACTATGTTATCAAAATTGATATGACATAGTCTTTTATGCCACAACCAACTGTCATCAACTTTAGCAACAAAACAACTTGCTTCTAAATTGAGTTGAATTAAAATGTTACCTCTTGTCTTTGATCCTGATGCAATCATAACACCATCCTTGTTGTTAATGATGCATTTTTCATTTTTGAACTCCAACTGATATCCTTTTCCAAGTAATTGTCCAACAATGAGAAGGTTATGTTTCAAACCATCAACATAAAGAACATCATTAGTACTATTCTTTCCATCCAAGGTGATGGCTCCTCTACCAACTATTGGTTTAGGAGTGGTGTCTCCAAGTCTAACCATCCCACCATTGTATTTGTCTAGATGAACAAACCTACCTTTATCACCTATCATGTGATGTGAACAACCACTATCTATAATCCAGTATGTCCTTATATCATCTTGTGAAATCAATGCTAGCTCTTGATTCTCTTTCTTATCTTCATGAACTATCTTATTATTCATTTTGTCTACAATAGCAATGAATCCAATTTCTTCTTCACCTAATTCATCATCTAAAACTCCAT
Organism: Chamaecyparis obtusa; assembly: GCA_027943335.1. Classification (NCBI taxonomy): domain Eukaryota; kingdom Viridiplantae; phylum Streptophyta; class Pinopsida; order Cupressales; family Cupressaceae; genus Chamaecyparis; species Chamaecyparis obtusa. The sequence continues at coordinate 520,046 of BSBK01007582.1, read as the reverse complement.
CTCTAGCATAGTAGCATTCCTTAGACTACTTAGGCTTGTAATCCTTTTTGAACTTTCTAGCTCTGGTAGGACACTTAGATGCAGAGTGACCGATCTTGTTACATGAAAAGCACTTAAATGGTAATTGACCTTCATATTTTCCTTTTCCTTTCTTTTCTCTTTTGGAAATCATAGAAATGAAATCATCTAATGTTTTCTCTTCATCATCATCATCAAAATTACCAGAAGTGTTTGCAGATTTCTTACCATGAACTGTTGCTTTGAAGGCTGTCTCACTCTTTGGTTCTGTCTTCAATCTTGAAATCTCAAAAGCTGAGATTTTGCTGATCAAGGTCTCTCTCTTGACATTAGATGTAAGATGCATGGTCTCATCAAGGATTTTGATCTTTCTTTCATATTCAGGAGTGAGAGTAGACATTAACTTGTCCATAATGTCCTCCTCTGAAATCTCTCCACCATTTTTTCTGATTCCAACAACTGCATCATTTATCCTCTGATTGTAAGCTCTGATATTTTCCTCAAGTAGCATCTCTAATGCATTGTATCTTTTCTTCCATGTCTTTGTGCGTGCATCCTTTGCTTGTTTGTCTCCTTCAAATATGTCTTCTAGGTGCTTCCATATTTTGTGGGTTGTATCTACCTTTTTTATTTTTGAAAACTCACCGTCGGATAGGGCGTTGATAAGAGCTTCTTTAGCTATATAATTATAATGAAAAAATTCCTTTTTCCTATTAGTAGCATCATCCTTTACAAGGTCCTCTAAGGTGGGAATCTTAGCATCTGTGATGGTTACATCAAAAACTTCAAAAGAAATGCACTGCAAATGGGTCACCATCTTGTTCTTCCAATCAAGATAATTCTCTCCATCAAACTTAGGACTTTCTTTCCTGAAGTATGCCATCTGATCAACCTCAAGCTATTAAAATTTATCTTCAAGGCACTTGGCTCTGATACCAATTGTTAGGAATAGTCCCAAGAGATAAATGAGAGGGGGAGGGGGTGAATCAGTTATCTACAAGTTTCAATTCTTTATCCAATTATGTATACTTAAACATAATGCATAAACACAATGAAAGAACACATGAACACAACACCAATATTTTGGTTATGAGGAAACCCAAATAGGAAAAAAATATTGGACTGCAACTGATTTGGAATCTGATAGAAGAATCCATGATTAAAGATCACTGAGGAGTTGCTGATTAGATATGTAATATGATTAAATCAGTATTATGTTGTCATTGATGTCAACTAGTTTGACAACACTTATCTTGTAAGTTACTATATCGAGACATCTAAAGAAAGGTGAAAGAGATGAAGAAAGGAGAAATCTACACGAGGAAAGATGTACATGATAGATGAGGATAAGGAACACATTGAGTAACTTGTTGATGAGTCTATGACTAGATGATATTGACTTCATTATGTTGCATTCATCTATGATGAAGTATAGAGCTGAAAGACACAAAGCAGTGTTGTTGGTAAATGAAGCATTTCTAGTGTATATCGATCTAAGTATTAACCGAGCAGTGTTCACCGATGCATTTCTTTGTTAACCGAGTGGAACAGAATGAACTAAATGATTAGTTTAGCTGATAGGATTGATGAGTTGTAAAGTACCTTAATTTCAGTGATAAAATATAATGTTTTTTATGAAGATTGACGGCTAACAAAATTAAAGGAAGATCTAATGGAACAAATTGAAACATGTTATTGACACATCAGCTGAGAAAGTTTGAAGTGAAAAAATCTATGAATGTGGTTAAGTGGAAAAATCTGATGGAGGAGAAGAAAATGATTTACTTGTCTATATAAGAGACTAGAATTTCATTATGGAATGATGTCAGAAGAAGTAGAAATTGGAGGAATATCATATGAACAAGGTTTTCATGCATCTTGATCATACTGGTTAAGTAAGAACCGAGCTACAGAACAATTACCGAGCTACAGAGAGCAATTACCAATAGACAGTAAGTTGATACAGTATTGAATCTGAAGTGAAATATTGATCAAAAGGATTTGTATGGACTGAATATTGATCTGTAATTTGAAATTGAAGTTTTATTAAAGTAGATCATTTACTGTTACATATTTAACCATTGTATACAGTCAAAATCTCTTAACTGAGTGGACTCTAAAAGTCTTATGATGTATCATTCATAGAATGAACATTGTTACCCTTTCAACCCCATAGTGAATGTTGGTTGGACGATAACTTCTAGTCTAAAATCCTCTAACAAGGTCACACCTGATAGTGTGTTTGTAAACCTTTAATAGGGTTGGGTCTTAACCAACCTCACTTCATAAGAGCAAACAATTTTTGGGTTGCCAGTCCCAGGTGGTTTTTTCCTTTACAGGATTTCCACGTTAAATCTCTTGTGTTATGTGCTGATTGTGATATTTGTTTGTTATCATACTTTGCATGTTACATGTTAGATTTGATTAGTAACTGTTATGGTATTAGATTGGTAATTGGTAAAAGCATAGACAGTGAAAGTAATTATTGTTTACCGAGGAGCAGAAATTGAAGAAGTTGTTTTGGATTATACATTTTGTTTTGGGACATTGGATAATTGATTCACCCCACTCTCAGTTATTCTAACAATTGGTATCATAGCTATGGTTGCTTAGAACAGAGTTTTAAGGACTTAAGCACAAAGTTCTCAAGATGTATAAGAGGGAATTACTGAAGTTGAACAAAGAGAACTTCGTAGTATGGCAAAGTAGGATGAAGCTGCACATATCTGGAATTGGGAATTCAACATTAGATCTGATGGAGAATGGCTACATATAACCACCCACTGGTCCCTTAACTCTTGATCAAATGAAGGACAGGCATGAACACAATATCACTATGATAGAACTTGTTGCTACCTGTACCGATGCCAAATTTGAAAAAAATAAAGGGTTGTGATACTGCTAAGAAGATGTGGGACAAGTTAAATCTGATATATAGTGGAGATCTAAATGTCAAAAGAGCCAGAGCTGAAAGCCTAAGAGGTAGATTTGATGATATGAGAATGAAAGAAGGTGAGAAAATTGTACAATATTCAAATACACTAAAAGAGGTGGCACATGCTATTAGAGCATCTGATGGAGTGATTGATGATGAAATATTGATAAGCAAGATTCTCAAAACTTTACTACCAGTTTATGCAATCGGGATCTCTACAATTCATGAAACAAGAGCTACATCCAACCTTACTCTTGACACTCTAATTGGTAAACTTACAACCTTTGAATAAAACAACTTTGATAATAGTGTTGTTCCTTCTGTTGAATCCGCTTTCATGTCTTCTTTGAAGATTGGAAAGTCTAGCAGGAATAGTAAGAATTATGATAGTGATGGTAATACCGATGATGAACTTGATGAGCTTGAAGCTCTTATGGCTAGAAGATTGCCCAAAGGAAAAGGAAGGTATAGAGGTAAGCTACCTTTGGCATGTTTTAATTGTAAAGAAGTTGGTCACATCATTGCTAGATGTCCTTAGAAGAAAGATGATGATAGATCTAAAGACTGATCTGAAGGAAGCTATGGGAGAAGAGTCAACAGAGGCTACCGACACAACAATAGAGACAACTGAGATGATAAAGGCAAAAAGGTATGTTACATAGCTGAAGTTATTGAAATTGAATCTGATTTTGATGATGACATAGAAGTTGTATTTGTTGCAATGAAAGATGACTCAGAGGAAGAAGAGAAACATGAACAGACAACACTGATCTCTAAAGTAAGCAAAAATGATACATGGATCATAGACAGTGGTTGTACACATCATATGACCGGTGATGTAGAGAAGTTTGATCATCTTGTTGAATATAGTGGAGGATCTATGAGAATGAGAAATGATGCACCTTGTATGGTAAGAGGTAAAGGTTCACTAATGATCAATGACAGAATACAATGTGAAAATGCATACTAGGTTGATGGCTTGAACTATAATTTTTTAAGTGTGGCTCAACTGAACAAGTCAGGCCACCGACTGGCTTTTGAGAGCAAAAAGGTGAAGATCTATGATGATGAAGGAAGACTTGTCATAACTAGTACACAATCTAGAGGTAATCTATTCTATCTTGATATGGATCAGTCTTCTTGTTTGTTAATAAAGGAAAAAGATACTTGGTTGTGGCACAAAAAGTTATGCCATGTGAACTTTGACAACATGATCAAGATTAGTAAAAAGAAAAGAGTTAGAGGATTGCCTAACTTGACAAAACCTGATCATGCCATGTTCCATGAATATCAGAAAGGTAAGATGACTAAGTCTAGTTTTAAAAGTAAAGACTACTCAACAAAGAAGATACTTGAGTTGGTTCATACTGACCTATGTGGTCCTATGAGAACTCAGAGATGTTATGGTGATAGATATTTTATTATTTTTGTTGATGACTATACTAGACTGATGACTGTTATGTTCCTAAAAGAGAAATATGAAGCCTTTAAAATGTTTAAGTGGTATAAAGCTAAGGTAGAGAAAGAGACTAGAAAAGAAATAAAATGCTTAAGATTTGATAGAGGAGGTGAATTTATCTTTGATGAATTTACTAATTTTTGTAATGAGCATGGAATTAAAAGATAGGTCTCTGCACCGAGGACACCTCAGCAAAATGGCATTGCTGAAAGAAGGAACAGGTCTATAATTGACTGTGCTAGAACATTGATGATACAGAAGAATGTTTCTCAAACATATTGGAGGGAAGCTATCAGTACAACTATGTATGTTCTTAACCAAATACAACTGAAGAAGGACACCAACTGAACACCTTATGAGCTATGGTTTGGACACAAACCTACTGTAAGTTATTTCAGGATTTTAGGAAGTAAATGCTTTATTTTGAAAGATGAGAGAAATGGAAAATTTGATTCTAAAGGAGGTGAAGTGATATTTCTGGGGTATTCCTCTACAAGTAAAGCATATAAATGTTTGAATAAGGTTACAAATAAGATAGTTGAAAGTACTAATGTTCGTGTTGATGATTTTTATGACAAGAACATAGAGGAAAGTACAAAGGAATCAGAAGACTATGATAGATTCACTTATATTGAACATCTAGAGTATCTACCGACACTGCAAGCTGTGACAACCGGTCAATAGGGAAACAATGCAGGACAACAGGAAACATAAACCAATGAACAAGATGGAGCTACTAAATAAGGAAATGACCCTGAATAGGATGAGAAAGAAAGGAGAAACTAAGTTCTAGCTATTTTTGTTAGAAGACATCATTGTGAGACACAAATCATTGGAGACAGACATGTTGGAATGCAAACTAGAAGCAAAACAAGACAAGATATATGTCTAGTTTGTGAATTTGAACCTAAAAATGTGAAAGTTGCATTAGAGAATGAAGAATGGGTTAATGCAATGAAGAAAGAAATAGAGAAAATAGAGAAGAACAAAACCTAGTCCTTAGTACCCCTACCTAAAGATAAGAATGTTATCGGTACTAAGTGGATATTCAGGAATAAATTGAATGAAAATGGTGAAGTCACAAGAAATAAAGCTAGATTGGTATACAAGGGATATGCACAAGAAGAAGGCATTGACTATGGTGAAAAATTTGCACTTGTTGCTAGATTGGAAGGAGTTAGAATGCTACTTGCATATGCTACACACAAGAAATTCAAAGTCTATCAAATGGATGTAAAGTCAACATTTTTGAATGGTATACTTGAATAAGAGGTCTACATCGAACAACCTGAAGGATTTTTTGATCCCAACAATAAAGACATGGTATGTAGATTACATAAAGCTTTATATGGCTTGAAGCAAGCACCTAGAGCATGGTATGAAAGACTACATACTTACTTGTTAAGTATTGGATTTGTTAGAACAAGTGAAAACAACAATCTGTATATGAAAGGTGATACTGATGATACTATTATCATTACTAAAATATTTGTTGATGATATTATTTTTGGAGGCTCAGATCTTGTATGCAAGATGTTTTCTGATGAAATGCAAAAGGAATTTGAAATGTCTATGTTTGGAGAGATTAAGTTCTTTCTTGGACTACAAGTGATTCAACAGAGTGATGGAATATTCATCACATAATCTAAATACATAAAGGAAGTACTAAAGACATTTGGCATGGAAGATGCTAAACTTGTGGGAACACCGATGGCTATTGGATGCAAATTGAAAAAGGAGGATGAAACTACAAAGGTAAACCAGACACTTTACTGATCCATGATTGGTAAGTTAATGTACGTAGTTCATAGTAGACCAAATATAGCACATGTTGTGGGTATTGTTGCAAGATTTTTTGCTAATCCTAGAGAATCACACATGATAGCTACAAAAAGTATCTTAAGATACCTGAAGAAAATAGAGAATTATGGATTATGGTATCCTAAGGAAGGGAATTTTGAACTGAAAGTTTACACCGATGTTGATTGGGCTGGAAATGTGGATGATAGAAAAAGCACCACCAGAGGAGCATTTTTCTTTGGTGAAAGACTTGTAACCTAGACAAGTAAAAAGTAGGCTTGTATTTCTCAGTCTACAGCTAAAGAAGAGTATGTTTCTGCTGCTAATAACTATTCAAACATTTCATATATCAAGCACGTGTTGGAAGGGATGAATGAGGTAATCACTGACCCAGTGATTATATATTGTGACAACACTAGTGCTATTAATATTTCAAAGAATCCTATGATGCACTCTAAGAAAAAGCATATATCTATTAAGTATCATTACTTAAGAGAACAAGTGCAAGAGAAGCAAGTGAAGTTATAATTTATCACATCTAAAGAACAACTTGCAGATATTTTTACAAAGCCTCTACCGAAGGACACATTTGAATACTTGAGGACTAGACTTGGGGTTCGTCCCCTGTCTATCAGTCATTAAGGTGATCTAGTTGTTGCATCAACCTAATTTTATTAGAAGATCATTCATATTGATACAGCATAGTTCACACTTTGAATCATGTTCAAGGTTGTGATTAAGTTTGGAGAACTTGAACCGATTCGAATATCAGTATACTGAGATACTGTGGATGACAGAATTGATTGTTTATTTATTTCTTTGGCATTGCTGTCAAAGGGAGAGATAAATAAATAATATGAAAAGGGAAAAGCATCGATGAGAATTATCTAAGGGAGAGACAATCTGAATGAGACAGAGTATTGAAGATCAGTTACAAAGAACAAAAGTAGGAACAGGAGAACTAAAAAGATCACAACTACAGAATGGTAAATCAGTATTATCTAATGTGGTTTAGTAACATAGTGATTAAACATATTAAGTCTATTCAACTTATAGCATTTTGTTCACAAAGTTTTAGAATATATGTTTGGTATGTGTATGGTACATTTCATATTACTTGAGTTTCCATCAATGCCAAAGGGAGAGATTGTTGGACTACAAATGATTTGGAATCTGATTGAAGAATCTGTGATTAAAGATCACTGAGGAGTTCCTGATTAGATATGTAATATGATTAAATTAGTATTATGTTGTCATTGATGTCAACTAGTTTGAAAACACTTATCTTCTAAGTTACTATATTGAGACATCTGAAGAAAGGTGAAAGAGGTGAAGAACAAAGAAATTTACATGGGGAAAGATGTACATGACAGATGAGGATAAGGAACACATTGAGTAACTTGTTGATGAGTCTATGACTAGATGATATTGACTTCATTATGTTGCATTCATCTATGATGAAGTATAGAGATGAAAGACACAAAGCAGTGTTGTCGGTAAATGAAGCATTTCTAGTGTATATCGATCGAAGTATTAACCGAGCGGTGTTCACCGATGCATTTCTTTGTTAACCGAGTGGAACAGAATGAACTAAATGATTAGTTTAGCCGATAGGATTGATGAGCTGTAAAGTACCTTGATTTCAATAATAACAGACAATGTTTTTTATGAAGATCAATGGCTAACAAAATTAAAGGAAGATCTAATGGAGCAGATTGAAGTGTGTTATTGACACATCAGCCAAGAAAGTTTGAAGTGAAAAAATCTATGAATGTGGTTAAGCAGAAAGATGTGATGGAGGAGAAGAAAATGATTTACTCATCTATATAAGAGACTAGAATTTCATTATGGAATGATGTCAGAAAAAGTAGAAACTACAGGAATATTGCGTGAACAAGGTTTTCATGCATTCTGATCATACTAGTTAAGTAAGAACCGAGCTGCAGAACAATTACCGAGCTACAAAGAGCAATGACCAATGGATAGTAAGTTGATACAGTATTGAATCTAAAGTGAAATATTGATCAGAAGGATTTGTATGGACTGAATATTGATCTGTAATCTACAATTGAAGTTGTATTAAAGAAGATCATTTACTATTACATATTTAACCATTGTATATAGTCAAAATATCTTAACCAAGTGGACTATGAAAGTCTTATTATGTATCATTCATAGAATGAACATTGTTTTCCTATCAACCCCATAGTGAATGCAGGTTGGACGATAACTTCTAGTTTAAAATCCTCTAACAAGGTCACACCTAACAGTGTGTTTGTAAACCTTTAACAGGGTTGGGTCTTAATTGACCTCACTTCAGAAGAGTGAACAATTTTTGGGTTGCTGGTCCCAGGTGGTTTTTCCCTTTACAGGGTTTCCACATTAAATCTCTTGTGTTATGCACTGATTGTGATATTTGTTTGTTATCATACTTTGCTTGTTACATGTTACATTTGATCAGTAACTGTTATGGTATTAGACTGGTAATCGGTAAAAGCATAGATAGTGAAAGTAATTATTGTTTACCGAGGAGTAGAAATTGAAGAAGTTGTTTTGGATTATACATTTTGTTTTGGGACACTGGATAACTGATTCACCCCCCTCTTAGTTATTCTAACAAAAAACCTCGGTGAGAATTGACACCCACTAATATTCTACACTAGTGTATTATGATCCTTGTTAGAAGATCCTTAACCTTGTTAGGAGTTTCTTTACAATATATTTAGTATTGTAGACCTAGTCAAGGGTCAGAACCTGTTAGGAGTCTTTTAAAATTGTCTTTGTTAGGGGAGAGGACACACTGTCCAAGAGCACACTGCTCAAAGGGGTGGAGGCTACAACCTTTTGTTTAACAAATACACACTATATCTGGATCTTGGTGAACTACGCTTTGACCTGCTGTCTAGATCAGTTCCAATGTATAGCATAAATACTTTACTTGGTCACATAGACCTTCTGATGGCTCAACACTTCACACACTCTACTCTACTCTGCTGAATCAACTATGAACCACACTCAAGCAATCAGAACTGACTGCCTATAAATATCTTTCCTCTAAATGATATAAACAAGTCAACCTATTAGACCCACCTTGAAATCATATTAGAGAAACCATAATAAACTCCAATAAACATTTTGTCAACTCTACTATGCACACAACACATTCTGGGACCTGTCAAATAAGATAATTGTAGACGCATGCAACACACTGTCGGATCTACCAAAACAACTGGATCTTTCTTTATAAGCTGAATTAACTCATGTGCTCTTAACCAAACATCAATAACTCTTCTCTAAGTTTAACTCCAAGGGCACATACCCTGAAGATAGGCACAACTCAAGAACCAATAAAATCTATGTCGGCTCTTCTAAATAAACACAAGAAACTACTACTAGTGAATAGCAACTTCATAACTTCACTTCTACTAAATATTAGACTATGCATCCATAACTAAAACATCACTAACATGTCTTCAACATATATCCAAGTGTGCAAGGCTTCATGACAACTTTAGGGACAACCATACATAAAACACTGCTTGTTACTCTGTCAGGAACACTGCTGACACAAGCTACTATATAACTATCTGTACTAACAGTTAACCTCTATGCCCATGATATCATGTTGACATCATGTCCATGCTACATATATTGAAAGCTTACTACATAATACTTCCACACATACTACTTTCCATATGTTGTCATTAATGACAAACATATAGTAAGTACTGGCCTACTGGCAAATCTCCAACACAACTTCCATCCTACAATTGATCAGGTAGGGCGCTCTTGCACATAGCATCAAATAGTCTCCAAAATGTTAAATCCAAAGGCACATACTCTGAGGGTGAGTATACCAGCTGTGCAGGGGTCTAGAGCTAAATTATCTCCCCTTATGAGCCTAAGGGTCATTAATCCAGATGTAGAGTGTGGATCCATTATGGATGTATCCAATACATACTCATCAACCTTATCCTTCTTTGTCTCTAACCAAATCAAGCTCACATCATCTAAAGCTTTCACAAACTTGACTTCTCCTTCAGTATCCAATATTGATTCTTCTAGATTTTTAGGGCTTTCCCGACTTTGTGTTCTTGATCTACAAAACTTTGAGATGTGTCCATCCTTGTTACAAGAGTGACAAATAATTGGAGGCCTTAAATTCCTTGGCGCATTGCTATGGGTTACCATTTTACACTGTCTAGCTGAGTGACCATTATAATTACATATCTGACATGTAATACTCTAAGACCTTCTTGCATTTGGTTGATTCTGATTTATCTGATTATGTTGAGGCTTGTTCTTCTGACTTGTTCCACAATTCATGTCTCTATGACCAAATTTATTGCATGATTAACAGTAACCATTGAAAGGTCTTACCTCTTTACAATTCCTTATTATATGTCCATTCTTGTTACATGCATAACAAGTTTGGTCTACAGGCTTGTGCTCATCCTTAGATTTTTAACATTGTCTTTAGTCTAATTTATAGTCTCCTTAGCATCTGTAGTGTCTTCTGGTGCTTTCTTCCTTGCTTGCATTTCATCAATCTAATTTTGTGCTTCATTGAATCCAACACCGCTGGTATCTCCTTTAATCTTATGTTCATATAACTATGACTCTATCAAATCTGAACTAGTGTGTAATTTTTCAATGTGATTCTTTGCCTCTTTCAACTCAGATTCCATATTTTCTTTGTTGTTTCTTAGCTCCAATATTTCCATGTTTTCTTGCCTCAATTCTTCATTCAGTTGAAGGTTCTCTTTGATCTGTTCATCATAAACTTTTTGATTGTTAGTTAGCTTATCATCTAACTCTTCAATTTGATCTTTCAGAGACGTGTTCTCTTCATTCAGCTTCTTAACCATTTTCCCTAAATCACTATTTGAACAATCTTTCAAATCTTTTCTTAGCTTCTTGATGAATACTTGTGATCCACTGATTTTCAATTTCAGTTCTTCAACTTCTTTCTTAGATCTATCAAGGTCTTCAAGAGCTTCCATAAGATTCTTCTTCAGATGTTTTGCTTCTTCTGAACCCTTTGATCTCCTCAAGTGGTTAAACTTCTCTTCAGAGGACCAGATCTTTGATACCAATTATTAGGAATGGGAACATTGAGAGCGAGGGGGTGAATCAATGTTCACTATATTTAATCTTTTTACTTTACTCTTGAAACTTAACTTGATTTCTTAAGTACTGAAATAAATATCAATGTAAACAAGATAAACAATCACAACACATAACATAAATATGGTTACGGGGAAAACCAAATAGGTAAAAACCTCAGTGGGAATTGACACCCACTAAGAACTACACTAGTGTCTTATGATCCTTGTTAGAAGATTTGTAACCCCGTTAGGAGTTATTCTTTTTTAGTACAGTGACCTGGTCAAAGGTCAGACCCTGTTAGGAGTCTTTTACAATAACTCTATTAGGGGTGGGGACATAGTGTCCTAGAGCTCAATGCTCAAGTGGTGAAGGCTATAGCCTTCTGATCTCAGATACACACTAAATCTACTAGATGAACTGGTGCTATGACACTTCTTGTCTGATCAGTTCCTTTTGCATGTTGATGCTTTAGCTCCTTGTAAATCTCTAACTCATTCTATCTGCACTTCGCATGTCTCTTCTCTTCTTATCTTAACTCTATACTTTCTTCCATGCTTTATTACAAAGGTGTATCTCATATTTATATGCACTAACAAAACAATTAACTAGGTCAGCCTACAACCGATTACATACAATGCTTCCAAGTGAATTGGCTCAAGCATGTTTACAAACAAATATGTTTACATGTCTACAACCTAATTACAATAGGTGCATAGCCTTTACAAAACATTATTATAACCACTAATCAAATTACTAATAGTTGGCTGCATGTTGTCACATCTAATCATGCGCTCTTAGACTTAGCATGAATACTCACTTACCACCTTAAATTCAAGGGCGCATACCATAACTTGGTCATACACACATGCATTGATGCTTTGATCTACTAGTGCTCTTCTAACTATCCATTCTTCTATACTTATCCATATTCTAACCTTATGATAATGTGTGCTAACTCCAAAACTCTATATGACTTTGTTGCCATAATGACAACACTATATCTAGTCATATATAATAGTATAGTCAACTTGCCAACACATAGTAATGATCAGAAGTTAGAATAATTGTATTCAAGATCTACTAATTCAGAGATGTCTGAATTTGAAAGTGAAAATTGTTTGAGTGGAGATATGGATGAGAGTACTGAGGATGAGTTGCTTTCAAATTTGTGTGAACCAATTCATGAAAAAATTTAGGAAAGCATTTCTCGTAATCTCAAAATTTACATTGATTATGATTTTGTGCTAGATAAAGAAGTGTGTCCTTCTGGTGATAAAAATGATGAGGATTCCAATATGAATTGTGAAAGTATTTATGGTCATGAGGAGGTGATGCGTATGGATGAGTTAAGTTTTCCTTATCTGAGTAGTGATGAGATCTCTGATGTATTGATGGTTGAATATAATAAATATACACATCCATATAGTCATCAAATATTAAGCCTTGTTGATTTTTGTTTTGATAGTGAGAATTTTGCAGAGGATTTATATAAGTATGAATCCTCTGGTGAGAATGATCAGGGTATGAGTTCATGCGGTGATCAGGGGTTAGTTGCAAGTACAAAGTTAGATTATGGGGATATGATAGAAAGGTATTCTTATGAGTAGCCTTACGAAAATAAGGATGATAATGTAGAGTATTCCCAAGTTACTAATGAAGTGAGCATAAAGTGGGATTCAGATGGACAAGAAGATAAACTATTTGAGGATGATTTGCATAGTGGGAGTGGTCAACAAATTTTTTCATTTCAAAATGAGATCCCTCTTATGCAAATCATTGAGGAAAAGGATGGTTATGATGTCAACTACACATAAATGGGTGAGTCTTCTTCTTTTTAGTATGATGATGATTTTCCAAGTTGTGATCCATTTTATGAATATATCCTTGAGAAACAAAGATATTTAGTGGCTGAAGCATCTCATGAAGATAAATTTGAGGATCCAGTTCCTTCACAGCAATGTGAGTTTGTTGTAATGCATGGTGATCACTGTAGTTTATATTTGTATGCATTATTAGATAGACCTTATACTATCAATCATTATCAAGGTGAGATAACAAATGTTCCATATTTTTTGGAATATGACAATGATGGTCATTGTGATTGGAAGAATTTAGGCTTTGGAAAATACAGAATTACTTTTCAGCCCAAATATTTTCATATATGTTGGTAGCAGGTTTGTCAAGAGTTTTTCAGGTGGCTGATCTCATATGTGAATAAAAATCAAGTTTTTGACAAAGGAAAGTCTTGGTTTTTCCTTTGGTGGCCCGGGGCCATCACATGAAGTTTTCAATATTGTAATTTTGTAAATATTCCTTTTCAGTCGTGTGTTTCTTTCCCGTTCTTCCTGTTCTTAGTTTGTCTACTAGTTTTTGATAAGTTTTCTGGAATTAGGAGAGATAGGTACTGAGAGGGGAGGTGTGAATTAGTGCCTTCAAAAACTTCACTTGTAAACCTTTCAGATCTATAACTGTAAACAGTGATAACCAACCACAATAACTTGAATCTAATTGCATGAATCAATCATCCATTAAATTAAGTAAGTAAACAACATGAAATCAATATCACAATCACATGAAAAAAGTATTTTGGTAATGTAGAAACCCTTATTAGAAGGTAAAAACTGCGGTGGGGATGACACCCACAAATTCTTCACTACTGCAGATAGAAAAGGTTTGCCTGTTAGGGCTACAAGTTTTGATCACTTCTGGTGATCTCACCCTGTTAGGAGTGACATGTTAGATTGGCTAGATCTACCTAGTTATAGGATTTTAACAACACTAATGAAATGTGCACTTAGCTAAGAGATTTGCATAAGACTGTTAAGTCTACTCTGTTAAGAGATTTTAACCAAAAACTCTATTACAATTATTAGAAAGAAATAGGTAATTATCTTCTATTTGACAACTTAATTGTCTGATATAGATCTACAAGGTTTGATAAAATATCACCTTACTTGTGATGAATCTCTGCTCTGAACTACTTGGTAGCCTTTGTTGATTCTACTCAATCTAAATTCCTCTGTACTCGGTTCTGCTCTATTAACTGATAGACTTGAAGTTAGGCAATTTCTTCAAGTGCTTCGTGATTCATATATCAGCTCACACCAAAAATGATGCAAACACACAAATATATAGTGTTCTATTTTTTCCACTTTAAAAAAATTAGGTTACACAATATAGTCATAACCCTAAGATCTACGGTGTACAATAATAACCTAGATCAACTATTACAAAAGATATATATTGCATTTAATGAATATCATCACATTAAATGTTCCTCAATCTTGGTAAAATGTTTTATAAACCGTTGTAACCATTTGCATAGAAGAATGTGCCATTTTTTATTACTATGCCATTTCCTATGATCCTCGGTAAACATAGTGTAAACTGATTGGTGTATACTGCGATGCTTGGTGTTTACTATCTGTCGGTGTCAGTGTCAGTGTTTGTTGGTGCTTGGTAAATTGTCTGTTGCTCAGTATATAAGCTTTACCAACTAGTCTATTCTGCTTTATGTTACCGATTATCTCAATGTAAGTGACCGACCGATATCTTTACAAACCTTTGGTACTAATGACAACCTTAAAAGCTTAATAGAGATAACAATCTCCCCCTTTGGCATTAGTATCAAAACTTCAAATGTATATAGACAAAATTTTCTATATAACTTATATCTCTACCATATACATATACACATCAAAAATTTTCTAAGTACTAAGTACTCCCCCTCAGTGCATGCTCCCGATAATATGTAGTATATGTAGCATCTATGTACATATTTGGCATAATAGTTGATACATTATTTTCCCCCTTTTTGATAGTAATGCCAAATACAAAATTTTAGTATACTCACAACTTGTCAAAAATATGTTGATGGGTTTTCGTCACTGACTCCAAGAGGTTGTCCCATTCCTCTTTCAAGTTGGTGAGAGCGATGTGCTCAAGATTGACTTGTGCATGCATCTTAAAGATGTTATCTAACACCAAAATTTTTGGTGTTGCAACTAGTAGCTTGGCTTTGACAATATGTGCTTCAAAAAATTTTAGGTATGGAATGAGTTCAATTTACAACTCAGTAACCTGATCTGTTAGGTGCTCTTCTTGTTTCTTCAAATCTACTATCAACTGCCGAAGTTCCTAAACTCGGTGAATGTGCTTTAAGAAAGCATGAGGTTCGGTTATATTTGCATTTGTACTCAACTATATTTTTTCTTCCAATCCTTTGATCTTTTCACTGACTTCAATAGTGAAGGTGTCTGTAGTACAAAGCTTCAATAAATATTGACAAATTAACTGGGTGATAGATTTCATTTCAGTAATTACCTCAAATAATTTAACCTTCTGTAATGCCACTTCTAGGCTGATTTTCTCTGCTAATTTGTGTTGTATCCTGGATTCTACCCTCTCTTCAATTCTTTTATCCGCATCAGTGTCTGGGGAATTGATCTTATCAGCAAGTGTAGCAAGTTGATCTATGATAAGTGTATCCTCATCAATATTTATCTCAGGTACTACCTGTTGGAGGATATCCCGCACATTGGTTAATACTTCTTTTCATTTGTGTTCTTGCTTCAACTTCTCTTGTGTTGCCTTCCTTGTACATAATTCCCCATATTTACTCAAGTCTTCAGGGCTTAGGGTCCTTGGGTCACACTCAGGGATAATGATCACTTCATCTAGGGTGACCGGCCCTTTTCCTTTCTTCTTCTTTTGTGCTAGAGGTGATTTCTTCTCAATAATAGCAATAGTTTTATCTCCAGTCTTCGGAGTATCCTTCCTGGTTAACACATGTTCTACCTTCTTCTGCTCCTTGGTAGTTGTAGTCTCGGTTGATATAGTGGGAGTCATGGATGTGGTGTCAAGTGGGATCACCTCTATTTCCTTTGTTTCTTTTTTTTCCTTTGCTTCTTTTGTTTCCTTTACTTCTTATGTTTCCTTTGCTTCAGTGGAAGGTGCCTCTGTATGTGTAGGCTCATCTATTTCTATAGGTTTCTCTATGTTTTGATCCCCTATGATGTCTTTTTTTTCTTGGGATCTGAGCCATCAGGTTGTACTTGGGAAAGAATTTCAGCTGCTTTTGCAAGTATAGGAAGTTCACCCGGTAGTGATGTAAATAGACATTTAGTGTCTAGTGCTTCATCTTTATTTGGTGCAATATTTACATCTTCATCATCTTTGTCATTAGGATCACCATTTGTGATGTCTTCAACAAGTACATCATCATCAGTTTTCTTCTCCAGTTGAATTTTAACTTTATTCGGTGCATCCTGTGAAATACTTATTTCTTCCTTGTCCTCGGTGATATCAATTGCGTTGGTAATTGATGTACCAGTATTCTTTCATTTCTTTGTACTTCCCTCATCAATGCAAATACCCTTATCTTTGGAATTGTCTCTTTTTAGACAAGTTCAAGAATGCTTCTTGCTCATCTTTTTCTTGGGCCTTCAAAATTGATGTCCATATAGAATCTATTGTGGTATCCATATCTACTACATTTTCATCCATGATCATTAAGGCTCTATTCTTGATCATAAATTTTTCTTGGTATTTGGTCAAGTATTCAGTAACTTCTCCAAAGCTTAAATGTGTGGCTACCCGAACTAGAGAGTGTTCTCTCTTTCTCTTCTTGGTGTCTAGTGCAATAGCCCATTTTTCAGTAATTTTGTCATCCAATTTCTTTGGTAATGCATAGGCAAATTCCATTGGAACTTTCTTGAATTTTATCATCATTTGGATGACAGCCTCTTCAATCTTGGTTTGATCTTCTTTTGACATCTTGTCAAATCTATCTAGTAAGGGATCAGTGAGATCTCCATCTTCAATTATGTCTTCAATGATTTCATCTATTGTTTTTGCCTTGTGACTGATCACTTTGAATTGAATAACATCATCTTCTATCTCAGTTTCCTCAAGATCTTCCTTATTTCTTATGAATTTTCTCCTTTTCTTTGGTGCCTCAGCTACAACCTTGTTCTTTCACTTAATGTATTTCTTTGTCAGTGTAGCTGCTCTCCTTTTTGTTACTTTCTCTACTTCTTCCTTATCAGTAAGTGGTGCTACAGTTGACGATCATGTCTTCATACCTTCATGTACAAGTGACTACTTCTTTATAAGAATTTCAGGTGGAGGAACCAGTGTAGGATCTACTTCTTTGTCAGACTCAGTCTCCTCACTATCATATGGTTTGTCAGCTAACTGTAACTGACCTTTGGTTTCCTGTTCAACTAGTGTCTCTTTAGATGTCTCAGACCCATCTCCATATTTAGCAGTGAGATTTTTCTTCATCTTCTTTACCTTTCTAGTTATTTTACCGATCTCAATATTTATTGAAATTCTAGATTTGGCCTCTTCATATACTCTGAACCTAGTGGCAATGGGATCTTTTGGTAGTGCAAGCAGTGCATTAATAGATTTTAGTGTGAAATCATGGTTCATTTCATATCCCATCGATGCCAACCATTTTATCCTAGGTTCAACTACTTTTATCAAAGTATAATTGGTGTTGACTACAAAACATATATCATTCTAAAATCTCTGAACTAATTCCCTCCAAATTTTGCTTCTTTTATGCAT
The DNA here is from genome assembly GCA_027943335.1 of Chamaecyparis obtusa. Classification (NCBI taxonomy): domain Eukaryota; kingdom Viridiplantae; phylum Streptophyta; class Pinopsida; order Cupressales; family Cupressaceae; genus Chamaecyparis; species Chamaecyparis obtusa. The sequence goes on along the minus strand of BSBK01007582.1, from coordinate 502,152 downwards.
TTTAGATTGAAATTCTTTGAAGTATGCATTAAACTCCATATTCAACTTATCTCCTAACTTATTCATCATTGCACTAATCTATTTTGTTATCAGTACATCTGGTATCTAATTTACTTTACTGGTGCCAGGTACATACTTTTGTAGATAGAAAAATATGCATGCAAGTAGAGATCTGAACTTACATGTGTTATATTTATTTTTCCTTATGGTCTTCATATTATCTTGAAGTTGATGAAATAGTACCTCGGCAAGATCAACCTGGTGACCTTTTACTACAATTTTTTGTGCCATGTCTACTATGCTGCAGGGTACGCTATTGAGTCTGCTCGATTGAAATAACTTTTACCTGATCACATGTGCTGCAAATTTGACTGTTGGGTCCTTGATTGTCAAAATCTTCAATGCCCAACCACCCCATTGTGCTCCAGCATATTTCTCAACATCCGGTCATGATGAACTATGGAAAGCCTTAGCCTTGTCAGTTGTAGGGATCCTAGTAACCCTACTAATCATTTTCTTGTTAACCTTAATTGGTTTATCTAGCTAGAATTTGTCATCGTGATATCTGCTCAAAATGATTGTGGGAAGTGTATAAAACATGATAACCCTGATTCCTCAATTTTCTTGTAATCTGATTTCATTTTTCCATTGGGGCCATAGAGTTGTTGATATGTTGCAATAGTTTCAAAATCTCCAACTTCTTTGATTTTGCAATGAATATAAGACCTTACATCTTCTATCAATAAAACCCTTTCTGGTATGCTTGAAAAGTCACCCATTGTATCTATTTTCTCTGTGACCTTGGGATGTGGCTTAAACTTAGGTTCATCAAAATTTTCCCAAATGATTAGATTAACTTCCTCCTCAACACTTTGATTTTTTCTTGTAGACGATGTAGATGCCATAAATTAATTCTAGGGTTTCGACAAGTAGTAGGATAAGAAGTGTTTGATCACAAATGAACTTACTCAGTATTGTGAAGAGTGATGTCGGTTTGATCTAACGTAGTCTTGAATCCTTCTAAAAATATTTTAGCTTGAACTCTGCTCTTTGAATTCTCCGCTCTTCAAAATCACATTGTAAAAATGAACTCTGTTCTCATGTATTTATAGACTTTTTGATGTTCCCGCTCAAACTTTCATGCAATAAATGCTTGATCTAACTTTTGGTATGAAACAGCTATTAGCTCAGTGACAACTAAAATTTTCATTCGCTCAGTTAACATAAAATTTCTTCATCGGTTGATACATGTGCTCGGTTAACCTTAGATAGTGATTATCGACGGGTAACCAACTATCGGTCTCTCTTTTATCGACTGTATAACATTGTTAACTCATGACAACTAAACCATAGTGCATCTTTATTCATGTTGATTTGGTATAAGAACATTATGCATAAGGAACTATATGTAAAATGTGATCTTTTGATATATCAGTCCCATACATACCTATTTCACCTTAAGTGGAGGTATCGATGTCACCCAATCGAGTGGACGAGGTTTCACTGACAACATTACTTGACTCAACATTCTCATTAGATGCCTTCTTCCACATAGTGTTCCTTAACTTCATGATATCTGCAATAGTATGTCCACTTTCAAATATATGGTTTTCATCTAGTGCTCAGTCTCTGCAGTTCTTGCTTAAATGATTGACCTTATGACAGTGCATACATGCCATCCTAGTGCTTGTCCAGCTTCTTGATTGTCCAATCCAAATCTTTCTATAAAAGTTTGCTACAATGTGTCTATATCTACCATAAATAGTATAGTTAGCCCATGTATTATAATCCCAAACATAAGAATTACCTTGTCTCTTTGATTGATATGGCCTATGTTGTGGTTTCTCCTTAGGTGTCCAGACTTATTTTATTTTCTCCTTACAGTCTCGTGTAGTGTGTCCATGCTTGTTACAAGTATACCATATTTTCTCCATAGTGGTATTGTTAGCAAGATCATTTTTCTTATCTCTACACTCATAATCAGGATGTCCAAACTTACCACAGTAGTAATAGTATCCATTAAACTTAGGAGTGACAGGAGGTTTACCCTGTGCTTTGCTTCTACACACATTAGATGTATGTCCCCGTTTGCCACAGTGATAACATGCCAACACTTTAGGTTTCTGATTTTGACTAATGTTGACTTGTTCAACTTGTTGTGATGTTTCTCCTTTACTGGTGTAGCCTATACTAGCTTTGCTCCCAAATCTTCTCTAATTAGTCAAAAAGTCATCAATCTTCTTAGAGCTGTCCTCAGCAAGTTTCTTCATTTCATTTTTCTACTGTTGATTTTTCACTTCATTTCTCAGCTTCTCATTTTCTTCTCTGAGTCTTGCAGCATCTTCTAGTTTTCTTGACAATTCTGCATTTACTTGGTTTACCTCTTGATTCATAGTCATCATTTGATTAGTTACTTGGAAATGTTAGTCAATGAGTCTTTGTATCTCACTCTCTTTAGTTTGAATTTGTTCATTCATCTATCTTCGGTCATCGATTTCTAGATTTCTTTCTTGCTAGGCTTGTTTTTCTTTGTTCATTGTTTCTACCATTCTCACCATCTGAGATTCTTGACCGATTTGTAGTGCTTTCACTTGATCAATTAAAGATTGATTCTTTTTAGATAGATCAGTGATTATTCTTTCAGATCCATCAGAGATGCTTCTAGAACTAGATCCAATATGCTCAAATATTTCATCAATAGGTTCTTCATGGTAACTGATCTCATTCTATAGAATAGCTAGGTTATTCCTTTCAACCAGTAATTTCTTCAGTCCTTCCTTGGCTTTCTTATACTATTCCACAAACATTTGCATTTGTATCTTCTAATTCTCAATAGTCTTGTCAAGCTTGTATCTCTCCATGACTTAGATCTTTACCCTTCAGTGGTTAAACTATTCAATAAGAGAACTGCGCTCTAATACCAATTGTTGGAATTAGGAGAGATAGGTACTGAGAGGGGAGGGGTGAATCAGTGCCTTCAAAAACTTCACTTGTAAACCTTTCAGATCTATAACTGTAAACAGTGATAACCGACCACGGTAACTTGAATCTAATTGCATGAATCAATCATCCATTAACTTAAGTAAGTAAACAACATGAAATCAATATCACAATCACATGACACAAGTATTTTGTAATGCAGAAACCCTTGTTAGAAGGTAAAAACTATGGTGGGGATGACACCCACAAATTCTTCACTACTGCAAATAGAAAAGGTTTTCTAGTTAGGGCTACAAGTTTTGATCACTTCTGATGATCTCACCCTATTAGGAGTGACATGTTAGATCAGCTAGATCTACCTAGTTATAGGATTTTAACAACACTAATGAAGTGTGCACTTGGTTAAGAGATTTACATAAGACTATTAAGTCTGCTCTGTAAAGAGATTTTAACCAAAAACTCTATTACAATTGTCAGAAAGTAGTAGGTAATTATCTGTTATTTGACAACTTAATTGTCTGATACAAATCTATAAGCTCTAATAAAATATCACCTTACTTGTGATGAATCTCTTCTCTGAACTACTCAGTAGCCTCTACTGATTCTACTCAATCTGAATTTCTTTGTACTCAGTTCTGCTCTATTAACTGATAGACTTGAAGTTAGGCAATTGCTTCAAGTGCTCTATGATTCATATATTAGCTCACAACAAAAATGATGCAAACACACAAATATATATTGTTCTATTTTTTGCCACTTTAAAAAAATTAGGTTACACAATATAGTCATAACCCTAAGATCTACGGTGTACAATAATAACCTAGATCAACTATTACAAAAGATATATTTTGCATTTAATGAATATCATCACATTAAATGTTCCTTGATCTTGGTAAAACATTTGCTAAATTGTTGTAACCATTTTCATAGAAGAATGTGCCATTTCTGATTACTATGTCATTTCTTGTGATCCTCGATAAACACTGTGTAAACTAATCGGTGTATACTGTGATGCTCGGTGTTTACTGTTTGTCGGTGTCGGTGTCTACTGGTGCTTGGTAAACTGTCTGCTACTCGGTATATAAGCTTTACTGACTAGTCTATTCTACTTTATGTTACCGATTAGCTCAATGTAAGTGACCAACTGATATCTTTATAAACCTTTGGTACTAATGACAACCTTAAAATCTCAATAGAGATAACAAAGTTTCCTTGCATTTTTATGTCTGGTGGGTTGTTTTCTCTTTTGTCTCATCATTTAACAAGATTTTAACTACCTTTATTAATGCAGAGATATACCTATGGGGTAGCTTACTTCACACAATTAGTACATTCATACAAGAACAAGGACCAATGAACAAAGCACTAAGGCTTTCTACACTTTAAACTCTGCAGAATTCAAGTGGGTGCACCTAGGATTAGGGTCACTTAATTTCACCTTTTCACTAATCCTCACAAAGCAGATATATGCCCATAATACTTCTTGTTATCTATGACATAAAGGGATAGGATGTGAAGCCAAACACACTATCAAATTACTCACAAATAAAGCAGGGGCTATTGCTATTAAGTCCACAACTACTAACTTAAAGATTTAGAATTTGATTTCATTTAAGTTTTGGGTGGAATGGATCTCTGAAATACCCCAAATCTATCATAGGCTAGTGCCTTATCTAGTGGGCAAAAGAGTCAATTGAACATTGCAACAAAGAGATATGAAACAAGAAAATAATAGATTCTAATATGTTGATACCTTACACCAATCATACACCATTGATCAGACCATACTTAAGAATCCACTTGTGTACTCAAATATGCAATCACCTATTCAAAGTATTTTAACCCTCCCCTTAGAAGAGACCTAGAAATAAGCAATACATTAGTCAACATCCAATGAAAGACAAGCATGAGATACCCTTGATATCCCAACTCACACATATCTAAAAACTAGTCCTAAATTTAGTTGCTCCTACATAAGAAACTCTGTTGCATACATCTTCAGATGTACAATAGAAAAACTAAAACACCCTTGATGCTCTACTCAATAAGATCAAGACCAAATGAAGACAATTTGATAGTAGTATGAATATGCTAAAATCTTATACATACGATAAACTTGATACAATAGACTATCCTCTAAAAACCAGAAAGGACACAAGAACACCCTATATTGAGAGAAGATGACAATATCTATAGAAGGAACCATTCATGGAACCAGCCCTGAAAATTATAGAGAAATTGGAACCCCTACTAAATGATCTTGGAAATCCTTATCAAGGATTGCAAGACGCTTAGGATCATTTAGGTCAAAATTAGGTCTATATCCACTAGGTACAACAAGAAATTAAAACAATCAGGAAACCCTGGAAATTCAGGAAGGTCAAATCAAATCTGAGGTACAATTATTTGAGTTTCTCATCAATAGGCTAACTACAATTATAATTCACCAATTTCTTTTTGTAGACAAAATAACTTTAAATGCCAGACCCAACTGCAACTTGCATGTACAGGGCATGGAGACAACTAACATTCATCAAAACCCTAGCTGCCCTATTAAAATATCAGTTCTGCATTAACTCAGCATGGCACATCAGGAGCTAAAATCAGATCACGATAGCTACTTGCATCTTACTCATCAATTTCTTTACCTACAACCATCCTTGGAGTAAATAAATTTGATTTAGCTTTGTCGTATCTAGTTTAGTGTTCAAAACTCTATAGAGAAACCCTTAAACAATTTTAAATCTTGGCAAAAATGGCTAATTTATTCATTTTAAAACATGACCGTTGATCTTATCTTTTCTAGGCAGATTGGGTGGTTCTCATTTATCGGCAAATAATCAACTGAGCCTTTTAAAATTGCCCAGCCATATCATCATAAATCAACATCCAATCAGAAACGGACATCTCAGTACACCTAGCAGTGAACCCATCTTAACCTCAGCAAGCATTTTAATTCTAATTCATCTGGTGAATATGCAACTAAAGAATTTTTCTAGGTCGGGTCACATTTTACTTAACTTGGGTTTGATCAAGAGATCATGCAAATGAAGCATTCGCGTGATTGCTGAGTCCTTTCTTAACTCTGGGTTTCATTTGGAGAATACGTGACCACCATCAAATCTTTCTTTATCAACAGTCTAGATTCTAACTCCAAGCCTTCAAACCTTAACTCATGCTTGATCTAGTGATTCAGTGACTAAATCATTCTCTAATTCATTGAATGTATCACTTAACCAGGGTCTCACCTAGAGAACAAGAGATCAAAGCATTCACCAAGTCACCAAATAAAAACCTTAACCATAGTTATATCTCAAGATTACTAGCCAACCGCTGATCTTGTCCTCATCTTGTGGCCATCACTGAATCATCGAGCCTTATTCTTAACTCACCTTTAATCAAGCAATTTAGCGACAAAGGGAAAACCTGACTTGCCTTTAACTGTGGTCATATTTGGAGAATACGTGACTAAGCATTCTCAAATTCTCTAGATAAATGCTTGACCTTAGGTTAAATCATGAGAACATGCAAAAACCTTAGTCGTTAGATTGCTAAATGATAAACTTAACCTTGACTTAACCCAAGCCCATCGGGAGATTACACGAATAAGGACTTTGCTAAGTTGCTGAATACAATCTTCACCTTGGGTTACATCTAGAGAATTAGTGCCAACCGCTGATCTTGATCTACATCTATGACTCATATTTAATCTCTAAATCCCTCCTCCTTGACTCGACATTTGGAGAATCAATGACTGAAGGAAAAATTAACCATTTGCCAAGTCACTAGATGTTAAGCCACTAACTGCCAGGATCATTAGATCATGCGAACACTCAATTTCCAAGTCACTGAATAGAGACTTAACTACTCGAGCAAGAAAATAGAACATGTGCAGAAAGGGGACTTTAAGTGGTCTGAAAAGGTAATGAAGAAATAGACCTACCCAAAGGTTTATGAAATTAGGCAAATTTTGGAAACCCTTATTTATGGACAAACCCTATTTCTCAGACCTTAAAATTTCTATATCTCCCTAATTTTTGCATTTTAACACATGCAATCTTAACTAGACCTTGGTCACATCTTGAACTATCCCTGGCTAAGCTCATAAGCTATAAAACCTTACACATATTCTTTGTAGATTAAAATAATGTTGCAGCTAGGGAAAGGAAATTTCCTTAGATTTTGTAAGGAATAGGCCATTTTGTTAGGATATTTGTTATGAAAGGAAAATGGGCTAACAGTGGCTCTATCTAGGGCTACATGCCTCTTACAGGCATGACAAGGATTCAAAATTTATGGATAAAGTTGACCACCCACAAGAAAAAAATTTACAAGGACCCTTCTAAAAAAAACTAACAGACTGGAAACAAGAAAGTAGGAAAGGAAACACACAACAGGAATGGAAACCTCAAGTTCTAATAATGAGAATTAGTACTTACCTCTATTAAAGACACAATTGTCATCTCCATGCATCAGAGGTAAACTAAAACTATTATTTTTTCCAATACAACCAAATATGCTTCTATGAATCTTCAACATATCATATAGAAAATAACCAGCACCCTCACTGTCAAAAGTCATTTGGAAATCACTGAAATAATGAAGGTACTAATCAATATGTGACATAGAATTGTCACACTCCTTAAATAATATATCCAATTGAGGAGAAAAACATCTTGACTCCTCATCATAGCTGGAAACATGTTGGCCTCTTTCAAAATATACTTGAATATCAAAAAAGAAATTTTGAAATTCAAGCCTTTGTACATCACACAAGTGCTCAAGAATATTGCTTTGATCTGCAACTTGTGGATTCAGATTCAGCTTATCCTGGGAAACATCATCATGTTGGATTAGAAATGTAAAAGACTCATGTTCTACCTGATAACTAATATATCCTAGTTCATTAATTTCAAAATCTCTTGAAAATAATGCATCAACACTCTCTATATCCCATTCTTGGAGAAATGAACATACCTATGGATGAAACAAATAAACTGATGCAAAATTTGAAACCTCTCTCAGCTCTTCATAAAATGTTTCAAATTGTGGTATGGACAAATTAGTAAGCAGTCCATTACACATGCCAACATTTTGGCATATGTTTCCTTGACATGAATCACTACTGCAGGGCACACTATCAGCACTATCAACTTCCCCTTGATAGGACATTGATCTCACATGATTAAAAATATTAAAACCACCAATATCCAGATCAAACAAGCTAACCTCCATTTCTAGTTCAAGAGAAAAATGAGCTACCATGGTTTCATATTCAGGCTCATATAAACTCTCGTCTATCCTAGGATCAACATATTCATATGATGAATCAAAGGATGAGAGCATACAAATTGAAAAATCAAAACTTTCCTCCCTGTTAGCTGAAACATAAGAACTTGAATTAGATTCCTCACTAAGCTACCTATAAACCATTTCCTTATCTTCAAGAAGATCAAGGTCACTTTGGATCCAAGAAACCTCTCTCTCACTATCAACACTACTGAAGTATGATAGAATCTCATCATTTGGTCTGATGAAAGATCTGCTCCCTCTTCATTTTCAATACTTGACTACAAATAGAAAAAATTTTGTAGCCTCACAACTAGAAAGACTAGTTACAAAATTACTTTCTATGTAACTCCTGTATATATCTATCCCTGCATCAAGGACACTTTGCAATTATTTACTAACCATGTTAACTCCTATATAAGGGGCAACCATTGCTTACTAAAAATAATCTTCATTTACATTTTGTTCAGAAGCACAATATGAGTTATGGTTAGTAAGATCTATAGGGAAAGAAACACTTTGACATTGAATCTCACTTCTTGATACACACCTATTTTTTTTATCTGAAACACTATGACAGCAAACTCCAGCAAACAAAAATCCTCTATAAATCCCATATTTCAGGTTATTTTCAATATCTATCATTGTAGTGAAAGCCTGGTAAAAATTCCATGGCTCTTTATCTCTCAACAAGAAGCTCATCTTTCTACCAAAATCACCCAAATAGATTACCAAACAAATTTTCAATCAGCAGGCCTCTATCCTTTTGGAATATCATGCAATGCCTTTGCAAATCTGATGTTGAATGATGGGACTAACTCATCTTCTTTAATTTCAATGTCCATAAATTTGTTCAACACACTGCCTGCATTCATCCTTTTGGCAAACTGCTCCATGAAAGATGAACTCAATTCTTCCCATGAAGAAATAGAATTTGCTGGTAAAGAATAGAACCAAACTCTGGCATCATCTTTCAAAGTTTGGACCAGCAACTTCATGAAGATCTCTTCATGAAAAATTACAAATTCTCCCATTGGATCAGAAAAATCTTGCAAATGCTTATATGTTGAATGTGATTGTTTCCCCTTAAACTCTTGTAAATGCTCCCTAACTTGGCTAGGAATCTCGTTTGGGAAACCATGAATACCATCAAAACATAATGGCTCATACCTTTGTATAGAAAAACTTCTACATGAATCCATTATGGACTGCACCTCTACTTAATCAAATTCTCAGGTTTTATCATGAATAACTTATGCAACCATAAGGACACCTAAATCACACATATATCTCCAAAGAAAGCAACCTAGATTTTTTCAACAAATCTAGAGAGATATGTAGACCCACAATCCAAAAGTCCCTCCTATGGTGACTTCTTCACCCAATAAGGACCATGCAAACAAAAAACATTAAATGGAAAATACCTGGTAGTAGTATAGTTGAAATTTAACTTGTTGACTAGGAAGCAGGGTAGATCTAGAGCCTTCTTTGTATCTGCATTAGGTTCTTTTCTTGTAAAGTCACCACCTCCTTGAAGAGGAAAATATTTTACTTATTTTTGTATTTCTTTCTAGCCAATCAAAACTTCACCAAGATCTATACACTATTTATCAAGACTATAAATATATCTTTCATACAGTGATCAAATAGAGAACTTTCGATTTGCCACTCACAACTTGGTGAGATGATAATGTTTTTTTGAATCTGACTCTATGACATGCCCCTGACAGTCTCAGGCTTTACTTTTCAATGTTATGTTATGGTTGGATTTCTGGTTTGATTAGCATCATTTTATCTGGAACAATATTTCTGTTAGACTTCTATGAGTTTGAACTCTGACTTCGTTCATTTGAACCTTGTTGTTTGGAATAAATATGTTTATCTCTGTAATAGGTATTTTGGTTCTGCTAGACACTCAGAAAATTATGTCTATTCTGCAGCTTAATGAGATTTTCTTATGTAAGAATTGGTATAGACTGAGTTTTGAATTAATGGTACTGGATAGTTCAGTTAGAGATTCAAGTTTTGGCATAATTGTGGAAATGAGTACAACTAAAATGGTTAGACAATTGTCTTATAATTGGTTCATTGTTTTGGAATTCTAAATAATATGTTAAACATAATTAGAATTGGATTTATTATTATGGATAAATGTATCTTGACGATGCAGACAGTAATAGAGATTGTTGTTACTTAATTTTAATCAAATTTTGAGTTCAAAATAAAAATGTATATATATACATATATTAATGATTGATTGTTTTAGAAAATATGTGGCTTTTCTTTTTGCTAAAACTAAAAGAATTATCTAAGTTAGCATACCCTATCTTGTATGTTAGAAGGAGGTTAGTTTGGTTAGTGTTAGTAGTTTGGAATTGTTAATGTGTTGTTATCAATGATGCATAAGCTAGTTTTTTTTTTAAACCTAAGATCGACAAATGTTATCTAACCTGGATATATTTAATCTATCCCTAAGCCTTCCTATTTGTGACCTAGCTCGAAGACATGACTTATCACATGGTAGGGTTTAATTACACTTTCATTGCATAGTAGAGTTAATGGGGTTTAAGTTGTTTTCAGGTTATGGGATTGTACATTGATGGACATATGGCAGGGAATGTATTGTGCTTGCTGAAAGAGATAAGCTCGAATTGAATGAACTCATTAATGTAATTCATCTTTGTGTTTTGATGTCCACCATTAGCTCTGGTGAAGAAGTTGCAATTGAACAATGACACCATCTTTCACCATGCATTGCTGCGATAGTTTGGGTAAATAGTTAGTAATCGACTTGTTTTCCTATTATATTTTATATGATAAGATGCTTGGGATGGGAAGGGGTTTTCAAGGCAAGTTTTACCCTTCTGTTCGTGGTCATTTGGGAAGTTTTGTGTTTCATATACTATCATCTTTATATTTGCGTTGTGGGCTCTTTTGCATGACACTTGGTTAGTTAGTGGAAATAGATCTTCGTGGTTGAGATAAGGGTTCGACTGTGAAGCTCACCAGGAAGGAGCTAGCATTGGCATACTATAGTTTTTGGATACCTCCCCACACAAATACCAGGTAGCGGCATTATCTCACCTTATCCTCTGTTTCCATTATTTTCTGCAAATGAATTATTAGAATGTTTAAATGCTGCTGTTAGATAGTTGATGAATGTAAGGTCTTTGTGATTGTATTCTCTGTGAGCTCGGTCATGAACCGGTTTCTTCTTGGATGTTTTAAGAAGCTTATTAAAGTTAATAGATGTTATGATTAGCAGAGGAATTTGAAACAAATGACTGTTTCACTCTTGATGTTTGTTTTTAAGTTGAGGAAGTAGAAGATTGGTTTTGTGTGGTATTAAATATATGTTCTTATTATGCTATTTTCAAGCATATTGTGTTGAAGGGTTTTTTTTTTAATCTGAGTATGAAGTTTGATAGTGTTTTCTTTAAGCTTGTGCCGAACTATGGGGAATATAGTTTTTTGCTATGAATATGGTTATACCATAGTGCTTTTTGTTTCGATGTCTACCTTTTAATGTTTATTATTAAGGAGATATTCAAGGATGAGTATTGGCTTATACTCTTGCATCATAGGTGTCATTTAAGGTATTCTTGAGTTTACTCCTTTAGCTATCTGAATATGTGTTATGTCTATTGGGTGTTTGTCACTATTTTGGATCAGTCAATAGTGAAAATGTAGGTATTTTGCTGTACCAAATCTTGACTGTGAGCTAGATGATTTTACAGAAATAATTACAAGTGTGAAATATAGTTTTGTTTTGACATTAGGAAATGCAAGGAATATATAGGAAAGTCAATTAATATCTTTTTCAGTCATTAAGGAAGTTCCACTTTGATTTTTTTTAAATGTAGATGACGGTTCTTATTATTCTGTTATTCATTTTATGTAATCGGCAGATTCAGTAGTATTATAAAGTAGATGTGTTTTTGTTAGGACTGAGATGACTAGTATGGTTTTGCAATGTGTATTTATGGACTTGAATTTTGTGATTGATGAGTTACGATTTAGAATTAGAATTTTGTTTTGAACCTCTGTTTAGTAAATAATTATGAATGTTTTGTTAATCATTCTGAACTATTATTTATAAGTCTATATAATTATATATACCTGCTGGAATATGTATATGTATACACAAGCCATGGTGTATACATGTACATATGCTGACATGTATATAAAAGTATGAACTTATAATTAACAGAGCAGGATGTATAGAAAATTGGTTATAATTAATTGCTTTATGGAAAGCTTGTATGTTTTTAAAATGCGATGGGTGTTGTGTTGATTCAGTTGATATATGATTATTTTAGTTCTTTTCTATTTCATGGAATCATGATTTCAATATGGACATTTTTATTGTACAGTTTCAGATATAATGCTAAGTTAATGTGGAGGTTATTATTTGATTGGGTTTGTGATGGAGAAAGTATTGTGATCTTTTCTTCTTTTAGGAAACATCATGTTTAAGTATGTACGCTATGGAAAATGGAAACATGGATCTAAATGGATTTCTGATTGCTATTTCAATTTTATAATTGATGCAATAGAAATGGAGTGTTAGTTGAAATTGTGTAATGTAGTTTATTTCATTTCAATCATTAATTGCTAGATCAAGTGTTTTTAGATAATGCAAGTGTGATCCTTAGATTGGGGGGGCTGACACTAGTCTAGTACCTTGTGGTGATAGAATTTCTGTCAGTTGCGACTAACACTAGTCTATATCCTTATGGGAAAGAATTTCTGTCAGTTGTTTAATTAAGTGATAATTATAAATTCAAGGGATATGGGTTTCAATTAACAAGATAAAACATTATGGTTTCATCAGACATAATGGATTACTACGAGGTTTCCTTACGGATACATAGCATAGGTCCTTATGTGGACACCCATGAACTATTTGATCATTACCTTGTCATTTTCTTTGTGAGTTTATTTCTGTTAGAAAGAGATACAGTGCCTGCTGTTTTTGGTGTTACAAGAATGGAATTATGTTATTAGGTTTCAATAACATCTGTATTTAATCTACATAATTGTTATGTTATACTGACTTTTATGGTTGCAGAATTCTAGAGATGATTCATTATCTTAATTAATGTGACTAAGCCTTGTTTGCAATTGTGCTTGTGTTTATTCTTGATTTTCAGGTTTTAGATGGATAAATCAATGAGTATGGGATAGTGGTTAGCAGCTATTAAGATTTATGGGAAACAAATCATTTCTTGGTTATTAGTTATCAAAACTATTCGTAGAATGTATAGGATTGGCTGAAAAGGAAATTTTGTGTTTGAAACTAAGTCTTTGAATAAAGAGTATTCTCTTTACTCTGATGTATTTCAGTTGAAAACTATAAAGCTCTTAGAAGCAGTTACTATGTTTATATGTTCCAATTTGTAATTAAAAAAAAAATAAAATTTATTATTATGGTTCTATGTGGTTTTGTTTATGGTTGATTCTTCATTGGTTTTATCTTTTAGTTTTTAGTTTTTTTGAGGTGTTACACTCTATACTGTCAATGGTAACCACTTGATATGATAAATAAGTCAGCTAGGAGTCTAGCTCAATTTGTACCCACATTATTTATAGCTTTTTTATAACACCAGAGATATCAAATTAGATTTAGCATGATTGTATCATCTCTATTTCCTAGCAAAATCACCATTTTGTTGGATCTTGATTTAACAATATTTTAACTACCTTTATTAATGTAGAGATATACCTATGGGGTAGCTTACTTCCCACAATCAGTACATTCATACAAGAACAAGGACCAATGAACTATTAGGAATAATAGTCCACAATACAACTGAGAGGGTGGGGGGGTGAATCAGTTGTATGATGGATTATTAAACTTTAAACTTTAAGCAAAAATAATATAAGATCCAATGAACACAATGAATGCCAACACAATAACACAATATTTTAGTCTAGGGGAAACCCTGTTAAAGGTAAAAACCCTAGTGAGAATTAGCACCCACAAATGATGTACTCAGAGTATAGTTATCCTTGTTAGAAGATATAGCCCTGTTAGGAGCTTATTGAAACATTACAGTACATAGTCCTTGTTAAAAGACAGACCTTGTTAGGATTCAAGAACAAAGGGAGGGCTCATTGCCCAAAGAAGGTTAATTCCACCTTCATAACTCATTATTTGCAACACAAGTGTATATGAAGAAATACACAATCTTTGAACTGTTTGGCAACAACTATCTTTGCTTGATCAGTTCCAATGAAGTCCACCAACAAACCTCTACTCTACATACAACACACACAAGCTCACAGCTTTTACAATCTCTCTATATTGTCTTCTTCTCATCCATATATTTTCCAAAGAAAAGACCTTTCATTTATACCTTATTACAATTCTTATAAACAGGTTGGCCCATAAGGCTTTTCCTAATTACAAACTATTACATAATCCCTTGCTAAGATACACATAGTATCTATAACAAGTCTACAATGATTATATTACAATAATTAAGGACCTGTTAGTGTTTGAACCTGCAGATTAATCAATTACTCAAATAATCCCAATGGCTATAACCTAGCAAGTTACAAACTACTAAGGTGTTAAGGTTAAGACCTTCTTCACTTTGAGTAATATATACTCAGGCGGGTGTACCTCTATCAATTCAATGTTCAACTGAGCTCTGAATTGAGAACTTGCTCCTTCACTGCTTTGTTACTGCCTTCAAAATCCAACTCAATAAGTTGCTAAAACTCTGAGTATAACCCAAATTATCCTGATACACAACATCATGATATAGACAATAAAAATAGCAACACGACACAATGGCTTAAGGATATTCATCCTTCTTCCTTTTAGAGTTAAACTCAGGGAAGGGTTAACCTCATGTATTGCTTCTTCAAAGCATTGAAATACATATTTATGAACTTGTCATAAAATATCTCAAGTCTGGAAATTATGCATATAAAGTAAAATTTCAATCAATTAATATCTTGGATGGTAAATCAATGTAAATGGATCTAAAACCAGTCCCTTATCCGTTGGGCATCGGAGTCAAACTCTACCTTCACATATATCTATTAAAAAGAATACAATGAAACTCAAATAACATGCCTAACATATCATTGTTTCCATTCCTACACCTGTCATCAAATCCACATATAGATATTCAATTTCCAGAGACCTCCCCTAAGATTTTACTCTTTCCTTGAAAGAAACTTAAGCTCAACCCCTACATTCACCTTGTGAAAGATGTATTTAAACTGTCTTACAATCTAAATACATAAAGAAACTAAAACACTCCACATGTAAAGACAATCAAATGATAGTAACAAAACTCCAGTGTATTTGTATTAATTGATCAAACGCATTGATACAGTCTTCCTTGATTTCAAGAAAATAAGGCTCTATATTATGGACCTCTCCTTTACAAAAATATTTTCCAACCTCGATCTTCAATAGAAACTGACTATTTATACTAATCAACCATCCTGGAATCCTCGAAAGGATGCAACAAGCTTCGGATGGCTGATAGAAGTTTGCACTAGAAAACAAAAGAAAATACAAGCAGAAAGATATTTAATAAAGATAGCAAGGCATATATTTTCAATTCTAAACAACTTCCGCAGCTGGCACCTTTGTTTGTAGATATTTTCAAAGCAGTTACCAAGTTTTTCATATGAATGATGACCACCATTACAAGCTAATTTACATCATTCTCTGTTTGAACACGCTCTCCCTCAAATTCTGGATCAGGTGCCAAGTGCGATCTATTCTTCTTCCTCCTCTGTCAGCTGGATAACCGATTTCTTCTTCTTCTTTGTTATTAACTTTTCCCAAGCTGCCACATCATCATCAGATGGCCAGTCGTAACTCTGCAGCTCCTGTAATAAGTTGACTTGCCGTTCCCATGTAGAATCAGTCACATTTTTAACTTCTGCTATAAACTTGATACAGTCACTTTCAACTTTGAATAAACTATCAATTATATTGTTAGTTCCTTCCACATCCAAAGCCTTATTATCTTTTAGGAAGGCATCTTGATTGATTACCAACTGACCCATTGACAACTTCCAATCTTCCAGCTTAACCACATTTCCATTGTCATCATATACCGGGGGCAAATACTTGTTGTAATCTTTATCAAACATGGCTAACTTAGCCTTTATTTGGTTTGACTTTCCTTTGAAAAACTTTGATGCAGCACTTATTAGGCCAATCCTTTCAAATACATCAGTCACTACTTTTGGGATATCAGGCCTGTGTTCTTGTAAATTGTCAAGCTTATCAAACAACAAATTCCTCCCAGACCAAATACTATAGAGTGGCTCCAAGGTGGCTAAATAGTCATTCACCTTTTGATTGGTCTGATGTAATAGGCTAACTGATTTATGAACTGCATCCATCTTGTCCTTTATTTTGTCCTGCCTGTACTGCACTATTTTGGCTATAGTGTCCAGGGATGCATCCAATTTCACCTTTTCCAAGTCTTCAGCAGGTCCCTCAGGTGCTTCCAAGTTTATCTGAATAGGTACCTCAACTTGCAAAGGAGGAGGAGGAATTATTTTTGAGGCTTCCTCAATTTTGACCTTTATTTCTACCAGCTCATCTTCCAATTGTTTGATCTTCATCATTTTCAAATCTCTGTCCTTGGCTACCATGCTTGAACTTTCAAACAATTTGGCATATCTTTCTGACAGCTGAGCTGTCTTGGCTTCATTCAGATTAGCCCAATGAGTTACTACCTTGGAGACTTCAAGGTCTATTGTATTTTGTACAGTCCATATAATCTTATTCCCCTCCATCTTATCCTCTATACTCAATAGAGATGGCTTTTGAGTTTTAGGGGCCATAGACCACATTGCAACAGCTTGGGACTTAGGGTCATAGCCACTTCCTCTTATCATGTCACCAATGTGAACCTCATATGATAGGCTACCCTCTGGTTGCTTTCTCAATTGATCAATGAGGAATGCAGAAGTTAGATCCCATCCTGGGGTTAACAACATTCCACTTGATTTAACCAATTCTCTGGCTTCGTCCACTGTTATAGGATCAAAGCTAGGATCATATGAAGCAAGAGCTCTCAAAGTTTTTCACTTGGCTCCATACCTTCAGGCAGAGCTTTCTTTACTTCTTGCTGCTTGTTCCAAATGAGAAAACTCTTGAACTCATCAGTCTTAATGAACTGATCATCACTCAAGAATTTCTCTTGATAGACCTCTCTGATATCCTTCTCTAACCATAAAGACTTTTCTCTGCTTTCTTGCTCAATGGCTATTTTCTTGCCTGCTCTTATTGCTTTCCTCAATTGATGATGATATGGCCTATCACCTGGTACAAGAGCAGATGCTTTGTCAATTTCCCTTCTTTGTTTCTCACGCCTTGAAGGTTCACCTTCCTCAAGCCTCTATTTCTTCAATGGTGGCTCTGAGATATCCTGTATTTCTGGTTGATCTTGAGTGAGATCAACAACTGGTGGTCCCTCAACCTGTGGAGGACTATCTTCTTCTTGTGACTCATCAGTGAATTCTTCCTCATCAGAAGATGAATAATCTTTCTTTTTCTTCTTCTCTGGCTTATTCTGATCAATCAAGCCTTCCAATTGATTTGCCAGGGTATCATATTTTTCAATCATCCCATCAATCTTCTTCAAATAAGGAAGATCGGGGAAAAGCCCCTCAAAAGGAATCTGAGATGCTTTCAATTGGTTGGACAAATCTACTAAATAAAAGAATCTGTACCATCTCCTCTTAACCTCATCTTCATC
Organism: Chamaecyparis obtusa; assembly: GCA_027943335.1. Lineage (NCBI taxonomy): Eukaryota > Viridiplantae > Streptophyta > Pinopsida > Cupressales > Cupressaceae > Chamaecyparis > Chamaecyparis obtusa. Next base: position 484,180 of record BSBK01007582.1, on the reverse strand, counting down.
CAAAATATTTCTAATCACATCTTCTTCATCTAAACCCTCATGCTCCTTGATCACACCAATGTTTGGGATGTAAGTCATCCTGGCAATCTTGATGAAGTCCTCAGGATCTATGTGCCTACAAGCACCAGTAACCATTTTGAATTGTTGTAGCCATGCACTAATTTGAGGAAAAGCCCTCTTTCCTATCAAGAAGTCACCTACCTTGAATTGCTTGGGTGTGAATGTACCCTTTCTGTGAGGGGCCAGAAGCTCTTTATCTGTACACATTAGTTGCCAAACAAATTCCAAACAAGCCAATCTCAGAGGCACATACTTTGGTAATAAATGTGGGGGTTGGGGACAACCATAAACTCTGATAATTATGGAATTATCTCCTAAGTAGAAATCACCCCAATTATGATTTCCATCCCACTTATCCACATATTGCAGTGGTCTTAAAAGCCTGAGGACTCTAGGAGATAGCCTGGTGACATTTATGCCTAGCATCCTGATAATTGGATAGACAATGAAATTTTGAAAAACACAAAAATCTGCTTCATTGGAGGTAGAATTCCATATCCTCACCCACAACTGCACTGGATTGTGCTGATCCTTGAAAGTGAACCTTGGTTTTAACATGTTTACATCAAAACTGTTGATGTTGAAAAACAGAATCAAATGCATTAATAAAGAATAATGCATGAACTCAATAGGACTTTTACTTTCTTTTACAGACATCAGCCCTTGATGCATCCTATCAATAACATACTGAATGTAATCATAGTCAGTGTTTACCAAGGGATTTTGAATATCCAAGATAATCATCAGCAAGTCAGCTAGTAAAAATTCTGCATTCCCATCCATTCCCAAAACTCTACATAACGCATAGCAAGTATATCTCATATAATGATGGAGGGATTTGAACTGGTATGGGGCATTCATGTTAGCAGGAAGGGGGGCTATATATTTATCCTGCTTTGGCATATGTTTAACCAACTGGTCTTTTACTGACCCTATATTGCTTCTGTATCTTGCCTTTTCTTTGTTCAAATCAATCTCAGTGGAAAAGGACGTGTATAGACCAAAAGCTTTCATAAAAGATCCCCTATCAAGAGTAACTAAGGGTGATTGGTCTTCTTTTCTAATTGTCCTTGAGATAGGGTCATAACTTCTGGCTAGGGCAACAATTAAATCAATATCTAGGAAAACGTCAGGGACAACCATTTTTCCTAATCCTAACACCCAACCATTACAGACAGGAACATGCTTATTTTTATTGCTGTAAAAGAAGTTGAAAATAGTGTAACCTGTGAATTCCAGAGTGATTGGGTCTCTACACCATTCCAAAAGATCTTCAAACATGTCATCAGCAGCCCTCTTGTTCTGACTGGAGCCCAGCAACAATTTCAGGAATTCGTCTGAAAAATTTGGCTTATTCTTGTCCTCACCAGTTTTGGACTTGGCCTCACTACTGGAAGACGCTATACTCTTCTCAGGTTGACTCATCCTTGCTACAGAAACACCTTCAATTCTCTGTATCTCAAATGCTTTATGCTCGGAAATTCTCTAGACAAACAGAAACTCTTAACAACTGAGACTGAACAAATAAACAATGAGCTTAAACTTATTTATCGATATGAATCCAAGGTGTGCAACTACCATAGTTAATGCAAATCTCCTTAATTGATCCCATATTCAATTTCATGTACCCTCAGATTTCAAATTTTGAGCTCGCCATGTCCAGATGTTGACAGATAGATTAAACTACTTGAAAACAAGGTGAAGAGGGAATGATCATGATTCTATACTTTAAAACTATTTGCGTCGTGCAATCTTTCTTCTTGAAGCTGATTTGATGGCTTACTAGTTTCATGTCCAAATTGACAGAGTACTTTATCTATGTGGCAACGGTCCTTTTTCTTTTCCCTTTATGACCTTTTCCATCTGAGCCCATTTAGCGAACCAGCGACTATTGGCTTCTCTTAATCGCTGAATATAATGCTAACCCTAGCTAGTAACCGGAGAACTGGTGACCACTGGCTTCGCTGGTTCTTTGAATCCCTGTTTGACCTTGGTTCAAATCTAGAGAACTAGCAACTACTAGCTTTGCGGGTTCTCAGAATCCTATCCTTAACCATCCATGCATTTCATGAATTAGCGAACAAAGGGCTCCCACTTACACAGTTAACTGCAATTACCATTTGGCTAACCAGCGAACAAGGCCACCTCCCATTCTCTTAATGTTATGACTGATGGTCAATTTTCTTGGAGACCTAGTGAACAAAGGGTTCGTGCATTCGCTTAAAAATATACTTAACCACTTGATTGTCTGGAGAACTGGCGAACCCCTTTAATCTCTGATTCACTGAATCTTTCCTTAATCATCACTTTATACCAGGATTCCAGATTGACCGTTGATCTTCATCAATCGATGGCTATCGCTAGTTCTCTGAATAACAAAACCCTTAACCATTTAATTCTGAGAATCAGTGAACAAAGAGCATTCGCTAGTTCTCCAAATACTGCATATCAGTGAAAATTTCATTTCGAGAATAAGCGACTGAAGCCTTAAAACTCATCATCCATTGATTCACTTATTCGCCAGATTGTTTTAACCTTTATCCTTTTATTAAGAGAACTAGCGACCAAAGGCTTCGCTGAATCACTAAATGGTTTAGCATGTCACCAACTTATTCCAAGAATAAGCGAATGTGAGAAAACTTATCTCCACTGAAATCTTTTGGGCAAACCATCAGAACCGCCAAATTTAGAGGATAGCATTATAAGTATTCAGTCGCTCATTCGCCAGATCAAATATGCAGGACCCACAAATATTTTGAGATTAAAATAGGGCCATTGATCGTGAAATCAATCCACGGTATTCGCTAATTCTCTAGTTGAAACGACCCTTGACCGCCAGATTCTAAGAACAAGCGAACAAAGTGTTCGCTGAATCGCTAGATTGTTTCAAAAGACCGCCAAATATTGCGAGAACTGGAGATAACCGCCATTCGCTAGTTCTCGGAAAGGAAAATGAAACCGCCAAAACACTTGGAGACTTAGCGAACAAAGTAATCAAAAAGCTTGGCTTTAATGCATTCGCCAATTCGCTGGATGTTTGGGATAACCGCTGGAAGATCTAGAGAACTGGCAACTGATATTAATAATGAACATGAATTTGACTCATTCGCCGAATCGCCAGATTGTTTTGAAACTTGATAAGACACTTCCCGATTCAGCGAACACTTGGGGCAAATAAGCATGTGCACAAATAGCAATTTAAGTGATTTAAAGGTAACCAAGAAAAAGAAACAAGAGGACCACATGAAGTTTAGAAATGAGATGGAAACATTTGGAAAGACAAGACCTAGGGTAAGGGTTTTTCTGAACATGTCAAAAACCATTTTCACGACACTTACAAACCCTAGTCCAGGAAAAACACTCGCATGGAGACTTAAACCAGGAATTGGACACAAACCTCAAAAAATTTTAGGATACCCAACAGGACCGACATCCTTAATTCAAGTTTTCCATCCACCATACACGCTACAGCTTTGTAGTCGGCTTCCAAATAGATCACCTTATAGAGTACATGCCACAGTTGACATCATCCTATATTTTGTACCTTGTGCAGTTCATAGAACACTCTTCAATATTATATCTTTCATCTTTGAAGTTTACAAGCACTAATTCCATATCTCTTGTAAGCTATACACAAAACTAGAGACTAACTCTGTCATTTCTCACTGTCACAGTCAGTGACCAGTCTTCACCAAAACATATGTAACTCATTCAATATGAAACATTACATGATGCGATCTTGGATATAAGATCACAACATCCTCCTAAAATCTCATCTATCTTCGCAACATTTGAAACATCCGTATAGTGTCTGTACACTATGATAACTAGTCTGATCCCCTCAAAAAACATATGTTGACATCAGTGACAAAACACAAATGACAACAACATGAGTGCCTATTCAGTAACGTAGTGATTAAACATATTAAATGTCTCAATCACCTCCCCATGCATTAGCAATATCCAACAATCTCCCCCTTTGGCATTGATGTCAACATAAAGGAAAATATATTATCCCAAAGCTATATCAATCCAAAGTTCTGCAACTAGTTCTGTAACCAAACAGTCTCCCCATACAGTAGGGATTTTCTCATAGAAACACTCCCCCTTTGACAAAAATGGAAAAGGGTGCCATGAGTCAGTAACTTCTTTCCAACATCTTTCTTCCATGATCACTCCCCCTGAGGAGTAGATCCCTACATCTAGTCCAGATTATGATAAGGCTCTGAAAATCCCTAGACTCATGCATCTCTACATCATTTAATTCTAACTAGGAGGGGCTTGAACCCCCAACATACCTGTGAGATATTCAAAGGTATATTTCAGCAGTGGCTTTGTGAAGATGTTTGCAATCTTCTCTTTTAAACTGATATATTCTAATTTGATTTCCTTTTCTACCACCTTGTCTCTCAAGAAGTGATACTTCATAGAAATATGTTTAGTTTTGGATTGCATCACCAGATTCTTTGACATATTCACTATACTGGCATTATCACAATGGATAACCACAGGCTCATCAAAAGCTATTCCAATGTATGTCAACATTTGTTTAATCCAAACAATCTGAGTGCAATTTATGGCAGCAACAACATACTCTAATTCAATAGTAGATTGTGCTATACAATCTTATTTCTTACTTAGCCAAGAAACCAACTTTTTCCCAAGGAAAAATGCATCACCACTAGTACTTTTTCTATCATTAATATTTCCTACCCAATCAGCATCAATATAAGCATGAAGTTCAAAGATATCATTTCTATCATACCATAAGCCATAGTCTATGGTTCCTCTTAGATACCTCAGTATCCTTTTCACAATAGCTAGATGTGTTTCTTTAGGTTTTCCCTGATATCTAGCCACAATTCCAACAACATTAGCAATATCTGGTCTGGTGTGGGTTAGATATTGTAGTCCTCCAACCATTGACCTATACAAGGTCTGAAAAACACACTTTGATTCATCATCAATTGTTAGCTTGTTACCAGTCACCATAGTTGTTCCTAGTGGTTTACAATCTTCCATTCAAAACTTCTTAAGCAATTATTTAAGATACTTCTCTAAGAAATAAAAATACCATTCTCATTCTGAGTTATTTGCAATCCAAGAAAGAATTTCATTTCACCTATCATGGACATCTCAAATTCACTTTCCATTTCTTTAGAAAATTTCTTACATAGATCATCATTACCTGCAAAGATAATATCATCCACAAAGACTTCTATTATCTGGATTCCATCTTCACTAGCTATTAAATACAAATTACTGTCTACATTACCTTTTGTGAATCCAAGCCAAAGTAGGTATTTGTCTAGCCTTTCATACCAAGCCCTAGGAGCTTGCTTCAGCCTATACAGAGCTTTCTTCAATTTCCACACCATGTCTTTATCTTCGCATAGAGGAAATCCATCTAGTTGTTCTATATAAACTTTTTCTTCAAGATCTCCATTTAGAAATGCAGATTTCACATCCATTTGATACACCTTGAAGTTCTTGTGTGCAACATAAGCCAAGAAAAATCTTACTATCTCTATTCTAGCAATAGGAGAAAATGTTTCTTCAAAGTCTATGCCTTCTTGCTGTTAGTATCCCTTACACACTAGTCTTTATTTGTTCCTTACAATAGTTCCTTCTTCATCCATCTTGTTTCTAAAAACCTATTTTGTTCCTATTACATTTTTTTTCTTAGGTCTAGAAACCAGTTCCCAAGTATTCTTCTTCTTTATCTGATCTAATTCATCTTTCATAGCATTTATCCAAGATTCATCTCTAAATGCTTCATCTATAGTTTTGGGTTCAACATGAGAAATCAAACAAATTTCTTCTCTAACCTTTGATCTAGTTAGCACTCCCTGACTGGTATTACCAAAAATTTAATTTTTAGGATGGTTATTCTTTACATACCTTGGTGTTTTAGGATTCTCAGTAGCCTTACTTGTGCTAGCATCATAAGCCTCTTTTTCACTTTCTACCTCAACAAGTTCTCCTTCTGCAACAATAGTAGTTTCTTTTATCTTTGAAATATGATTACTGTCATACATTCTTTCTTGTATCTGAAACTTCTCATCTATTCTTAAATTGTTACTTTCAATCATTTTTCTCAATCTTAGATTGAAACATTTGTAAGCCTTTATTTTAACAAAGTAACCAAGGAAAATTCCTTCATCGCTTCTAGCATCAAACTTCCCTATCTCATCACCTTTCCTGATATAACACTTACTACCAAATATTCTGAAATATTTTATAGTCGAAGTATGATAAAACCATAATTCTTAGGGAGTCTTACTTGTACCTTCTCTTATTTGAATTTTTTTCAATGTACACACTGTTGTTCCAACAGCCTCTCTCCAATGTACATGAGATACATTTCCTTCAATCAACATTATCCTAGCTGCATCAAGTATAGTCATGTTCCTTCACTTTGCTATCCCATTCTGTTGTGGAGTCCTAGGAGAAGATGTTTGTCTCTTTATTCCATGCTCTTCGCAATATGAATTAAATAAGTCTAAAGTAAACTCTCCACCTCTATCTGATTCATTTTCTACTTTTTCTTTGAACAACTTGAATTTGTGAAAAACCTCTGATTTTTCTTTCAAGTAAGTAACCCACATCAATGTAGAAAAGTCATCAACAAAGAGTATGAAATACCTTTCACCATAGTATGATTTTGTCCTTGTAGGTCCACATAGGTCTGTGTGTACCAGCTCCAACTTCTCTTTTGATGTATATGCTTTTCTTTTGTGACTGCTTCTAGTCTATTTTCCCATGACACACTCTCTGCAAACAGTGTTAGATGGTTTCACAATCTTGGGCAAATCTCTTATTGCATTAGTCATACTTATCTTTACAATGTTATCAAAATTAACATGACAAAATATCCTATGCCATAACCAACTGTCATCAACCTTCGCATCAAAGCAAGAGGCTCTAGATGAATTTAATTCAAATACATTACCCCTAGATTTGGTACCAGTAGCAATCAGCTTACCTGCCTTACTTCTGGTAAAACATTTACCATTGACAAAACTTAATTGAAACTTTTTATCCATTAACTGTCCAACACTCAATAAATTATGTTTCAATCCTTCAACTAGCAGCACATTTTCTATATTAGTCTTTCCATCTAGAGTAATGGATCCTACTCCTATGATAGATTTAGGGAGATTGTCTCCAAACCTTACAACACCTCCATCATACTTTACTAATTTAACAAACTTGTTCTTATCACCAGTCATATGATGAGAACAACCACTATCTATTATCCATTCAGTTTTCTTGTCAACATGAGATACTAAATCTTTTTCTTCATGTATTGGTTCATCTCTAATAGCAACAAATCTGATCTCTTCACAATCTGAATCATCATTGTCATGCCCAAAAATTGAGCAAAATATAACTACAAATTTTTTTCTACAATCTACTGATTTAACTAAAAGTACACATACTTACATAACTAAGTTTGCAAAAGTCTTATATGTTTCAGCTCCAGCATTCAATGGACATGCACAATGATGCAGAAGAATATGGTTTACCAAATTTATCATGTGTTTCAAATATGTCACTAAGGTCCAACCAGAAGAAGGTTGATCAAGTTTGACCAAGTTTGACTAAAAGTAAAACTGCACGAAATTGCTTCCAAACAATTCTATAGGGGTTCCTAGGTCACTAGTTCGATCAACATGCAAAATGGGGCAATTGACTAAAGTCAACTTGAGTTGACCAAAAAGTCAACCATGCATCGATAGATGTGAAACTAAATTATAAAGGTACTAAACTTAATAGGTAAGGTCTGGGCATGCAAACTAAGATGTATTACATAGGTTTGACTAATAGTTGACCAAAAGTCAACCATGCCTGAATTTGGTCAACAAGTCTCTATAGGTATAAAACTCTATACTTGATGGTATGAAAGTTTAATTACGATCTTAACGATATAATTACGTTCACTTTATAATATTATTTTAATAATATACGTTATATGTGTAATACCCCAAAAATGGGCTATAAGTTCATTAATCTCCTATATCAACAATTCAAATGAAATCGACATCAAAGTCCTAATCTAAGGCACATCTAAACATCATCGAATCCTAATTGATTATCTTAAATTCTGCATCAGGGAATATTCCTAGCAATATTCCTAATTATCTTAATTATCTTTAATTTAATAATTATTTGGCGATAAATCACATTCATCCTAAGTTTGATTAATTGAATATTTTCATATTTAATTAATTAGATTTAATATCTTGCCACTTAATTGTGTAATTAAATTTAATTCTATCTATTATTAATTGTATTATTTAATTTTGACAATAAATCTAATATCTTATGAATAATTGATTAAATTTTTATTTAATTAATTAAAGCAAGTTGTCATTATTTAATAATATAGTTTTTAATAAAAGTTTGATTAAATAATTGATTAACCCGTAAATCAATTATTTATTTTCAAAAATCAGTTAAGTTGAGCATGAATCACTTTATTTATTAATTAATTCATAATTATTATGCACATTCAAAAGAAATAGTTAAACTCCAAATTAGAAAATCAATGCAAAGTGTTGACTTTTTAGAACTCAACATCCTTTTAGAGTTCAAAAAGCTGATCTAAACTCTAATTTGAGTTAAAAAGTTGTTTTTGCATGATTTGCATGTTTTTGTGAATTAAATTATCTTTATTTAAAAATAACTCAAAAATCAAGCTGAGTTATTTGAGTGATTTATGGCTTTTTCTCATACACCTCCAAAGCCCTAGATTTCTATAAAACCAAGGCTCAGCTCTTCATAATTCATCCACAAATTTGCACAATCACGCTGGAGAATTGGAATTGGGAAAATCAAAAGCTCTTGCGAATCGACACCTTTGTGAGATCAATCTTGTTTTTACATTCATTTAGATTCATTTTCATATCATTGTTAGATCAATTTCCATATTAGCATAGATTCATATCAGTTTTCATCATATTATTGCATAGAAAATACCAAAAAAAAAGATTAATTGCATTCATATTTCATATCAGTTTTGCATTCAAATCCTTCATTTAGGTGTCGTCTAGGTCACTGATCTCGATAGCAATCTGAGAACATTAATCTCGCACCTACTAGAAGGCAGTAAATCACTTGGTTAAATTAGATTTCAATTTTGCACGATTTTGATTATAGCTAACCTCTAATGTTTTACTGAAGTGTTGTGTCTACAGATCAGGTACAATTTTCACACACATTTTTGGCGCCCACCATGGGGCCTTGAGCCTCATTCTCTTCATTTTTATCTAATTTTATATATTTTTGGTGTCACTTTTTTGTCAGTTTTGCGCAAACAGGAAAAACGCTGCTTACGAGCAATCTGATGCCGCTTATGAGAAATTTGTTCATGCCTACAAGCATTCTGCTCACTCCTTGAAGCATTCTGCTTACACCTGCAAGGATTCCGCTCACACCTACAAGCATTCTTCTTACACCTACAAGCATTCTGCTCACGCCTATAAGCATTATGCTCATGCCTGTGCCAGTTTCAGTCATGCCTTTGCCAGTTTGAGTCATGCCTATGCCAGTTTGAGTCACGCTTATGCAAGTTTGAGTCATGCCTATGCTAGTTTGAGTCATGATTAGGCCAGTTTGAGTCACGCCTATGCCAGTTTCAGTCATGCCTATGCCAGTTTCAGTCACACTTATGCCAGTTTCAGTCATGCCTATGCCAGTTTTAGCCACGCCTATGCCAGTTTCAGTCACGCCTGTGCCAATTTCAGTCACACCTTGGCACATTTTAGTCATGCCTGTGCTCATTTCAATCATGCCTATGCCTATTTTGATCACGCCAGCTTTCTATTTTCTGATTTGTTTTTTTTTTAAATTTTGGCATTTTCAGAATCTGTGCCTCTCGAAAACTGGCACCCATTTTTTGCAAAATTTTCACATATGTTATTGAAAGTTTAAGTGTGATATATCATTGGAAAACTCTTTCCAAGACAAATCCAAGCATGTTGGTTTCATTTTCAAATTTTTCCATTTGATCACAAAATTTGCATATTTGTACTTTTAGATTATTGATTTCTAACGCTTACAGTTTGCTGTTGATTTGTCTTGGTTTTGTACTTTCAGACGTGTGCTAAATTTTGGATTGCAAAGCATTGGACCTAAGGTATTCTTCTCAAGCTGATAATATTTCAATTTGGATCCTAAAACAAATCTCTTATGTGTCTGGCTTGTGTGCATCTTTTCATGCTTTGATCTATTTCTACACACTTGCATAATTGATACTAGGTTGTGACCCCTTAAGGATTCATTAAGTAGTCTTAGATACTTGTGATTGATCTTGATTGCTATTTTGGGTTATTGGACTCGCTAATCCACCGGCCCCTCATTCCGCCCCGTGGTTGCAATCTCAGTGCCATAAAGGGGAGGGGTCAACAGGACAAAAGCATTAAGTGTTCCACTTGGCAACCCTTTTGTGATTTTAGGAACTCACTTGTTTTCTAAATTGGGGACTCATTTTTAGCTTATGTGAGGTGTTAAGTGTTCCACCTTGTGGACTCATCTCATATTCTCTTTAAGCGTTAAGTGTTCCTCTTTCTGCTTTTTGGGTACTTTTGGTAGATTTACTTTTTGGAAACATACATCTGTGCTCACATAGTAATTAGGCCCTATGAACACTATTCATGATTCTTGAGAGATTGGATTCCCAACGAAATCCTTCTTGATGATAGAATCCTTGTAGGTAGGGAGGATACTTAGTGCGTTTCACATTCAACTTGGTTAGTGTGTCTTCTCTTATTGATTGATACATTCTCTCCTAGGAGAGGTTGATAGATCACGTGGGGTAGACATCACGAGCTTTGGTGAATCAATATTGGTTAGTGTGTCTTCTCTTATTGATCGATACATTCTCTCTCTGGAGAGGTTGATAGATCACATGGGGTTGATATCATAGACCTTGGTGAGACAAACTTTGTCTTAGCATGTCAGATTAATCTGCTTGCTTTGTTTGGGTTAAAAGTGAAGAGGTATCAAAACCTTGGATTTGGAGCCAAGTACCCTTGTGGTATCATACTGTGAGTCACCTTTAGAGAGGGTTAACTATAGCAGACAATCCCTTCACAAGGTAAACTGCGTTGACAGAACCTCAAGCGGTAATAGCCATTTTTGCTGTGGTAGTGACAGTCGTTATATAAATGTCCTTGTGGAAGAAATCTCCATGGGTATGGTTCATTGTTGGGTTGTCAAATCTCCCTAGCAGCTCCTAAAGATTAAGTTCTCGGACTGTGTCAAAACCCTAGTGTGCCGGGATTGGAGTTCACCCCTTTGGATCATAAAAGTTGCAAAGTCAAACCATTACTAAAAACCCTAGCGAGGCCAAATTTTCATTTCATAGGGTATATATGTGTTATTGCAAAACATTTTTTGGAACATACACAAATAGCGCTTCTGAGGATTAGAATGAATAAGTCACTTGATTGTTCATGTGCAAGGTTGCTTTTGCCCTTGTTCATTTTTTTCAGACATGCTTGAAATCATGTTCTTGCTACGTTGCATGCTTATTTATCTATCTGGTTATTGAAAATGGACAAATCTGTTACAATCCTCAAATCTGGACATTAAAATTTGCAAACAATTCAAATCTGAAAACTCAAAATTTGCAAAATATGAAGTAAAATCCTTTTTTGGAGTCAAAAGTCATCTTAGGAGGTCAAAAAGTCATACGATTTTCTATCAAATGTCATTTCATTACAACCCATCTGTCGTATGATTGAGTACCCAGTGTCGTATGAGTTTTCTTGCCAGCAAATTCTCAAAGTCAAAATCTTGCAACTGTCGTATGAGATTTTCAACTTCATTTCATTACTACCCAACTGTCGTATGCGATTTTCAACTGTCATTTCATTGATACCCAACTGCCGTATGATAACCAACCCAATGTCATACGAGTTTTGATGCCAGAAAATTCTAAGAGTCAAAATCTTGCTTGCAATTATTGTACGAGTTTTGCAACTGTCGTTTCACAACATACCCACTGTCGTACGAGTCTGTAGAGTGTCATTTGGGAAATTTTTGAAAGTTGTCAAAAAATTGTCAAAATTGCCAGATATTTAGCTTTTTCAGCATAATTCTAGAATCTATCAAATGAATCACTATGTCAGGAATAGAGCAGTAGCTATTAAGAATCCAATCATTTTCCTAAAGTGGCCTTTTGAATTTGATTTAGCCTTCTATTTAATCGATTTGAGTCTTTATCATCCTGTGTCAAAACCTTGTCATAACTATCAATCTTCAATCAATCATCAAAATGACTAAGTGTTGTGATATCTTGTCCACTATCTTTTGGGAACCTACCCATACATCCAGGGAATAGTATCCTTCATCCACATCTAATCCAATCTTCAAATCAATCAAACCTTGACAAGGTTGCGTCATCTGATCATCTTGATTCAATTCATTCTTCGGTTATCTGGATCTTATTCTTTTGTTTCACTTGAGGTGAATGGTGGAGACTAGAGCTTCCTCTCACAAGAAATCTATCACCACTCTCCAAACTCCAACTCTTAAGAAAATCATCAATTCTAGTCTTTATGAGGATGATGGTCTTGGTAACTATCGATTGAAATCTGGTTACATACCTCCTCCATCAACTCACGGAGGTACTCAACATACCCCTCATCAATCTAATCTAGGGAGTCCAAAAACTCCTACCATGTCTCAGGCAGGGACAAATTTTGTCTCGCAGAGAGCTCAATCTCAACATGGGATAGATTAGGAACCCACACCTAACGAAATTGCTCAATATCAAAATGATGATAACTTCAAATGAATGATGAAGCATTTCTTGAAAGAAGATAGAGAAGCATACTTTTTACAACTAGCTCATCAAGGAGCTATACTTCCTCCCAACTTAAATGTTGAAGATATCATTACGCATGAGGAAGAAACTCCACTCATAGCTATGACAAAATAGATACATGCTTTACAAGTCAAATTTAATAGCCTTGAGAAAGAAAAGGAACCCAAAGAGTTCTCCATGGAAGCTCTATGCCCTTTTCCTTTTGACAAAAACTTGTATATGCCACCATTTCCAAAAAGAGTGGAGATGCCAAAGTATGACAAGTATGATGGACACTCTGATCCTCAAGATCATGTCAAAGAATTCTGTATGCAATCAATGGAGTTCATGCATGAATCGACCTATCTGATGAGTCTCTTCCCTCAATCTCTAGGGGGAGCAACCATCCATTGGTTCTCTAGACTGCCTTCTACTATCAAAACTTTTGAGTTGATCAAATTGTTTTATCAACAATACTCCTACAATATTCAACATCCAGTCACCATGATTGATATCTGTAATCTCAAGCAATATCCAGGGGAACCATTCCTAACATTTCTCAAGAGATGGAGGAAGAAGTTCTCTCTATATGCCAGACCTATTCCAAAAATAGAAAAAATGGAAATCTTCATCAACAACCTTGTTCCAAAAATCAATTATCCTCTACAAATGTAAGATCATACATCTTTTGATAAGATGGTGGATAATGCTATCAAAATTGAAAAAGTGCTTGTAAAAAAAGGAGAAATCACACTTCAAAAAGACAAGTGCGAATCTGGATCCAGTTCTAAAGACAAGAACAAAAATTGGAACAAGAACAAAGGCATCATCACAGATGGCATTGTTGACACTATCTGTGCCCCATCAAAGGCACCAGCCTACAATCTCACTCTTGGCACTCAAGCCATTAAAGCTTTAGAACAAAAGTCTTCTCAACCATCTCAAAGGAAGCTAGAATACAAAAAATGGGATAAACATCAAAAATTTACTCCTCTAGGAGAGTCTTTAGAATCAGCTATGAAAACTCTACTGGCTAATAACATCATCTCATTACCACCAATCCCACCGAATGATCAGGACCCTAAACCGATATGGTGGAAGGAAAATGAATTCTGTGATTTCCATCAGAGTAAAGGTCACAAAACTAGTAGTTTCTACCACTTGAAGCATACCATTCAAGATCTGATTGATAGTGGAGACATCACAATTGACAATCCCATGAGCAATAACTATCATATAGCATTCAAAAAACCATTTTTGAAACATGGTCAAGAAGTTTCAACTTCTCAGCCTAATATGGGGGCAAAAGTCAATTATGCCTACCTTGGAAATAATGCTGTCATCAATATGGTTGAACCATGTCTCTCTGAAAGTTGTAATGTCATCACAATTATACAAAGAGATAGAGATCATTCCTCAGCTAACACAGTTACTCGATCACAAGCTCAAATGCATCTGAAAGGACAAATCCTAGATTCATCAAATGTCCCTAAGGTGCCCTTCAATCTTTCATTTTCTTCTAAACAGAAGGCTACTTCCAAATCTTCCAATCCAAAATATACAAGGCCTACATCTTATAGCATTGCTCAACAACTCCAGCACACTAATGCTAAAATCTCCATGTTTGAGTTGCTTCGAATATCTCCAGCTCATAGAGCCATTCTCAATAAAGCTTTTCTCGGTTCCAATGTTCCTGATGACCTTGATTTAGATAGGTTCCAGACTATGGTTGGACATCTTACATCTCTACAATATATCTCCTTTTCAGAGGAAGATGATAACTCCTTGAGTCACCCACATAATCAACCTTTGCATATAAAAGTCTTGATCTAGAACTGTAGAGTCAAATGTGTGTTGATAGATGGGGGCGCTAGCCTAAACATTTGTTCTTACAGCTTGATCACACAATTGGGATTTTCAGAATTGGCTATTGATCCTAGAAAGAAAATAACTATCAAGGCCTATGATGAACAAGAAAGATCTTCTAAAGGCACCATTGTCTTACCTATCAAAGTGGGTCCAGTTATCAAAGATACCATCTATCAAGTGCTTGATCTACCTTTGGCCTACAATGTCCTTCTAGGGAGACCATGGATACATGAAATGCAAGCTATTCCTTCTACGTACCATCAATGTTTGAAGTTTCCTTATGGAGTAGAGGTTACTATCCCCGCAGATCTAAATACAACTTACAACACCTTGAAGGAAAGTGCAGATAAGCTTGTACCTAATAATAGAGAATCTTTTATTGAACCAACTAAAGAAGCATCCACATCTAAAATGGAAGATCTTGCAAAAGAGGTTAATATCAAAGAAAATAGTATGGGAGAATATACTATCGAGCCAGTCTTATCTTTGACATCTCTCCCTATCTCACCTAAGTCTTATGGGAAATCTTTGAAATAATCCAAACTAGACTCTAAAGCACCTCTTGAAGCATATAAAAAGAATTTTGTAGCAGAACAAGTATCCAAGAAAGAATTTGAAGAGGATGAGGTTGTGCTATCATGGCTGTACAAAGATGAACCTAAATCTCAAGTTGTTCAAACTGGTGACTCTGCAGTCTCCAAACTCCCTTCCAAGTCATATGGTCCAGGAGATAAATTAATAGCTAAGATGGGATATTTAGGTAAAGGACCTTTAGGAATCAGAGGAAAAGGTCTTGAGGTACCTCTCCCACATACTGGTAGAGAAAATAAAAACAAAGTTGGCTTAGGATTTAAGAAGAAACCCTATCACCTCAAAGGTAATTGCTCTCATGTCATAGAGTAGATCACACCAGGGGAACCTCTTCTTAAGAAAGAAGAAATAGAACCATCAGATAGTGATTTAGACAGCTCAGAACTCATCCCCTATGAAAAATTGCCTAAAGAGATCAAAGACCTTCTTGATGATAAAGATGATCCTATCAAGAGAATTAATGTAGTAGAAACACAAGAACCTACTATCAATCAAGAGATAGTTGCAACACAAGAACCAACTAATCTCAAAAAAAATCAAGAAGAGGGAAGTGGTAGTGATTCTGAGACAGATTCTCATGAGTATGAATACAAATCAGAATCTGAGGGTAACCCTTCTTGGGGTATTCACCCTGACTTTACTCATGTTCTAAGATTTCCTAGAGATCCTGAATCAGAAGATGAATCTAATGAATATGAATGGGGAGTCATCCCAGAACTAGATGATCTTATCACAGAAAAACATGTTGATGTTATTCACCAATATGCACCTCAAACCAATGTAAGTCTAGAGCGAAATGATGAACCTATCGAGTCTGATCCACCTATTGCTGAATTGGACTCCCATGATGACATTGAGCCTATTCATGAATTGGACATCTTAAGTTGTAGTATCACTTTTGAACTTGAGTGTTAGGTTAGAACCAATGATGACAGATCCATATCCATAAACACTATCTCCCAATCTTTCCCTACTTTGACTATCAAATATCCAGAACTTATTGATCAAACCTCCACAAATCTGAGCCATGGTATTTATACCTTCCCGAATGACTATGCCCTTGCTTGCTACCTCAATGCAGTTGAGCCTATGAGTACTTCCATCAGTGAACTGAGCATCAGCATGACCGAGTCAGACATCAAATATCTTAGTCAGAAAAACAAGAATAAAAAGAAAAAGAAAAAGAGTTCTGAGGGTGAAAACCACTTTGTGGCAGTCTCAGAACCTACAAGAGTAAAAATAAAAGATGTATCCAAAGGTGAAAACCTCTCTAAGGCACCTAAGGAGAAGATATTTGATGTCCTTCCAAGTCATTTATAGGACATATCTCTAGTTCTAATTGAGCCCACTCAATCCATCAATTTGGGTAAAATAGAGGAACCATAATTGGTACATATAGCACAATCATTATCAGAAGAAGAAAAGAAAAAATTTACAACATTCCTAATAGAGAAGAAGATCAACTTTGCATGGAAATATTCAGATATGCCAGGATTGGATCCTAATCTTATAATGCATCATTTATCTATTGCTCCAAATGTCAAACCTGTCAAGCAAAAATTGAGAAAGATGCATCCTCACATTGCACTCTTGGTAAAAGCTGAATTATAGAAGCTCCAGAATGCTTGATTCATTTGAGTTATTGACTATGTAGAGTGGATCTCTAATATTTTACCTATTTCTAAACTAGATGGGTCAATCAGAGTGTGCACAGACTTTAGAGATGTGAATAGAGCATGCCCTAAGGATGACTTTCCACTACCTAACATTGATATGATAGTGGACATGACTGCGGGTTTCGAGATGTATTCCTTAATGGATGGTTTCTCTGGATATAACCAAATAAAAATTTCTCTAGAGGACCAAGAGAAAACTACTTTCACATGTGCATGGGGCACCTTCTACTGGAATGTCATGCCATTTGGGCTTAAAAATGCTGGAGCTACATATCAAAGAGCAATGACATCTATTTTCCATGACATGATGCATCGAACTATGGAAGATTATGTTGATGATACTTTAGCAAAATCTATGATCAGAACTGAACATCTAAAGGACTTGAGCATGATCCTAGACAAAATGGAAAATTTTAGTCTCCGACTAAATCCTAAGTGTGCTTTTGGTGTCACTTCTGGAAAGCTCTTCGGATACATAGTTTCAAAGAAGGGCATTGAAGTTGATTTGGCTAAAGTCAAGGCTATAATAGAAATGCAACCTCCCAAAAATATTAGTCAAATGAGGATGTTGCAGGGAAGAGTTCAATCTATCAGAAGATTCATATCACAGCTAGCGGACATATCACAGCCTTTTACAAAAACATTACATAAAGGTGTGACCTTTGCATGGAATGAAGAATGTGAGAACAACTTTAACCATATCAAGAAGTATCTATCAAATCTGCCTATCTTGATGCCTCCTATTCATGGGAAGCCATTGATCTTATATGTCTCCACAACAGCCACATCATTGGGGGCATTGCTAGCACAACATGATGAAGAGAAAAAGGAAAGAGCCATTTATTATATAAGCAAAACATTGGTGGCGTATGAAAAGAACTATTCTATGATTGAGAAAGCTTGTCTCACTGTGATCTTTGCATCATAGAAACTGAGACACTATATGTTAGCTCATACCACGCATCTAGTAGCAAAAATTGATCCACTAAAATACCTACTAAGCAAGGCTGCCCTCACAGGTAGACTGGCTAAATGGGTCATGCTTCTAAGCGAATTTGACATTGAATATGTTGAAAGAAAAGCTATAAAAGGTCAAGTTATTGTTGATCAACTAGCAAATGCACCCATGTTTGATGACACACCAATGCAAATGGAATTTCCAGACTCCTCTATTATGCACCTATCTTCTAGAGATTGGCAATTGTTCTTTGATGGCTCCTATACATAGAATGGATTTGGAGCAGGCATATTGTTCATAACTCCTCAAGGATACTCCATCCCAAAAGCATTCAGACTAAAGTTCCCCTGCACAAACAATATTGCGAAATATGAAGCCCTCTTGAATGGTATGAAACTAGCAATTGAATGGAGAGTAACAGAGCTACACATTCATGGAGACTCTCAACTTGTTATTCATCAAGTCAATGATGTGTACCAAACTAAAGATGAAAATCTCATTCCTTACAAGAGCATGGTAGATGATCTTAAGAAATATTTCATATCTATCACATTTGAGCAAATTCCTAGAACGGAGAACAAGGGTGTCGATGCAATGGCAACACTATCTACTTTATTACAACAACCTAAACATGAGCTATGCTACAAGTTCCTGGTGGAAGCACTATCTTATCTTGCATATGACTCCCCCGAAACCTGCATGATCTGCACTATTGTAGGTCATGATTCATCCCGATATAAAAACCTATTTTCCTATCTCCAAGACCAAATCATTCCTGATACCTTCAACCACCATGAAAAGAGATACCTTATCAGTAATGCCTCCTAATATGTCATCATTGGTAATGATCTATACAAACAAGGTCTAGATGGTATGCTACTTAGATGTTTAGAACGGGAAGAGTCTCAACATGCATTAGAGGAAGTCCATGATGGTATTTGTGGGTCACACTCAAATGGTTTAACACTAGCTCAAAAACTTATTAGGGCTGGGTACTATTGGCCTGAAATGGAGAAAGAGGCTATCAAATTTGCTAAGAATTGTCAGAAGTGTCAAGTACATGGCAACCTAATTCATGCTCTAGGGAGGGATCTAATTCCCTTTACAACACAATGGCCTTTCCATCAATGGGCATTTGATCTTATTAGGATGATTCATCCTCATTCTTCTAACGGACATACCCATATAATCACAGCCACAAATTATTTTACCAAATGGGTAGAGGTGGTCCCTTTGACACAAGCAACAAGGAAACAAATATCTATGTTCATATTGAACTATATCATATGTAGATATGGGATACCTCATTCCATAATCATAGATAACAGTGGGCAATTCAAGAATAAAGACCTAGATGATCTATGTGCCAAATTCAAGATCACACAACATTAGTCTTCTATCTACTATCCTCAAGGGAATGGCCAAGCAGAGGCTTCTAACAAATATCTATTAAAGATCTTGCACAGAATAGTAAACAAAACTAGCAGAGACTGGCATCTCACGATTAATTGAGCTCTATGGGCCTACAGAACAAGTATCAGAATGCCTACAGGGGCTACACCTTTCTCTTTAGTTTATGGGTCTGAAGCGGTACTGCCTATTGAGGTTGAAATCCCATCACTAAGAATTAGAATGCATGGTCTAGTAATTGATGATGACTAAAGAGTGTCTAGGTTACAAGAACTGGAACTACTAGATGAGTGTAGACAAGCAGCGTATGATCATCTCAGAGTATATCAGAAGAGAATTTTTAGAGGCTACAACAAGAAAGTTAGACACAAAGAATTTCAGGTTGGTGATCTAGTCTTGAGAGAAAATCCTAAAAATCAATCACATCGAGAATGCAAGGGGAAGTTTGAACCCAATTGGCTAGGTCCCTTTGTAATCACTGCTACTTTTGGCTCTAGTGCCTATCAACTCTCAACGACTGAAGGAGAACAGCTCTGAGAACCAATCAACGTTCTCCATCTGAAGAAATTCTATGCCTAAGGCATTCAGTCTATGGTAAAATGTCCTGAAAAAATTATAAAAATCAGAAAAAGTCCTAAAAAATGAACATCTTGGTGAAAACCTAGCAATAGGAACCTTGATGATTCACAAAAAAATCAAAAAATGAAAAAAAAAAAAAGGTGCCTTGGTGAAAACCTGGAAATAGGTGCCTTGGTAGCAAAAATAGAATCTCTTCCAAGATGGTGAAAAGCCAAAAAATAAGCGCCACTTGTTTCAAAATGCTCCATCTATCAGTGTAATCTTGGTCTTTCCCAGCTTTCAGTCTTGCTTTAGTTTGTATAATCTCCCGGTTTGTTTCTGCATTCCTGTTTTCAATAAGTCAGTTTGTACACCAATCTGCTCAAGTGTCTGTATCCTATCAATGTTCAAACTTGGGGGCAATCAATGTCATATCTTATGGTCTCCGGTGTATCTTAGATGTATCATATCTAGTCAGAGTCATTTTGAAGCTTCATGTGAGTCAGTCAATTAGTCTTGTCTCCCGAAAGGATTTTACATCTACAACAACGCAATCAACATCAAACTCAACTGAAAACAATCTGTGCTTTTCATGTTTTTATCTCCTTGTATGCTTACTGATTCGCATTGAGATTTTTGCATATTGTGTCCCTTCGAGTGCTTCGATGATGTCCTTTATAGGATTTAGAGAGTGATGACTGGGGGCATAATCTTTTCTTTGTTTTCTATTTGTATGTGAAAATCTAAACAACTTTGGAAATTTTAGATTGAAATGGTGTCTCACTGTAAGAGCCTCTATCTCGAATTGGATGGCCATGCGTACCTCGACCATTGATACCCAAAAAATTCAAGGAAGTTTGATCTAACTATTGTCTTTTTGAGTGAGTTCTTTCTCCTATTGTGAAACATGATCTTACCTAAGGATGTGAACGATAAAGGGTCACTATGGGTAATTCACACTGGATTTAGAATGATCTCTTGACTGTTTGATGTGTTTGTAAATGCAAGGCGTATTCAGGTCATCATGACGTTTATGTTTTGATGCTTATACAAATTGCTATATCAAAATGGACATGATATTCAGGTCATCCTGGCGTTTATGCCTTGGTGCTTATATCTAATCCGACATTCTGAAAATAAAATCAATATTCATATATCCATGGTTGTTGACTAGTGGGTGTTGTATTGATTCTTGCACATACAAATTGATATTCATATGTCTATGGTTTCATAGCTAGTGGGCATTGTAATTATTTATCCGGTTACCTAAAAGTTCAATGATGATAACAAATCGACATATGATCAGTGACTAGGTCCTAGGTCTTAGGTTGCATTTCATTTTGCATGTCTCTTTGCATTTTGCATGTTTTCTTGATCTCACAATGGCTAAATGAACTTCAATGCTTAAACAATTTTTCAAATTGCATCTTCAAATCTAACAAGAGCTGAATCTTACACGAAGGTTCCTCCAATGAAACAGCAAGTAGAATCCTTTTTCGGGATCAAAATCAAAATCTGAGATCATTCATATTATTAACTACTTGCATATTCGACCTTCAATCATCACAGAAATCTAGTATTCAACTTAACTGATTATCTTACATCAAACTATCAAAATTTCAACTTGGTCAACTATGGTCAATTCATGGTTTAACCTAGTCAAACTTGGTCTTTTGGACCTCCAAACAATGCAGAATGTGTTCTCGGACGTGTTTAACCACTTTTCCAATCAATTTACATGCTTCTAAACTATCAACGTTGACTTTTCTTGTCAGATTTCAATTTTAATCCCGAAGGGGGCATGGTATTGCATATCATTCAAAGTCTGTAAATCAAATTCTATCAATCTTTCCTCAGTAATCAAGACAACAACCATGTCTAGTTGCTGATTCATCAAAAGTCCTCATTGCTCGAGGCAAATCTATCATCACTTGGGGCATATCAGATTCATCAAGATCCATATCAATCTGGTATTCTCCTAATCTTGTAAACTGTATCAGTTTTTGCAACCATGGGATCATAGTGTGCTTTCCTTGGTTCTTCGGCAACTAAAGGATTCAGATGTGATACCTGCTAGTTCTACTAAGACAATCAAGTCTAGAACCGGTCACTCACTTCTTTGCAATCCTAAGGTTTGGAATCAGGCATTTTGACACTCTTTCGCAATCATCGGTTCATCGCTGCTACAGTGAACATTATCTTTGGTCATTCAAGACCTATTATCTCCATATCAAATCAATATCAATTAGCTTCTGTCTCATATCAATTATCAATTTCAAACATCAGTTTCATATCTTTATTAAACACATACTATCTTTGAACCACTGCGCTTCGCACAGTAATTCAAAGAGGGGCAAAATGTAATACCCCAAAAATGGGCTATAAGTTCATTAATCTCCTATATCAATAATTCAAACAAAATCGACATCAAAGTCCTAATCTAAGGCACATCTAAACATCATTGAATCCTAATTGATTATCTTAAATTCTGCATCAGGGAATATTCCTAGCAATATTCCTAATTATCTTAATTATCTTTAATTTAATAATTATTTGGCGATAAATCACATTTATCCTAAGTTTGATTAATTGAATATTTTCATATTTAATTAATTAGATTTAATATCTTGCCACTTAATTGTGTAATTAAATTTAATTCTATCTATTATTAATTGTATTATTTAATTTTGACAATAAATCTAATATCTTATGAATAGTTGATTAAATTTTTATTTAATTAATTAAAGCAAGTTGTCATTATTTAATAATATAGTTTTTAATAAAAGTTTGATTAAATAATTGATTAACCCATAAATCAATTATTTATTTTCAAAAATCAGTTAAGTTGAGCATAAATCACTTTATTTATTAATTAATTCATAATTATTATGCACATTCAAAAGAAACAGTTAAACTCCAAATTAGAAAATCAATGCAAAGTGTTGACTTTTTAGAACTCAACATCCTTTTGGAGTTCAAAAAGTTGATCTAAACTCTAATTTGAGTTAAAAAGCTGTTTTTGCATGATTTGCATATTTTTGTGAATTAAATTATCTTTATTTAAAAATAACTCAAAAATCAAGCTGAGTTATTTGAGTGATTTATGGTTTTTTCTCATACACCTCCAAAGCCCTAGATTTCTATAAAACCAAGGTTCAACTCTTCATAATTCATCCACAAATTTGCACAATCACCCTGGAGAATTGGAATTGGGAAAATCAAAAGCTCTTGCGAATCGACACTTTTGTGAGATCAATCTTGTTTTTACATTCATTTAGATTCATTTTCATATCATTGTTAGATCAATTTCCATATTAGAATGGATTCATATCAGTTTTCATCATATTATTGCATAGAAAATACCAAAAAAATGGATTAATTGCATTCATATTTCATATCAGTTTTGCATTCAAATCCTTCATTTAAGTGTTGTCTAGGTCACTGATCTCGATAGCAATCTAAGAACATTAATCTCGCACCTACTAGAAGGCAGTAAATCACTTGGTTAAATTAGATTTTAATTTTACACGATTTTGATTATAGCTAACCTCTAATGTTTTACTGAAGTGTTGTGTCTACAGATCAGGTACAATTTTTACACACACAATATGTTCCAATTTAATTAAGTTAATTTGATTAGCTACAAGCTATACTAATTAAATCATCCAATAAATTAAGTTAATATTCTAAACTCAATACTAACTATATATGTTACCTTAATGTAACCCATTTAATCTACTAGAAATGACCCTAACTAAATGAACCGATTTTTTTATATATATAATTATATAAATGAATAACTTACCTTACAATTATTAAATATCCTAAAGAAATATCTAATTTGTCTCAAGATAAATATATTTTTTAAGACCAATAGTCAACATATTCTATGAATGTTAATTTAAATATCAATTAAATAACATTCTAGAAGTTTCTTAGCCAAAGTAAACATGACAAGTAATTACTAAAATTAACTAATTCAATTAATTGACAAAATCATTAATTTATTACTAACTAAAGCTTTTAAATCTAACATTCATTAAAGCTTAAATCATCTTGACATTAAAATACATTTAAATTTTCTAAAACAAATTCCAGAGTTTTCCTAGAAGAGAAATATCTACTTAATATTTAACCATAGCATAAACTTGATATAAGAATTAAATAAATTAACAATATTAACCTTATTGCTAAATTGATTATCTAATTCCTTTAATTAACAAAAATTAATTAAATTGATTTCTATATAAAAGAATTAATCGATTGAGAATAATTTAAAATAACAAATTCTAACAAATCAATTTCAAATTGAATTCTTTAAAAAAATCCTAATTTCTAGAATTTTCTACATTAGTCTACATAAGCTTTAAATGAAATTCTAGAATTCTAATTTCTAGAATTTCCTACCATTTAGTCAACAAAGAAGGCAAATAAAATATTTTGAATTTTTAAACATAAAATTAAATAAGATCTAGGAACTTCTAGAATTCCCTAGAAATTTCCCTTTGTCCAAATCTTCTAGATATTGACACAAAATTAATTATTATAATCTCTCCACATCAAATCCTATAAATTCCCCTCAAAATGAAAGTGAAGAATTGGGTTAAAACCCATAGGATTTCCTAGATTATAACTTATAGTTTTAAATTTATTCTTATTTTAATTAATTGCTATCCTTTTTTAAATTATTATGAATTTGAATTTAAAATTTTAATCTCTGTCTTAATTTTAAAATTTGAATTTATTAATTAAAATTATTTTCTTATTGATATTTACTATGCTTTCCTTTATATATATTTTTTATTTAAATAAATAAATATAATTTTTATTAACAACTTACCTCTATATTTTTTGGGTTTGGTTTGCAGTGGTCGAGCTGACTGTGCGCATGCGAGATAAGGGTTTAATGGCCACAAAGGGGGGAAAGGTTTGCAGTGGGTCGGGCAGCGGCTCCCGCAGCGCCCGCTCTCCACTGTGGAAGGGGCTGGGTGTGCTTCGGCCCCCGTCCCTGCATAGTGCAGGTCACGCGATTTAAAACCGCTGGCCTATTTAAACTTTAGTTGCCCCTTCTTCTTTTTAATATTATTTATTTTTTTAATTTCATTTTCATTTTATAAAAATGTTAATATGCAATAAGTTAAAATTTTTGAATTATATATATATCTACACACACACACACACACACAACCTCTTTGTTTTCACAATATAATAATGTTAAATTTAATTTTAGTTAAATATAAATTATATACATACATTTATAAATACATGTATATTTATAAATATATATATATACATATCTGTATATGTAATTATACAAATCTTTTATATTACTCTGTTAAAATATTAGCTTTAAAAGCTAACAGAAAAGAATTTGATAAATAATGAATTTAACCATATTTCCATAAATATATATAAGTTTACCAAACTCAAATATTTATTTCTTTCATTTTCTTTAATTTTTAAGTCTATTAATTTGTCTATATAGTAATCTAAGTTTAATGTTTTATTATTTTAAACATAAAATCACTAAAGGGAAATAAAATATAACAAGATTATAAATATCTATATTCTTTTTTTTTAAAGTTTGAGCATTCATAAATCATTTCCTAATTCATTTAAATCTAAGAACTTTAAAATGATTTAAATTACTCTATATATATCATTAAATATATCACCCCTTTAAAGTTTTAACGAATCGAATTCTACTTCTTCTAAATTTGAAATATAACTTAATATCTTGAAAAATCAAAAGATTATTTAAACAACATTTACAAGTAATTCCTCTTTATTACATCTTGTAGGATTTAAATTACTTTGCAAATGAACTTTACATGTAGGAAGAAAATTATCAATTAAAATCTTAACTATTAAGACAATATTTTAGTACAAGAACTAATTTCAATAGGATATGTATTTAACCTTATTTACAATCTTTATTCAAAAATGATATTGTTAATTACAACTTTGTAATACAAATTTTATCCTTTCTCAACTTAGGAAGAATACATCATTAATACATCTAGAAATTTCATATTTTCCTTTCACAACATAATGAATATTTACTACTTTGAAAGAAATGCAATTTCCCCCTTTACATCATAAGCAATTACAATGTTAATACAATTTTTTTATAAATCAATGATTTCAAGGAGTTACAACTTTCTCCTTATAAGAACTTCAAGATAAATCAATGAAACAACTTGTGGATACAAATTATCCTAGACAAGCTTGTTTCTTCCAAGGACTTCATAGATCCTACAAAATAAAAACCCTATAGGTTGACCATGGAGGCTCACCTCCCAACCTAGGTCGTTTAGGCCACCCCTAAGCTAGGGGTTTCAAAACACTAACAAGTACAAACATGATCATAAACAAAAAACATACATGGAGACACACACAAATAAACTCCCAACCCAAGTTGTACACATAAGCCTTTGAAAGACTATTTTTAACATGGGCTGTAAGTGGGCCAAGAACCCGTAGCAGAAAACCAAGTTATAAGTAAGGAATTATGTGCCACACATGGACACAAAAATTCCTTTTCAATTCCGCCTTATCCCCCCTTTACCCTTAGGAAAAACTTGACCACATGGAGCCCATAACATCCATGCTAATACTTCCCACACATGGAGAATCTCTACTCTAAAAGGGTTGCCCACTAACCTTTCACCCCTCAAGGATACCCATCCTTCCCTCAGGTGGGTACACCTTGTAAACTCCCACAAGAAATAAGCAATACAAAATAAAGACAACACAATGCATACATCCATGGAAAACCTATGGAGTTAAAAACATTACAAGATACTCCATTAAAATTAACTAAAGCTTTCACAACATAAAATAAACTACTCTACATGTGCATAGGAATTTCCAACCTTAGGTCCTAGCTCAAGGTGAAATGAATGCTAGTGAAGTTTTCTCCTCTTTATGCCCTCTCTTCCTTCTCCAACACTAGTGGTCTCTAAGAGTAGAGAGTGGGTGAACAACCTACTTTCCTCTCCTCCTCTCCCTAAATAGGTTCTTAGCCAAGAAATATCAGGTCCAGACACTATTAGGAAACCTCTAGAGTCTTTATCCCTTATCCTTCCAACTCATGTCCCTCATAATGGAGTTTGACTCACCAGGTAAGATAAGATACCTATCCCAAAATTCTCAAACTCTTCCATTTTCGCCACTTTGAAGATGAGATATTTTTGAGGTATCAAAATGAGTATTCTAGGCTTTTAGTGGGTTGAAAATGACTCCTAACCCTTAACGTAACAAGTGGGGTGGTCAAAACTAACCCTAACTACCTTCTAGAAGCCTATTTGGCCCTCCTAAACTCCACTTGAAGTTTGCATCCGAATTCAACTAATGAAAAGGTCTTCCTAGTTACATTTACTAGTCATGCGAACACATAAGGACATAGGTGTCAAGTGACACACATAAATTACATTAAGCATGACTTATTTAACATTTCACAAAACTAATTTAAACACAACCATACAATTTACTTTCATGAATTAAACTTATTACAATGAGGTATATGTCTCTTCATAGACATGACCTTAGCATCACAAAGAATATACATAGGTTAGTGTCTGAAACCCCAAATATAATATCATGGTCAACTTCCTAGACATTCATTGCACACATCAGTAGGTCCAATAAAATCCACATATAAATATAACAAAAATACTTAATGTAACACACACATTACTTACAACTCCATTCCTTTTTACATTGGTAATTTAAACAATATCTGCATTCTGAAATATCTTAACATGTATATTTCACTCAATGCATCATAAACTAAACCGTAAGGTTAAACTGCATAGTTAACCATAGGATATCTCCTGAATAGGTTCACATCAACATAATGATTAATAACATGGCACAGGATCTTACAGATCCTAAAAAATAACATATGAATCCAAGTATTTAAAAGTATCAATAGTAACAATTGAAAACATAAACATGGAAATATAGGGCTCAGCTATGATGGTATGGGTTAGGCCCCACAATCATCATCAGAGATTCCTTCACTAGCATAATATCATTCTTTATCCCTTTTAATCTTTTCATAGTTAGGTTTGTACTTAGGAACTC
Organism: Chamaecyparis obtusa; assembly: GCA_027943335.1. Lineage (NCBI taxonomy): Eukaryota > Viridiplantae > Streptophyta > Pinopsida > Cupressales > Cupressaceae > Chamaecyparis > Chamaecyparis obtusa. Next base: position 456,156 of record BSBK01007582.1, on the reverse strand, counting down.
TTGTAGGACATCTAGATGAAAAATGACCTACCTTATTACATGAAAAACATTTCAAGGGTAACTTGCCTCCAAACTTGCCCTTACCTCTTTTTTCTCTTCTAACAATCAATGCATCAAGTTCATCCATATTTCTTTCTTCTGTCATTATTTGTTCCCAATCCTCAGCATACTCACCAAGCTCTTCTTTTAGGTCTTCTTTGTTGGTGCTTGGAAGTGCAGACAATTTCTTGTGTGTAGATGCCTTGAATGCAGATTCAACTTTAGGTACAACCTCTCCTAATTCTACAGCTTCAAAGGTAGTTAGCTTTGCAATCAACATCTCTCTATTAAAGTTTGGAGTTAGAGGTGTAGTTTCTTTAATAGACATAGCCTTGAATTTGTAAGTAGGTGTCAAGGACCTAAGGATCTTTGCAATAAATTCATCTTCATCATAAGTGCTTTCACAGTTTCTGATTCCAACTACAACTTTTGTAACCCTTTGAACATAGGCCATAATGCTTTTATCCTCATTTATTTGTAGCTTCTCCATATTTGTCTTCCAATTTTTCAACTTCACTTGTTTGGTATACTTGTCTCGTTCATATAGTGCTTCTAATCTTTCCTAAATCAGGAATGCTGAATCCAAGTCTTTAACTTTAGTAAACTCTCCTTCAAAGAGTGCACTAATCAGTGCTTCTCTTGCGATCATGTTAAGTGAAAATATATTCTTTTCATCCTTAGTAGCTATTTTCAATTCATCTTCGGTCTTTATATCCACCTTGTTCCTTGTAATCAACCGATAGTCGATCCCCAAACAAAATAGGTGAGTTCGCATCTTGTTCTTCCAACTGTCAAAATTCTCAGGATCAAATTTTGGACTATCCTTCCTATAGAATGCCATCTCCAAGATCACCTCAAGCTGTTAAGATTTCTCTCTAAGGACCACTTTCTCTGATACCAATTATTAGGAATAACAATCCAAAATAAAACTAAGAGGGGAGGTGAATCAGTTGTATGATGGATTATTAAACTTTAAACTTTAAGTAGTAGCAATATCAGATCCAATGAACACAATGCATGCCAACATAATAACATAATATTTTGGTCTCAGGGAGATCCGGTTAAAGGTAAAAACCCTGATGGGAATTAGCACCCACAAATGATGTACTAAGAGTATAGTTATCCTTGTTAGAAGATATAGCCCTGTTAGGAGCTGATTGAAACATTACAGTACATAGTCCTTATTAGAGGATAGACCCTATTAGGAGTCAAGAAAAAAAGGGAGGGCTCACTGCCCAAAGAAGGTTAAGTCCACCTTCAGAACTCACAGTTCGCAACACAAGTGTATATGAAGAAATACACAATCTTTGAACTATTTGGCAGCAACTATCTTTTCTTGATCAGTTCCAATGAAGTCCACCAACAAATCTCTACCCTAAATACAATAGACACAAGCTTGCAACATTTACAATCTCTCTATATCATCTTCTTCTCATCCATATATTTTCCAAAGAAAACACCTTTCATTTATACCTTATTAAAATTCTTATAAACAGGTCGGCCCATAAGGCTTTTCCTAATTACAAACTATTACATAAACCCTTACTAAGATACACACCATATTTATAACAAGTCTACAATGATTATATTACAATAATTAAGGATCGACATCCTTAATTCAAGTTTTCCATACACCATGCATGCTACATCTTTATAGTCGGCTTCCAAATTGATCACCTTCCAGAGTACATGCCACATGTGACATCATCTCGTATTCTGTAGTCATACCTTGCGCAGTTCATAGAACAGTCTTCAATATTCTATCTTTCATCTCTGAAGTTTGCATGCGCTGATTCCATATCTCCTGTAAGCTATACAAAAAACATAAAGACTAACTCTATCATTTCTCACTATCACAGTTAGCGACCAATCTTCACCAAAACATCTATAAATCATTCAATATGAAACATTACATGATGTGATCTTGTATATAAGATCACAACATCCTCCTGAACTCTCATCTATCTTCATAGCATCTAAAACATCTGTACATTTTCCATACACTATGATAACCAGTCTGATCTCCTCACAGAAACATATATTGACATCAATGACAAAACACAAATGACAACAATATGAGTGCCTATTTATTAACATAGTGATTAAACATATTAAATCTCTCAATCATCTCCCCATGCATTAGCAATATCCAACATGAACAAAGCACTAAGGCTTTCTACACTTTGAACCCTACAAAATTCAGGTGGGTGCACCTAGGATTAGGGTCACTTAATTTCACCTTTTCACTATTCCTCACAAAGAAGATATATGCTCATAATACTTCTTATTATTTGTGACATAAAGGGATAGGATGTGAAGTTAAGCACACTATCAAATTACTCACAAATAATGTAGGGGCTATTGATATTAAGTCCACAACTACTAACTTAAAGATTTAGAATTTGATTTCATTTAAGTTTTGGGTGGAATGGATCTCTAAAATACCCCAAATCTGTCATAGACTAGTGCCTTATCCAATGGGAAATAGAGTCGAATGAACATTTCAATAAAGAGCTATAAAACAAGAAAATAAGAGATTCTAATATGTTGATGCCTTACACCAATCATACACCATTGATCAGACCATACTTAAGAATCCACCTATGTACTCAGATATGCAATCACCTATTCAAAGGATTTTAGCCCTCCCTTTAGAAGAGACCTAGAAATAAGAAATACATTAATTAGCATCTCCTGGAAGACAAGCATGAGATACCCTTGATATCCCAACTCATACATATCTAAAAACTAGTCCTAAACTCAGTTGCTCTTGTGAAAGAAACTCTATTGTAGACATCTTCAGATGTACAATAGAAAAACTAAAACACCCTTGATGCTCTAATCAATAAGATCAAGACCAAATGGAGATAATATGATAGTAGTATGAATATGCTGAAATCTTATACATAAGAAAGACTTGCTAAAATAGATTATCTTCTGAAAACTAGAAAGGATACAAGAACACCCTATATTGAGAGAAGAGGGTAGTATCTACAGAAGGAACCATTCATGGAACTAGCCCTAAAAATTATAGAGAAATTGGAACCCTTACTAAATGATATTGGAAATCCTTATAAAGGATTGCAAAAAGCTTAGGATCATTTAGGTCAAAATTAGGTCTACAATCGACAGGTACAACAAGAAATGAAAACAATCGAGAAAGACTGGAAACCCGGGAAGATCAAATCAAATTTGAGGTACAATTATTTGGGTTTCTCATCAATAGGCTAACTGCAATTATAATTCACCGATTTCTTGTTGTAGACAAAAAAAATTTAAATGCCAGAACCAACTGCAACTTGCATGTATAGGGCATGGAGACAACTGACATCCATCAAACCCTAGCCGCCCTATTAAAATATCAGTTCTACATTAACTCGCATGGCACATCAGGAACTAAAATCAGATCATAGCGGCTACCTGCATCTTACTCATCAATTTCTTTACCTGTAACCATCCTTGGAGAAAAAAATTTTGATTTAGCTTTGTCATATTTGGTTCAGTGTTCAAAACTCTACAGAGAAACCCTTAAACAATTTTAAATCTTGGCAGCAATGGCTAATTTATTCATTTTAAAACATGAACGTTGATCTTATCTTTTCCTAGCAAATCAGGCGGTTTTCATTTATTGTCAAACAGTCAACTGGGCCTTTTAAAATTACCTAACCACATCATCATATCTTGACATCCAATCAAAAACAAACATCTTAGCATACCTGGTAGTGGACCCATCTTAACCTCGGCAAGAATTTTAACTTAATGTCATCTAGTGAATACGTAGCTGAAGGCTTTTGCTAGGTCACAACACATTTTACTTAACGTGGGTCTGATCAAGAGATGATGCAAATGAAGCATTTGCGTGATCATTGAGTCCTTTCTTAACTCTAGGTTTCATCTAGAGAATACGCGACCACCATCAAATCTTTCTTTATCAACAGTCTAGATTCTAACTCAAAGCCTTCAAACCTTAACTCATGCTTGATCTGGTGATTCAGCGACCAAAGCATTATCCAATTCACTGAATGTATCACTTAACCGAGGTCTCATCTAGAGAACAAGATAACAAAGCATTCACCAAGTCCCCAGATAAAAACCTTAACCTCAGTTATATCTCAAGATTACACACTGACTACTGATCTTGTCCTTATCTTCTAGCCATTGTTGAATCCCTGAGCCTTTTTCTTAACTCACTTTTAATCAAATGATTCAGTGACAAAGGGAAAACCTAACTTGTCTTTAACTAGGGTCATATGTAGAGAATACGCGACTGAGCATTCTCACATTTTCTAGATAAATGCTTGACCTCAGGTTAAATCATGAGAACACGTAAAAACCTCATTCACTAGATTGCTGAATGATAAACTTAACCATCTAGGACTAACATTTCTCTAACCTTGACTTAAACCAAGCCCATCTAGAGAGTACACGAATAAAGGACTTTGCTGAGTCATTGAATACATTCTTCACCTTAAGTTACATATAGAGAATCAATGCCAACTGCCGATCTTGATCTACATCTATGGCTCATATTTAATCTCTGAAAGCCTCCTGCCTTGACTAGATATCTAGAGAATCAGTGACTGAAGGAAAAATTAACCATTTTCTAGGTCGCTAGATGATAAGCCACTAACTGTCAGGATCATGAGATCACGCGAACACTCATTCACCAAGTCGTTGAATAGAGACTTAACTGCCTGGGAAAGGAAAAAGAACATGTGTAGAAAGGGGACTTTAAGTGGCCCAAAAAGGTAATGAAGAAATAGACCTGACCAAAGGTTTATGAACTTAGACAAATTTTGGAAGCCCTTATTCATGGATAAACCCTATTTATCAGATCTTAAAATTCCTATATCTCCCTAATTTTTGCATTTTGACACATGCAATCTTAACTAGACCTTGGTCACATCTTGAAGCTATAAAACCTTACACATCTTCTTCTAAGATTAAGTTAGTGTTGCAACTAGGAAAAGGCAATTTCCTTAGATTTTGCAAGGAATAGGCCATTTTTCTTAGGATTTTTGCTATGACAGGAAAATGGGTTAACATGCTCTACCAAGAAATTCTAAGTTCTCTACATGCCCACAAGGGGCATGCATCCCCAATCAGAGCCAGTATTGGAGCTCTAAAATTTAGCTTGAATTTTAGAGTGACTAGTTTGGTAATTTCCCTAAGGCACAAATCATTGCCTCAAAAGACTTTTGAAAAGACCCTAGTTTGAGTAAAAGTAAAAAAGGACCTATTGACTTTCATGGGATATCGCTTGGAACATCTGCTCCTTTCTTATCATTAAGCATTTGGAGTGGGTTACAACTCTCAGTTTTCAATTCTGATGTGTTTTGGAGATAGCCAATTGGAGGTCATTGCCCAAATCTGCATTTTTGCATCTATTCAGTTTTTACTGAATGACCTACTTCAAAAGTTTTTATCTAATGCCTAGTTGATATTAATGGCATAAGGATTATTGCAATATATTGTAGGCATGAAATTGAATCTCCATACCCATTTTCAAATTCCTATGAGTTCGTATGATCAATTTACCAAGACCTTTCTGTTTGCATTTTATTCAGTTTTTTTGAATGTGAAAATGCAGAATTTAAGTGGCCTACTTTGAGTTCAAACAAATTGCATCCCATTCATGAACATGAGAAATTGAATGTTCCTCTATATTTTAAACATGGAAATGCATCTTCCTAATGATTTTTAGATCATGACCAATCCATTGGATCATTTTGCCCAATCAAATCCAAATCCAGTTTCTACAAGTTTCACTATTTTCAATTCAGGAGGTTCTAAAGGGGTGACTTTGAAGACCATTTTTGGGTGACCAATTAATCATTTGGGGAATCTAATTATAACCTTGTTTTCTATATGTGAGAATTAATCTACATCCAAGGTTTCAGACCATAAGGTTTCCATTTGATAGGTTTGTGAAGTCAGAACAAAAGGTGTTTTATGAAGATGACTAGTGCTGACAGAATCAACTTTGCGGAATGACTATTTTTAGAGAGTGGTAATTTGATGCCAGATGCTTGTTCTAAGATGAAATTTGTTTCCTTGAATTCCTTGTATATGAATCTTCTACTAGGATTAGTGATTTCTCCCTAGGCCATGATTTGATATTTTTATTCCATCTTTTCGAGAGGTGATTCCCTAGGATTTTAACATGTGTTTACAAAACAAGTTTAAATAGGTGATTTTGAGTTTTAAAAATCTTTTTCCCTGAGTAACTTTGTGGAAATCCATCTGGTAGAGTGACTATCTACAGTGAAAATTTCATGCTTTCCAAGTGTCAATGTCAGGGGATATGTTTTGATCAGTGTTTCAAGGGAGTTCCTGGAGGCAGTTTGTTCAGTTTGGTGACTTTGCAAATATTGTTAGAAATCAAGTTTTTGATCAATCTAGTGTTGTCCAAATCAAATCCAATTATAGGCACTGATCGTACTGATCATGTTTGAGGCTCAATTGTTTGAAAATGATTTTTTTTTAGCCAGACCCACTTTGGGCCCAACTTGCCTCATTATTTTAAAGGAACTTTGTCGTCTTCATTACATGTGTGTGCACAATGCTTCTTTTAGCACTGTACGTGCATCTTCCCGCATATCCATACCTCCATTTAACACTAAAATATTTTCTTTTAAGCATTATTCTTACTTTCCTTTGGCACACACCCATTTCCCTCTAGCATACGCATGCATGCTTTCCTTTATGATGGAGTGCCTTCCTTTTCTCTGCACACACCTCCTAAGGGCTACACATACCTTCTTTTTATCTATGTTTACATCCAATGAAGGCTACACATACTCCCAAAAAGGTTGCACATACCTCCAAAGAGGTAGCACAAGCCTTCCTTGAGGTTGCACACACTCCTTTGGAGTGTTGCGCATGCCTCCAAGTTCCTTGTTTTCTTTCTATTCCAACATATTATTTCTTTACTTACCATTTACTTGGATCCAATCCTCATCAAAAGAATCCTCCTTTAATTTCTTATGAGGGGTTTGAAAAGAAATATGTCCAAAACCTAACTATTCCATATAGATTGTTGCATCTCTTTAATTTCATTCCCAAAGAGGAATTAAGAGTTATAATCTCCTCTTAATCCTAACTATTAGGAATGGGAACACTGAGAGGGAGGGGTGAATCAATGTTCTACAATTAATGTTTTTTCTATTACTTCAAACTTAGTTCAATTACTTAAGTACTGAAGTGAATAGTAAAGAAAATGAAAAATTCAACCATAACACATAACACAAGATATGTTTACGAGGAAACCTTGACCAGAGGAAAACCCCAGTGGGAATTAATACCCATGAATAATTGTACTAATCTTATGAACCTATTAATATTCCTTTTCCCTATTAGGAGAAGTCATTACAATGCTGAGTACAATGACTTGGTTAAGATTATGATAGAACAAACCCTGTTAGGTGTGGATGGCTCACTGTCAAAGCTCACTGCTCAATGAAGAAGGCTACAACCTCCTAGTTATTAGATACACACTATATCTGCAAGGTGAACTACTACTTTGACATTGTTGTTTGATTAGTTCCTTTTGTGTGTTGATGCTTTAACCTATTGTAAAGCTCTATATCATTATTATTTCTCTAATACATACTTTGCATAATTCTAGTCTTCTCTATATGTCGTACATACATAAATACAAAAGCGCATGACACATTTATATACATGCTGAATGGGCGCAACCAAAACTCGATCATACACACGTGCACTGATGCTTTGATCATCAGGTGCTTCTTTGTCTGCTCTGTCTTCCATACTTAGCCAAATTATGATCTTCTAAGTTAGTGTGCTGACTACAAAACTTCATATGACTTTGTTTCCATAATGACAACATAAAACTTAGTCATATATACTAAGTAAAGTCAACTTGCCAACAATCTCCCCCTTTTTCATTAATGGCAACAAAGGAGTATGGCGAAGTTGCTAAACTTAACTTACACACAAAAACTTGCTATCAAATTGTACATCATATCTGCTCCTTCTTTATACACTACTCCCCCTTTGACATTAATGACAAAGGTGCTCAAAAAAGAAAATTTCAAGTACTTACATAGAAAGTACATCCGAGTATGCAATCTGAAGGTTTTTGATTTCTTGCTACCAGAAAACCTTGAGTGCATCAACTGTCTGAAGATGGGCGCATAATGCATAAGTGAGCTTCTCCATCTTTTCCAAATCTCTACAAGGACCTTGATCATATGTTACAATTACGGCATCTATCTGCTTGATGTTCTGATTTAACACATCTAGTGAGGGCGCCAGTGCATTTCTAAGTTGTGCTTTTCTAGCCCTTATCTTTTCCATCTCTTTTTATGCCTTCTTAATTTTATCTAACTAACCTTGATAAATATTGTTTCACATGTTTATGTCTTGGGAAGGATCTTCCACTACTTTCCTTACTGCTGTCATTAGATATTATGCTTCTTCAATCTTTTTAGAGATGTCTGTAGTTATTTTTTCCTTATTCATGCAGTCAACAATTATCTTCCTTCCTTTTGTTGCTAACTCTTTCAGCATTGCTTGACCAATCTTTAGATAATTAAGGTCAAGTGAGAAATTGCTTATCAATTCATTTAGCCTCTTCTTGATATATTTCTCTTCTGCAATCTTTGATGTTGATTCTTCTAGACTCAAGAAATTTATTTTGAAGCTTGACAAGATGGTGTTGACATCTTCCACTAAATGAACACTAGTCACTTTCTTATACTTAGGTAGTAGATTGTTCAGTATACTGATTGATTCCACAAACAAAGGATTTCTCATTACTTGTTTTTCTTTAGCTTTCTCCATAGCTAATACACTAATCTTCATTAGATATTCTTCTCCCCATGAGTCTAGGATTGTTGTATCAGGTGTCAAACTTGACAACAATTATATAGAAGACTTAGGAGTAAGAAGTGTGCTTTGACTTACATCCATAGTCTCACTTTTTACCTTTATTGGAATCTCAACAGAGGGTTCTTCTTGAGGTTCATCTTCCTTCCATTCTTCCTGTCATGTTAAGTCTTCAATATGGAATTCTTTTTTTTGCATAGATGTGTCTTCACCACATAGGATCTCAGCTTCTTCTGTACTGACAAAAGTTTCTTCAAACTTATCTAGTTCATTATCTATTGCCGCCATGGTGATTTCAACATTATCAATCACAATAGTTTCATCCTTATCTTCAACCTTGGGTGCAGAATCCTATGGACCTGTCATAGGTGCATTAGGGATCTCAGAGACTTTTACTTTCTTAGAGGGAGCTTGTGTTGTAGGCATAGTAGGAGGGTACATGTGTCTTTCCAGAAACAATTTTTCAAATGCCTTCTCTGTCTCCTTCGCAACCAACTCATAGTCTTTGTTCATTATTTTCAGTGTTCTAATTTTTGTTCTCAAATGTGGTTTTACCAAATCTAATAGTAGTTTCTTCTCTTCAAGTGAAAAAATGGGGAGGTTGTCGTTAAGTGTCTTTTCTCTTATTCTCATATCCTTTTCTATAGCTTTTATTTTCAAGGAATCCAAAATGTTCCATACATGATCAGGAATAACTATCTTAAGTTCCAAAACTAAATTTTTGAACTTAATCATGTGCTTGATAATCATGGAGTGAATTTTTGATTTATCAATCTTATGATACTTATCATAAAAATTTTCTATCTGATCTATCCTTCCTTCATCAACAACTCTAGTTCTCAAGACTTCTAGATTTTGTCTGAATCCTACCTCGGGAGGTGCTTGAGTGTTCTTTCCTTTGCTTCAGGTTGTCCTTGAGGATGGGTGGCTTGCGTTGGTCTATTTCTTCCTTTTAGACACCTTGCTTGGCTCAACAAGTGGATTGGACTCTAGATCAACTATGATTATGGGCACTAAGGTGTTTTCATTAGTCTTACTTTTCTTCTCCTTAGGATCATTAGATTTTTCTATTTTGACGTCAGTAGATGAGGGTGCACTCTCAAGTTGCATGGAAATCTTGGCTCCCCTTTCTTTATCTAAGTCTTCCTTGGTAACACCATGAATTTTCAGAATGTTTGAGGTAATCCTTGATGCTTTTCTCTTTTTCGTAGCACTGTATAAGATAGAATCAACTTATCTTGTATTTTATTCATAAGTTCCCCATCTAAGTTCATTGGGATCCTTAGGCGCTAATAGGAGGACCTTTGCATAACCTTCCAAAATGTGTTCCTCTACTTCATATCCAAGTGGATGAATCCACTTTGTCATAGGCTCAACTGCTTCCATGCATGTAATGTCTGTTTCCACCATGAAGCATATAGTGTCTTTGTACTTCTCCACAATCTTCTCAGGTATCCTCTACCTTCTCTACATCTTGATTCTAAATTTTTTGATTTCAAGATCCATGAAATCCTTCAAGGTACTCTCTGATGTTGCCCTAAATGAGATTTGAGGCAATGTAGGTAGGATCTTGTTAAGATAAAGATTAGAGACTTTACCAACTATATGAAAGTACATGTAGATAATCAGTCAACCAAATCTGAATACTTTACTTTTATCATATTTTATGGCTCTTATGTTGTCTAACAATTGTGTGCACAGGATCTCACAGATGTTAAACTCTCCATTTTATTTTACAATCCTTATAGCTACCAGAATTGTAGTTGTGGATACACTATTCACTCAGTTAGCATGCTAAAACTTGTATCCAAGGATCATAGTCATGAGTTTTATATCCTTCTCCTCCATGGCCTCAATTTTCATGTCGCACTTATCACTCCTGGACTTACAAGCCTGCTCAACTTGTTTTCTGACATCTTTACCAATAGGAAGATTGGTGTCGGTCTTATAAATTCTAGTCATCTCATGAATGAGATCATTTTTTATGCGAATAGGGACTTCTCCAATCCAAAAAAAGTCATCATGAATCTTGCTAAGCAATATCTTAATCCATTACGATTCATAGAATTCATACCCAGTCGCATATTCAATGATAGGATTATTTGTGAAGTGCATGAATTCATCCTTGAATGAAAAGTCTGGATTAACCATTGTTTCTATGTGTGACCTTATCCTGTCTACTCCTACAGGTTCCTTCTTACAATAGATGTAAGTGTGAATGTCTTCAACATGCATAACTCCCATTGGAGTTCTAGAAAATGCTCCTTCTAAATCATCTAGCACTAACTTAAATGGATGCTTCTAGAATACATATATCTTCCTCTCTATGATATCAAATACTACTAGAGTTTCCATTACTTACTTGTTTCAACACTTAAGTAGGGTTCCAAATGGTTTTTGAAATGACACATCTGAGCTAGGGTTCTACAACAATTTTAACACTTCTTTTCTAGTGAAACAACTTCAATCCTTCAATACTTTCTGCTAGGATCTCCTGTGCTCTCCAAAGGCTTAATCTCGAATGAAAAAGTGAAGATAATAGATCTCCGGTGGCTAATAAATCAACTTTTTATAATTAATGCTTGTCATGTTAACACAGGTTGCAACAGTGAATTCAATATTTGTTCTTGCTATCAATCAGGCTATGTGATCTTGCATACTATATCACCTAGAAACTAAACCACTAAAACCAAAGGTGCATACTCTGAGGGTGAGTATACCAGCTGTGCAGGGGTCTAGAGCTTATCTAGCTCCCCCTATGACCATGAGGGTCATTTATCTAGAAGTAGAAGGTGTTTCCATTGCAAATGCATCCACTACTTTGTCACTGACATTGTCTTTCTTTACTTCCATCCAAATCTTGCTCGCATCTTCTGTAGCTTTCAGAAACTTGACTTCTCCAAATTCTTCCAATATTGATCCTTGAGACTTGTTAGGTATTTCTTGACTTTGTGCTTGTGATTTGCAAAACTTTGAGATGTGTCCAACCTTGTTAAAAGAGAAACAAATAACTGGAGGCCTTATATTCCTCGGTGCATTAATGTGAGTTACCATACTACATTGTCTAGCTATGTGACCATTGTAATTGCATATCTAACATGTGATGTTATGAGGAATTCTAGAATTTTGTTGTGGTTGACTTATTTGATTTGATCTACAATTCATATCTCTATGACCAAATTTATTGCATGAATAATAATAACCATTGAAAGGTATTACCTCTTTACAATCTCTTGGTATATGTCCATGCTTGTTATAGGCATAACAAGTTCTTTTTACTAGCTTGTGTTCATCTGTAGATAGTTCTTCTTTAGCTTTAGTATGATTTTTCAGTCTTCTTAGCTTTTTTAGATTCTTCAGGTGCTTTCAATCTTTCTTGCATTGCATTGATTTGAATTTGTGCTTCATTGAATCCAATACCACTGGAATCTCCTTTTATCCTTTGTGCATATAACTAAGAATCTAATAGATCAGTACTTGTGTGCAATTTGTCAATATGATTCTTTGCTTCTATCAACTCTGATTCCATCTTTTTCTTGATGTTTTCTAACTCCAAGATTTTCATGTTTTCTTGCATAAGTTGTTCATCCAACTATTTTTTTTCTTTGATCTGTTCTTCATACGCTTCCTGATTATTAGTTATCTTTTCATCCAAATCTTCAATTCGATCCTTTAGAGATGTGTTTTCTTCATTTTTCTTTTTGACCATGTTTCCTAAATCATTATTTGAACAATCTTTCAATTATTTTCTCAGTTTCTTGATGAATACTTGTGAACCACTGACCTTCAATTTTAGTTCTTCAATTTGTTTTTCATATCTATCAAGATCTTCAAGAGCTTCTTCAAGATTCTTCTTCAGATGTTTTACTTCTTCCGAAACCATGATCTCCTCAAGTGGTTAAACTTGTCTTTAGAGGACCAAAGCTTTGATACCAATTGTTAGGAATGGGAACACTAAGAGGGGGGGGTGAATCAATGTTCTACAATTCATGTTTTTTCTGTTACTTCAAACTTAGTTCAATTACTTAAGTACTGAAATAAATAGTAAAGAAAATGAAACATTCAACCATAACACATAACATAAGATATATTTACAGGAAAACCTTGGCTAGAGGAAAACCCTGATTGGAATTAATACCCACATATAATTGTACTAATATTATGAACCTGTTAATGTTCCTTTTCCCTATTAGGAGAAGTCATTACAATGCTAAGTACAATGACCCGGTTAAGATTCTGATAGAACAAACCCTGTTAGGGGTGGATGGCTCATTGCTAGAGCTCACTGCTCAATGAAGAAGGCTACAACCTCCTGATTATCAAATACACACTATATCTGCAAGGTGAACTACTTCTTTGACACTATTGTCTAATTAGTTCCTTTTGTGCGCTGATACTTTAACCTCTTGTAAAGCTCTATATCATTCTTACTTCTCTAATACATACTTTCCATACTTCTTCTCTTCTCTATATGCCTTACATACATAAATACAAAAGCACATGACACATTTATATACATGTTAAATGGGCACAACCAAAACTCAATCATATACACGTGCATTGATGCTCTAATCATGAGGTGCTTCTTTGTCTACTTTGTCTTCCATACTTAGCCAAATTATGATCTTCTAAGTTAGTGCGCTGACTACAAAACTTCATATCACTTTGTTTCCATAGTGACAACATAAAACTTAGTCATATAGACTAAGTAAAGTCAACTTGAAAACACTAACTCTAGGGTAAATGCCCTTTTCCCCTTAAATTTCAATATCGTCTTTCCTTTTTCTCTACCTTCCATCAATTATTTCAACTCTTTTTTTTGGAAGGTCTTTCTCATTAATCTTCCCAAAGTTTATACTCTTGGTTCATAAAATAGCCTCTACCTCTTCCTCCTTTTTCTCCTAATCCATCTTTCCTTGTCTTTCAAGTTCCTTACAGGCAATTTCTTTTGTGTTTTTCTATACAATATTTTTATTTTTGTTGAGGTTTTCATTTTCAACCTTATCATTTAAAATAGAGCTACAAGAATATATATCTCCTCTCCCCTTTGTATGTAAACAAATTTAATTTTTCAACCATCCTTCCCTTTTTATTCTCTTGGTCATTTAAAGGGATATCATCAATTTCTTTAACTTGGTTATTATGGTTTTATTTTCCTTACTTCACTTAATTGCCAAGATTTTTTTTTGTTTCTACATGTTGGTTCCTGAAAAGGATTTTACACTCAAAGAGACACCAATATACCTAATAACGATTTTAAGGAGGGGTTAATTCCAAATATGGGGATATTAGTAGGTAATTGGACCAACTATAGGGACAAGACTACCCTCTTCACTTATGACTATGCAAAACTAAGGTGGGTGTACCTAATCCAGTAACATATGGCACTTTTAGGACTTTAAACTAAATTGATCAAAGTAGATGATAGCAAGAAATTAATCAATGATAACCAGTCATTCATTGACTCTCCATTACTATGATAGAACTGAAACCATACACCCATGAACATAAAAGTACTTGAAATGGATATTGATTTAGGTTTCTTGCAGAATGTAAACAACCATACCACACTTGCAACACCACAAGAGATACTAGTTTTTGATCAGTTCCTTATCCATTGGGAAATATACCTAAAGAAAACATAGAATACAAGAACAAATACTAGATTCATCAGAGATTCCAAGCCATAAACATAGAAAACCAGACTCTTACACTACTTACAAACATCCTTCATGTTGAACCCAATGAATCTATATTTTACTTAGACACTTTTAACCTGGTCCTAAATCAAGGCTGAGAGATAAAACATATACACAGATAAACTCTAATAAATGAACCAGAAAATCCAAAACTTAAGAAGCACAACCAAAGGATAGATCTAAGAATGAGAAGCTATATTAAGTATGAGGATTCAAATCTTTGTATTACAATATGATTCAGGAAATACCTTAGACAATATGCAAAAGATGAAGAAGGTTTTTCCATTAAGTTGATACAACTAGAAAAAAGTGTTACATTCTGGACTCAGGATGCTCATTCAAATTTTCAGCCTCCTATGTTCAAGAATTTTCAACTAGCCATCCACCCTTCTAAATGATCCAGAAAATCCCTTTATAGAAACAAGGATTGAAAAAAGCAAAAGATCATTTAGGGTAAAATTCAAATAAAGAGGCAAGGGCAAGGAATCAGACCACCCTTTTAGCCACAAGGCCAAGGTCCCAATCAACAATATCATAATCAAGGACAACCTTATCAACAAAATAGGCCACCATACCAAGGAGGCTATCAAGGACAAAGGCAAAATTTTAATCAAAGACCATTCCAACCATACAACCCTGCTCCTCTCGATTATGCAAATCTAGTTAGGGACATGGTTCCTAGTCAAAATAATATGGCTATGGACAATGAATGGTGTTTTCCTTGTAATCAGCCTCACAATCAGGCTACATGTTCAAATGGATGGATGAACCAAGCTCTGATGGTTCAAAATGCCTCACAAGCTCAATCAAAGGCTTCTTCCAGTGGATCAGTTCCTCAACAAGAACCACACGATAATGAGACTACTCTTTTCAATTGGGAGTAGCAAGACTTTAATGGAGTCATTGGTGAACCTTCCATTGTTGTGAACACAAGGTCAAAGATAAGAGCTCAAGATATAGAGCGGGCAGACTCTAGGATCAAAGCTACTACATTTGTAGAGCCACTGCAGCAAGCTACACCCATCACATTCAAGAAGGCTCCTACCATTACAAGCAAAGAAGGCCAGAATCTCAAAGAGGTGGATCCCATCATAGTAAAAGCACAACAAAGAGTACACACTATGACACCTTTGAACATTGTAGACAACATGAAGAAGGTGAACATTACTATGTCTATGTGGGACTCTTTGGCTATTCTAGGGCAACCTGAGATTTTGAAGAGGGCTATGACCGAAATGACTACTCCTCAGCCTAAAAAAGAAGCTGCAAAGCCAGTGTTGGTCAACACTGATCAAGAAAGGGAGGCTCCAAGTTGCAACTCCAAGGCTAGTACCACTCAAGGTAGGAACTCAAAGCCACCTCCCTTTTATGTATCTTTAATCATTGGAAAATCTTTAGTACATAGTTGTATGGTAGATAGTGGAGCCACTAGTACTGTAATGCCCAAAAAAGTGGTTGATCAATTAGGACTCAAATATGAACCCCTCCAAAAGAAGGTTACACAACTTGATGGATCCTCAGTTAACACTATAGGTGTGGCTAAGGATACCAGTCTAATCCTTCATGCTAGTCCTAATTTTTCTATCCTACTTGATATTTATATCATAGATCTCCCTAGTTTATTTGCCATATGTCTATCAAGGGAGTTCACAGCCAAAATAGGAGGCTACTTTTCTTCTAATTGGTCTCACATGATTTTTCACACAAGATATGGTACCAAGGTTACCATAAAATCAGAATCATTGGCTGCACACCATATAGAACCATATGTATCCAACACCATCAATGCAAACTATCCTATATTTGATGACAGTGATTTCCCAACTATCAAAGAAGCAAACACTAAGACAGAAAGTATCCCTAATATTTTCTTAGATGAGATAGAATTAGAAAAGGATTTTGAAGCCCAAGAAAATGTTATTTGGGATGCTGGTTTGGGAAGCTATTTAATACAAGAAAGTGGATCCATAGAGTCAAGTCTTTTCAAGGAAGACACTAATTCAGAGGATCAGAGCAATCAAGTTTGGGAAATGTTTTTTGATGGAGCTAGAAGTAGACATGGTTCTAGTGGTGGTGCTATGCTAGTGTCCCCAAAAGGAGAAAGATACTATATAGCTTTCAGACTCAGTTTCTCCTGCACTAGCAACACTGCAGAGTATGAGAGCCTTGTGAATGGACTAGAATGGGCTAGAAAAAGAGGGCTCAAGGCCCTAAAAGTTTATGGTGATAGTGAATTAGTAGTCAGCCAAGTGAGAGGGATAAGTGCAACTAAAAATGACACCTTGAGAGCATACAAACATAGAGTTTGGGATGCAATTGAAGACTTTTGTGGTTTCAATATTGTTGCTATCTCTAGGAAGCTAAATCAAAATGCATATAGATTAGCTGCTATTGAGTCTCAATATGACATCCCCAATAGCATTTCAAAATAAATGGACCAACAGCATATCAAAGTGATTTTCAGACCTTCTATCCCTAACAATGATACTAATTGGCAAGGGTTTGACAATGATGAGCAAATTCTACAATTCTTGTTTGAAGAAGATGTCTTCTCAAAACATAACCAAGATAGGCTATCACAAAACTATGGTGACCAAGTGATACAGCTTAAGTCTAATAAGATGCCTAAAGGTCTTGTCACCTTAGAGACTATCTTCAATAAGGATGACCAAGTTAAGAAGAATAAAGCTGGCCTGGTAGTTCAACAAGAACATTGTGCTGAACTAGAGTTCGAACCAGGTAAAATTTTACAATTTGGAAAGGTAAACACTGATTTAGAAAAGAAGGCTTACACCCAATTGTTCAGAGAATTTAGTGATGTTTTTGCATGGCAATATGAAGACCTCAGAGGTTTTAATCCAGCCCTTTCCCAACACACTATTGAATTAGAACCTAATGCCAAACCAGTAAGACAAAAACAAAGGCATGTTAATCCCAAGCTTGAGCCACTTATGCATAAAGAAGTGCTCAAATTGATAGAAAGTGGTATCATCTACCCCATCAAACATACTAGTTGGGTTTCCAACCTTGTTCCTGTGAGGAAGAAGAATGGGGAGTTGAGGTTATGTGTTGACTTTAGGGATCTTAACAGGGCCTCTCTAAAGGACCGCCATCCATTACCATCTATGGAACAAATCTTACAACGTGTCTCTGGATCTGAGAGATCTTCATTATTGGATGGCTATTCAGGATACAATAAGATCCTAGTTAATGAAGAGGATCAATATAAGACTACATTTACAACCAAGTGGGGAACCATGGCTTATCAAAAGATGCCCTTTGGTTTGTCAAATGCAGGTGCTACATTTCAAAAGGCAATGGATATGGCCTTTAAAACCCTCATGTACAAGTTTGTGCTGGTCTACTTAGATGACATAACTGTCTATTCTAAACATGCAACAGATCGTATCAGACATCTGAGGAAAATCTTTGAAAGATGTAGAGAATTTGGGATATCTCTTAATACCAAGAAATGTGTGTTTGTAGTGCATGCAGAAAAATTGCTGGGATATATAGTATCCAAGAAAGGAATTATAGTAGACCCAGAGAGGATTGCAGCCATCCTAGAGCTACCATTTCCACATCATAAGAAAGGTCTCCAATATTTCATAGGAAAGATTAATTTTGTTAGGTGTTTCTTGCCTAATATTGCAGATTTATTGAAGCCTTTGGCAGCCATGTTAAAGAAGAGTTCAACTTTTAGCTGGACTAAAGAAGAAAAAGCTAATTTCCAAGCCATCAAAGAAGCCTTGACAGAAGCTCTTGCTCTATCAAACCCAAATTTTAGTAAGGATTTTATCCTTTATGCTTATGGAGATCATGATGCTATATCTGCAATGTTGACTCAAGAAAATTTAGAAGGGTTAGAACAGCCTATTGCTTTCTTTAGCAAAGGTCTAGAAGAATATGAACAAAGATACTCTTTTGTAGAGAAACATGTACTTGCTATGGTAAAGAGCCTTAAAAATTTCAGACATCTATTGACCCATAGCAAGGTACACTTGAAGATTACTCATCCAAGTGTCAAAGAATTTTTTCTTTCCAAGGACCTAAATGAGAAAAGAGCTAGTTGGATTACCAAGGTAATGGAATATGACATTGATGTCCAAACCACCAAGCTAGTTGGAGCAAGAGGTCTTTCTGAGCATTTGGTAGGGGGTGAAGGTTCAAAGAAAATAGGGCAAACAAATGTATCTCTAGTTATGCATTCTACAGAAGAACATGCCAAGGCATCAGGTTGGTTGCCTAATATGGTTCATTACTTAAAGATAGGACAATGTCCTATAGACCTAGATTCAGCAAAAAGAAGATACTATAGGTTACAATCTATTCCTTTTGTGCTAATAGATGAAGTTCTTTTCAGAAAGGATCACAATGGTGTCCTTTTAAGATGTATTGATACAAAAAAGATAGCTGATGTCCTGTTTGAATTTCATGATGGACCTTCTGGAGGTCACTTTTCCCCTAGGACTACTGCTTTTAAGATCATGAGGGATGGATACTATTGGCCATCTATCTTTAAGGATAGTCATGATTATGTGAGAAAATGCATCAAATGTGCTATGTTTGTAGGAAAAGAAAGGCTAGCAGCTCTGCCCCTTCAGCCAATCAGAACAGAGCAACCATTCAAGAGATGGGGCATAGATTTCATTGGTATGATTAACACTCCATCTAGTGTAGGACACAAGTGGATAATCACTACAATAGATTATTTCACTAGATGGACAAAAGTAGTTGCATTGAAAGAAGCAAATGAGAGTGATGTCTTAAGTTTTTATGATGATATCATTCACAGATTTGGCACTCCAAACTCCATAATATCAGATAATGCATTAGCATTCACAGGCCTTAAAGTCTCAGAATGGGCAATCAGGAATGGCATCTATCTGAATACAAGTTCAAAGTACTACCCTCAAGGTAATGGTTTGGCAGAATCAACAAACAAGAACTTAATCAAGATAATCAAGAAAACTCTACATGATAACCAAAGAGATTGGCATACTAAGTTGAGGTCTACCTTATGGTTAGACAGGATTAATCCAAAGAAGATCATTGGGAATTCTCCTTATATGTTAGTGTATGGAAAAGAGGCTAAGCTATCCATTTCAACTGAATTACCATCTCTGGACTTAGCTACTCAATATGCCCTATTTGAGGAAGAAGATCCCTTACAAATTAGGTATGCTCAGCTCATGGAGTTAGAGGAACTCAAAGAAAAATCCATGAAAAATATGGAGTTGCATCAGGATCAGACAAAGAGGAGTTTTGATAAAAGAACCAAGGCTAGAAGTTTCAAAGTTGGAGATATAGTTCTCAAGTGGGATGAATTCAAATCAAGGCCTGGCAGACATACAAAATTTGGTCCTTCTAGGGTGGACCATTTATTATTATAGAATGCAAGGGGCCAAATAATTTTCAACTATTAACTCTTGGAGGAGATGCCTTGCCTATCTTAGTTAATGGATTCCACTTGAAGCCCTATTTTGAGGTCAATCCTTCCTTGTAAATACTTGTAAATATGTTTCCCTGCTTTCTAGCTTAGTTTTCCTACTTTCCAAGAAGTGCCTATGCACAGTTTTATCCCTTTGGTTCTAGTCTATCTCTCTATCAGGTTTTGTGCTCAAATGATGACTCCATGCCCAATGAATATGTCAAGGCCACTGGTTTCAATGTCTAGCAGGTTGACATCAAGCAAAAATCACCAAAATGTTGCCTAAAAGTTCATATCCATTCATTTTGGTCATAGGCTATTGTAATCCCAAATCCTCATGCTTTAAGCCCTGTTGGACAGCTCCAAAAAATTTCATGGCTCTATGTCTTTTCCTCTGGTCTCTACAAGTGTTTTGTCTGTCTCTGGCTTCAATAACCTAGGTAAAAATTCATAAAAGTAGTCGTTGGCCCCAAATGCCCTAAAAAACCCTTTGGCCCAATATAATTCTTCATTACCTTTTTCAGCCACTAAAGGTTTCCATTTCCCATGTGTACAATTAAATCCTTCAGTCACCAAATCTCTCATTCCCTGCAGTTAAGTCCTTAACACCCTACGACCTGGCGAGCGGTTATGGTTTGTTTGGCGGTCTAGATTTCCTGGCAAGTTAAATCTCAGACAGAATTGATGATCGTCGCTATACCACTGTGGAGATGTGCTCAAAAGTTAACATCACAATGCAATGATAGCTTTTGATCTTCTTTTCAATGTGACACATTTGTGTCAGTGGGTCCATCGCTAGGTCATGCCGACATGCAAGCTTCTGATTGGTCAAAGGTTGGTGATGTGGATTTTTGTCAGCAGGCCTAGTGGGCTGTCTTTCCTTAAGATCTCACAACTGGTGCATGATCTGATGGAATATTCTTGTCCCATGAGATCATGCACCAATCATTGATCTTACTTTATCTCCAGACTCTGTCAGGTGGGTCCTCTTAGTCTGATGTGCTCATGTTTCATTGGCTGGTAGAGTTGTGATGTGGTAGTCTGTAAGTGGGCCCGTGGTCTTTGGCTTATGAGGCAGGTTAAGATTCGAGCAAGATCTATGGTTCTCATTATACTATTGAAGTAATATGCATGATCTTTAGCATCGTGGTATAATGACAACCATCCGATGAAGGATTTAGAATGTCATGGGTCTGATGTGCTACCTGGCACTGACATGCTTGATTCTTATTGGTTGCTAAGAAGAACTATTGGCACTTGTCAATGGGTCTGGTCGTAAGAGGATTCATAGAGTTGATGAAGATCTACGATGGTCTTATGATCTCATAGAATCTTCTGACCCTGTGAGATCATGCGACCACCGTCTGATGAGAATCTTAGTGGGTCGTGGGTCTGATGTGTTGCCAATCATGCTAAAGTGTTTGCTTCTCATTGGTTCTGACCGATGAGTTGGTGTAAGACTTTTCAAAGGTTTTACTATTGTTTTTAGGTTGATCTAAGCCATTCATCTGTCAGGAGAATCTTTGATCGACGGTCATGTTTTAAATCAGACCCGCTAGCCGTTAATATTTAGATTCAAATATATCTCTGTAGGGTTTTGCTAGGGTTTTGATCTAGTCGTTGATTGTGACAAGGTGGGTAGCTCGAATTGAATTCTTCAAGACAGTTGTAGTTGGGAAGTTGATGGGAAGATCTGATGGCCATCATGTCTAATTTCTTAGGGTACCAAGTTGGTGTTCTTGCACCGAAGAGACATTAAAAGGTGGTGCCACCTATGGCTTTCTATACTTCAAAAATACAAATCAGACTAGGTTGAGATTTGAAGCATTCATGACAAGGCTGAGTTGCAAGGTGGTAGATGGATCAAGGCGGCTTGTCCACAGGCAGATGCAGTACAGAGATGGACATGCAAGATATCTGATCGGCAAAGATATTTCAAGATACATTTATGATCAGACATGATAGTTTAGGGTTTGATTATATGACAATTTATGCAACCCTAATTAGGTTTTGACTCTTACCTACGTGCAAAAAGGGAGATGTATATAATGTTTTTGGAGATTTTTAGAGCTCAGAGTTGACAATTGTAAAAGAAGGATTTTCTCTTTCTCAGAATTTATTTGTGGCATTCTTTTTGCCCTCTGATTTCTGTAGTTTGAAGCTTTCATTGATTGTTCAGATATTGCAAAGATACTTTATGACATTCTTTCTATCCATGTGCCCTTTTTGTCTGAATTATCTCTTAATGAATTCAATATATGTATGTTTTTAGTGATATTTTAGGGTTCTTGATCCCTCTTTCTTTCTGCAATTTATGTGTATGCATGTGAATGATTTGATTTGAATGTTCTTGTGGGTATACTTCAACCCCTGGCAATCTATCTCATTCTTATACCCAATTGCAAAGGTGAATGTTTGTTTGCAGGTTATAGTTTGTGTCTAAGTTCTTAGGAGTTCTATTGCCTTGTGAAATTCTCTTTCCCTGCATAGCATCTTCCTATTGCAGACCCTTCTATAAAATATTCATGCAAACCTATTCAGTGAGTTGTGATCTCCTAGACCTAAGCTTATGTACTGAGTTCATTCTTTATACTACAATTCATACCATATTTTTGGTGTATCACCTAGTAGGTAGTTTGCTTTCAGTCATTTCCCTTTCAGCATTCCTTCTATCCCTTTCCCCTCAAAGTTTTACTTTCCTATCAAAGAAGCAAATTAAGGTCATTATCCAAGAGGAACCAGCCTAGAACCTGGAGGTCTCATCTCAATTAGCATAGGTCCCACACCTGGAGATGATTCCCATGTTATACTAGGTTATCAAGACCAAGAGAGCTTGAAACAAGGGTGCAAACTTAGTGTATAACAGCTGTACTTAGAGGTTCTTCATTCATTTTAAAATTATTTGAAATTATGTAAAAAGGTCATTTATGATACATCTGACTACACAATTACTAGAGTATATACATCAATATAGATCATCCTAAGCATCTTTAAGTTTGTTTGTCAATCAACCCTTGACTAAGAAGAATGTGACCCTTTCTTAACAAGTTACCAAATGATGTTTGCTACTTCATTTTCATGGGTCTAATTTTGATTTTGTCTAGAAGATTATTTTTGTAAGTGTGAATTTAAACTATATATAGCATTTGTTTTTGTTCATTAGACCAAGCCTTAAATTTTCAACAATATGACACATTAATTCTTGACCTTCAATAACATATTCCACCATCAAAATTCTAACTAATTTAATTTAAAGATTAAAAAATTACAAATTTTATTATTCAATTCCTAGTTCTTAAATCTTGGTTAATTGTTTATTTAACTATTTTATCGATTCAACTAGTGCTCCTATATATGTATGTGAGTGTGATTTGTTCACATACATCTTAGCAAACATGATGATTCTACATTACCTAAGGTTTTGACCTCAGTGTCCATCCTTCTATTATTAGGTTTTATATCTAGATTTTATTAGTAATCTTTTGCATTGTAGATATCATTAGGAATTGTATGACATCATCTTTTATGTGTGTGTGTGTGTGTGTGTGTGTGTGTGCACGTGTGTGTGCGTGTGTGTGTGTGTTTATATATATATATATATATATATATATATAGCTTTGGGGTTTTATTATGTGGCCTTGTTTTTATGCCACTATATCCAACATTATTTTTTCTTCTAAGATTTTATTTGTTGATATATTTTTTCTAGTTTTATATTCAATTTTATGTTCTTTTATATCATATTTAATTTAGGGTTTCATGCATTTTTTTATGGTAATTTCTTATTTATATACTCACATTATTTTGAAATGAATTATTGTTTCAATATTCAAATGTTCTAATATGGTGAGAATAGTGCTTCAGTGGTCTTGATATTGTTACTACTATGACTTGGCTACTATTATTGATCTTGAGATTGGAACTTTGATCATGATAGATATTTGGAACAACAATTTGTACATGTTGAGATAGATAATCTTACATGCTATCAATAAGAGGCTAGAAATTATGGTTATTATTGATATTTGGAACAAAAAATTGTACATGTTGAGGTCAAAATCCCACATAGTTCATTCTAATTTCAATTATTCTTTTTTTTCAATAAGACATTTGGTTGACAATATCTTTAAGGAATTGGTGCTATAATTAATTCTTATTGTTCTTTAAATTCTACATAGGTTCTCATGGTTTACTTTTTCTTTTGTTCCTTAATTATGCATTTCTCCTCCTCCCAACCTTGTCTCTACCATGTTGGATACTATAGTCATGCCTAATTTGTATCAATTGAGATTTATGCATCCTCTCCTTTTCACCCCTTGCATTTTATTTATTTTCCATTATATTACTACCGTAAGGTTTCTTCCACTATTTCCCCCTCCATGACTAGTATTTCCTCTACTTAACATCATTTCTTAGAGACTATAGTAAACTCTTCCTTGACGTATTAAAGTGAAATTTGTATAGTCAAGTTTGTGAGAAGGGTGGAAGGATAAGAATCTATTCTTTTTGTGTCATTTCATCAAAATGAGTTTTAAGAGGAAACAAATATCAAGCACATTTAACAAAGGACCTTTGTTTAAAGGTCTATATTATTCTATATGTAAAGAAGATTAGGTTGAAGGAAATGCATGAACTTCTAGAAGACATAACTTTTGATGCAAGTTTCCAATTGAGTTGAGTTTTATTTTTTCGATAAGTACTCCAAGAGTTGAATGCATCACCAATAGATCTTGTTCAATTGTATAAATTATAAACACTTTTTCAAGATTATTTCCAATCATCCAAGACCTCAATTTAATGTCCTAATGAATTATTTGGATTTCCCCAAGATTGCATTTCTATTTAGTTTTAGACTTTTACATGCACTTAGATTAGAAAGTTGACAATTAGTCCCACTTTCATTATTCTTAAATAAATGGTGAATTTAATGGCCATGCAAACAAGTGCTAAAAATGGTAAGTTCATACTAGGATAGATTGGTAACAAAACAAATTTAGTAGTTAAAAGGTTAGTTTGTAGTTTTAGAGGATTAGAATGGAGAATCAATGAAGGTTTTGAAATTTATTTTTAAAGATCTACATATTTTGTTTTCAACAATTGGAAAAATTTAATGGTGTGAATTTACAATTGCATCAAATAGGGAGTCGAAATCATAATGAACAACACTTTTTGGTTCAAGCTATTCTTAATTC
The DNA here is from genome assembly GCA_027943335.1 of Chamaecyparis obtusa. Lineage (NCBI taxonomy): Eukaryota > Viridiplantae > Streptophyta > Pinopsida > Cupressales > Cupressaceae > Chamaecyparis > Chamaecyparis obtusa. Next base: position 430,942 of record BSBK01007582.1, on the reverse strand, counting down.
TTTATCTAGACTATTTTTAATCATATAGAGGCTCTATATGAATTCTAAATATTTTTTCATATTTCCCCAAGATTAGATTTTTTTTAGTTTTAGAATTTACCATGCAATAAGATTAGAAAGTTGATGATTAGTCCTACTTCATTTAGTTTTAAGAAAATGGTAAATTTTATGGCCATGCAAATAAGCATGTTGACTTACTAAAAATAGTAATTTTGCATTAGAGTATTTAGTAAAAAATGTAGTAGTTAAAATGTTGGCTTTTTATTTTAGAGGATGAGAATGGAGTATTGATGAAGGTTATAGAATTTTATTTCTAAATGATGAGAATGACTTAAATGGTGAGAATTATTAGTTGCATCATTTATAGATTTGTTTGCATTTCCAACTAAATTTATTCAATTGGAGCATTTATTAACACATTTTTCAGATGATTTTTAATCATCAAGGGCCTAAATTTAAGATCTTAATGCTTTTTTAAGGATTTCCCCAAGATTGGTTTTTATTTAGTTTCAAGATTTTATGTGCAATTATATTATAAATTAGAATATTAGTCCTACTTTTATTAGTTTGAAATAAACAGAAAAATTTATGACCGTGCCAATAAGCATGAAGACTTACTGAAAGTAGTAATTTTGTAGTAGGGTAGATTTGGTACAATGAATCTAGTAGTTAAAAGGATGGTTTTTAATTTTACAAGATTGAAATTGATAATTGATGAAGATTCTCACATTTATTTTATAATGATTTAACTATCTATTTCCAATGATGAGAAGGAATTTAATGGAGTGGGTTCTTGGTTGCCTCATCTAGAGAGTTGAATACATTCTTAAATTATACAAAAATAGTTTGAAGAATTATCAACACATTTTTGGGTTGTTTATAATTATCTAGAGCCACAATTTGAGGCCTTAATGACTTTTTGGATTTCTCAGTCATATGATTTTTATTTATTTTCAAATTTAACAAGAAATTAGATTAGAAATTTAACAATTCGCATTGCTTTCAGTATTCTTAAATAAATGTTGAATGTCATGGTCATGTGAATAAATATAAAAACTTACTAAAAATAGTAAGTTCATATTAGAGTATATCTGGTAATAAATTGATTTATTACAAGGTTGGATTTTAGATTTAGAGGATTTATTTTGTAAGGATGATAGTATCTTAATTTTACTAATGGAAAGACATTAAATGGTGTAATTACAGGCTGCATCATCTAGAGAGTAGAATGATTTCTCAATTGAACTTGTTTGATTGGAGAAATCATAAAAATCTTTTCAAGAATTTTTAAATCATTTAGGGCATCAATTTGAGGTCTTGGTGGTTATTTTAGATTTCTCCAAAATAAAATTATATTTAGTTTTATACTTTGCAAGCAATTAGATTAGAAAGTTGACAACTATTCCTACCTTTATTAAAGTATTAAATATATGGATAATTTCTTGGCCATGAGAATAGGCATTCATAATTACTAAAAATAGTAAGTTTGTATTAGGATAGGTTTGATAAAAAAAATGCAGTAGTTATTTTTTTAAAAATAAAAGGTTGGAGACCTAAAATTTTATTGAAAAGATAAAATGAAAGCAGTGAAATAAAGAGTGGTTGAAGACAAATATAGTAGTTAAAAGGATGTTTTTTTCTTATTTCCCTTTAGAATGGATAATTAATCAAGGTTTTATAATTTAATTTATAGGATCTATAATTAATTTGTTTCAAATAATGAGAAGTAATTTAATGTTGTGAATTCTTAGTTGCATCATTTGGAGAGTTGAGTAAGTCTCCAACACAACTTATTCTATTGGTTTGATTCTTGAAACATTTTTGAGGGTATTTTCAATCATCTAGGGCCTTAATGATTGTTTTGGATTATCCAAGATTGGAATTTTTTAAATTTTAGAAGATTACATGCAATTATCTTAATAATTTGATCATTAGTCCCACTTTATTTATTAAATTAAGTGGGGAAGGGTCCCAACCTATTAAAATATAAACTAAGAAACAAAAATCAAACTAAAAGAGAACTAGTCTAATAAATACTCAAGATATTTCATATAGATCACTCTTTTATACATTTCCCATGTGATTAAATATCTTCTTCTAGACAATCATAAAAGGGGAAAACAATATTAAATATTTTTGTTCACAAATAACTTTAATCATTGCTAGTGGAACTCATCACCCCTTTATAGATGTATTAAACATATAATAGTGAATAAAATGCTACAAATTATTTTTTGAATATATCCTAAGTGCCTTGGGATACTTTCCAAGGATGTTGGAACCATGTCATTGGATTTACGAGGTAGATGGAACCTTAATCTTAACATTATCCCACTTGACATCATATATTATAAATACATCCATAGAAATTACAAACAAGGGAAAACCATCCCTTAGCCATCCATGTGCCATGAGAATATTCACCATGCCCAGATGCTCCAACAAGATATCTATAAAAATAACCATGATAAATGCCAGCAAGAAAAAAGCTTGTCACATACTCTAATATGCCACATATGGAAGAAAAGGAACATGTCAAGGTGAACTATGTTACTTTTTATTGAAACCAACACAAGTACCTACATGAATATAAGCATTAGATTCAAATGATAAAAAAAGGCCCTGAGCAACTACACTTATACTACCTAGAATAAGAGCTACAACAAATTAAAATTTAACAAAGTTAACCATACCTTAAAATAAGGTATACCAACATATAGATAAAACTCCATGCATCAACATATCAACTCTAAATATGCAATCAAGTATCTACATATCTATTCCTTTTATCTCAAGTTAATATACCAATGCATAGATGACCATAGAAAAGGCCAACAAGGTCTACATTACCACCAAAATAATCTCATGGATAAAGACAGTTCACATCCAAGTCATCCCACTAAAATAAAATGGGCAAAGATAATCCATAACCTGCATAACATTAAGATCCAAATCCAATGAAAAATGTAAATTCATCATCTATCTAGTAATCAACAAGCCAAGATATCATAGAGGATAATCAAGAAAATATCCAAAAAATCCCACCACACAAATAATGTCAAATTTGAAAATAAATCAAAGTATTCAAAATCTATTTATAGTGCTTCACATAGAGAAATAAAGGGGAAGCCAACCTAGGGTCAACAAGAGGCTAACTAAAAGACTTAAACAAATACATACTAGACAACAAACTAGGAACACCTATTGAAGATCAAAGTTTGATAAAAAATGTGGTTCCAATGAAACAATATGTGACTTTTGGGATGAAAATGATATTTTTTCTTTTTGTGAAGAACTATCTAGGCAGTAGCATCTATCTCTAGGGAAGAAAGGTGTATAGTGATATTAGTGTTATTAAAATATGAAGATGAGTCATACAAGTGAGCCAAACCTAAAATATCAAATTTATATTCTCAAGAGAGGGAGTTCTTTACCATAGATAGGATTTAAGGCCCATGTTTAAAAGAGTAAAAGATAAAGTCCAAGATTCATTACAAATAATTGCAAAAGAGGGGCCCTCAATCGTAGGAGTGGAAGAAACAATAGATTTAACATAATCAAACTAAAAAGAAAAACCATTGATTCAAGAATAGCTACAATAACTAGAGTAGACAAAGTAGCATCCAAATCCAAGCCAGAGAAAACTACTAGAGCATGAACAACAACCATTGTAGAAAATGGTTTCACCAAAGTACCTATCATAACTAAACTAGGATAAAAAATCAAAGCTAGAATAGTAGTTGAGAAGGTAGGCCCAAGATCACCTGACATTCAAAGGAAAAGTCTAAATCTACAGGGAAAATTGTAATATGTCATCGATCAACACCTTTTCACCAAGTCAGAGAGGAGTGGAGCCTAGAACTATGGAGGCATAAAGAGGCCAAGTGAATATTTTCAAGGTAGTTCCTACACTTGAATGGGAGCACTTTGTAATCTAAGATCTATCTCAAATTCAAGTCGCCCACCTAAAGAGAAATCACAACTAGGTAAAGGTTTGAAAAGATCTAGATTCACAAGAATCCTAGAAACAGAGGTGTGGGAGAAGAGGCTTGCATTAGGGTTGACCATCATAAAGTTTCCTATTTTGTTATAGATAGATTCATACACAACAAATAGAAATTTTCATGGACATTTAAGTAGCATGTGGATTTGCTAAAAAAAAGTATATTCATATTTCTAGGTAGATTTGGTAACAAATAAAAAAATAACAGTTTATTTTTTAATTTTAGAGGATTGGAATGGATAATTGGTTAAGGTTATAAAATTTATTTGTGAGGATCTAAGTATTTTGTTTTCAATAGCGACAAGGAATTTAATGTTCTGAATTTTTTGTTGTGTTATTTGAAGAGTTGAATACATTGTTAATTAAATTTATTTAGTTGGAGTAATTCTCAACAGTTTTTCAAGTTATTTTCAATCATCTATGACCTCAAATTGAGGTATCAATCATTTTTCAGATTTCTACAAGATTGGAGTTTTATTTAGTTTTAGAATTTAACATGCTATTAGATTATAATTGATAATTTTTCCTACTTTTTTTAGTCAAACAAATGATGATTTTTTAATTTTAGATGATTAGAATGGAGAATTTATGAAGGTTATAGAATTTATTTTGTAAGGATCTAATTATTTTATTTTTAATAATGAGGAGTAACTTAATGTTGTGAATTGTTTATTGCATCATTTGGGGAGTTGAATACATCAAGAATTGGACTTGTCTAGTTCAAGACATTATTAACACTTTTTGGGGGTTGTTTACAATCATTGAGGGCCTAAATTGTAGGTCTTAATGATCCTTTAGAATATGAGTGCTCATTATTTAATTTCTAAATTACCATTTTAAAATGGTGGAAATTGATAGTGTGAAATTTTAAGAACATGCAATCAATCCTTATTTTTTCGCATAAGTAAAAAAACATGGAGCATTCTCCCTCTATCTTTTGATTTCCATTTATTATATCATAAAGTTTATTAAAATTATATATGTTAGTTTACATTTTTTCTATTTTATAAAAATATATTATCTTTTTCTAATTTTCAAAGTGGACTCATCTTAAAATTAGAAAACATGATTGTTTATATTGAAACTTTGATGCTGATAAAAAACCACATTCAAAAACATATGCAAACCATTCCTATCTTCTAGGTGATAGGAACTTAAACAAAAAAAATCCAACTTATAAAATGATAGGAATTGATGTTCTATTTATAAATGATGCAAACAAAAAATTGAACACTTAACAAACTCAAAACTCAAATAGTCTTGAACCAATGGCTCTATTTGGAAATTTACACTCAACCATACTTATTCAGTGAAATTCAATTTTACAGAAGAAAAACAAGTTATGAAACTCATTTTTTCTTTTTGTCAAGAGAAACAAAACACTTCCTCTCTTAGTGATATTTGGCCATCTTTCATCTCTTTTAAACATTACCTTTCATCTATTCACTCTATGTCATCGTCCTCTTTTTTTTTTCACAGATTCTCCTTGGCCTCTTCTTCCATTTGAAAATTCTTAATTCCTTCTCTTAGTGACAAACCCTTCTCCCTCCTCCCTGATACATCCGCACTAGACAATATAAACTCTCTTATATATGCCTTCAACAGTTCCCTCCAAGTTACCTCTTATTGATTTGATTCTTCTCTTCCCTTGGTTTCCCTCTCAAGTCACCTAAAACCCTCCAAGACCTTGTGTAAGTCCAACAATCATCTCCATGTTGTCTCTAATTTTTACCTTATTTTTGGCCCCTCTCCTTCCTATGAAGGATTTTGGTTCTTGAAAAATCCACTATCCTTAGATTTTTTAAGGACACTCACTTGCTAGATATTGCTAATGCATTTAATATGTTTAATCACTACATTATCAATGTTGTTGTCATTTTTTTTGTCACTGATGTCAGCATATGTTTCTATGAAGAAAAAAACTGGTTATTACAATGTACAAATGTCACACGGATGATTCAGAATGTGCGAACACATATTTGTGTAAAAGAAGGTGTTGTGATCTTATATCTAAGATCGCATGATGTAATATTCCATATTGGTTGAGTTATAGAAGATTTGGTGAAGAGTGGTTACTGGACTGTGATAGTGGAAATTGATAGAGTAAGTCTCTTTGATTTGGGTATATATTGTATAGGCAATTTGGATTCAGTATATGCGAGCTTAAGGGACGATAGATAGTGTACTGAAGAATGTTTGTTGATCTTAGCAAGGTACGAAAAGCAAGATGACAACAGTTGTGATGTGTGTTTTGGAGAAGACCTATTTGGAAGCTGACTTCAGAGTTGTAGCGTGTATCATGAATGGAGAGCATGGATTACGAATGTCGGTCCTTATTTTTTGAGATATAATTATTGTATACTTATTTTAGATACCGTGTGTATCTTAGCACAGAGTTATGTTATTATTTATATTAGGAAAGCCTAACTTTTTGACTTGATCATGTAAAATGTAATAGGGTATATATGTAAGATCTTTTCTTTTAAAAAGATATGAGATAGCATGGATGGAATGTGAAAGAAGACTGTGGAAGCTATGAGCTTGTATCTGTTGGATGTAAGATCAAAGATTAACATATACTTCATTAGAATTGATCAAGAAAAGAGAGTTTCTATCAAACAGTTCACAAGGATTGTGTATTTCCCTTGTATACACTTGTGTTGTGAACAGTGATTTCTAGAGGTAGACATAACCTTCTTTGGGCAGTGAGCCTACTCTTTTCTTTGACTCCTAATAGGGTTTTTCCTCTAATAAGGACTGTGTACTGTAATGATTTAATCAGCTTCTAATAGGGATAGATCTTTTAACATGGATACTATACTCTTCGTAAATCATTAGTGGGTCTTAATTCCCACTAGGGTTTTACCTTTAATAGTGTTTCCTCGACAAAAAATATTGTGTTATTGTGTTGGCATTCATTGTGTTTATTTAATTTGGTATTGCTTCTATTCAAAGTTTAAAGTTTAATAATATGTCATACAACTGATTCACCCCCCCCCCCCCCCCTCAATTGTATTGGTGGATTGTTATTCCTAAAAATTGGTATCATAGCTACTAGTCCTTAGAGAGAAATCTTAATAGCTTGAGGTGATCTTGGAGATGGCATTCTATAGGAAGGATAGTCAAAAATTTTATCTTGAAAACTTTGACAATTGGAAGAACAAGATGCAAACTCATTTACTATGTTTGGGCATTGACTACTAGATGATTACAAAGAATGAGGTAACCATGAATACTGAAAATGAATTAGACAAAGCTACTAGTGAGGAAAAGAAGACATTTTCTTATAACATGGTTGCAAAAGAAGCATTAATCAATGCACTCTCTGAAGGAGAATTTACTGAGGTGAAAGATTTGGATTCAACATGCAAAATTTGGATAAGATTAGAAGCACTGTATGAAGGAGACAAGTTTACTAAGAAAGCAAAATTACAAAATTGGAAAACAACGATGGAAAAACTAAAAATGAAAGATGATGAAAATATTAGGGCTTATGTACAAAGAGTCATAGAGGTGTGATTGGAATCAAAAATTCAGGAGGCACTTATAAAGAGGAAGAAGTCATTGCAAAGATCCTTAGATCATTGACACCTATTTACAAGACCAAGGTTCAGGCTATAGAAGAAATCATACCTTTGAATCCAAAATTTAGCAGAGAAATGTTGATTGAAAATCTAACTACCTTTGAAACTACAAAAATGGGACTCTTTACCTAAAGTTGAAATAGCATTTAAGGTATCTGCACACAAGAAGACAATATTTGGAATTGCGAGCTCCAAAAATGGTAATATAAAGGAAGAGCTTGGTGAGTATGCTAATGAATGGGAACAAATACAAGAAGAAGAAAGAAAACTAGATGAACTTGTTGCCCTACTCACTAGAAGAGAAAAGAGAGGTAAGGGTAAATTTGAAGGAAAGTTACCTTTTAAATTTTTTTCATGCAATAAGATAGGTCACTTTACATCTAGATGTCCTACAAGAGTTCCTAAGAGCAAACCTAAGTTTTTCAAGCCCAAGTATTCAAAAGAAAAGGAATTGTATTATGCTAGTGAAGTTATTTTTGATGACGATGATATTGATTATGAGGAGATTGGATTTATTTCTATTAAAGATGAAAAACCAATACATGAGGAAAAATCTTTAGTATCACATGTTGATAAGAAATCTAAATGGGTTATAGACAATGGTTTCTCACATCATATGACTGGAGACAAAATTAAATTTCTTAAACTAATGAAGTATGATGGTGGTGTTGTAAGATTTAGAGACAATGTTCCTAAACCTATCATAGGAGTAGGATCTATTTCTTTGGATGAAAGGACTAATATTGACAATGTACTACTTGTTGATGGACTTAAGCATAACTTTTTGAGTGTTGGAAAGTTGATGGACAAAGGATATCAATAAAAATTCATTGATGGGAAATTTTTTATCAGAAGTAAGACAGGAAACTTGATTGCAACTAGTACTAAATCTAGAGGTAATGTATTTGAGTTAAATACATCTGGAGCTTCTTGTTTTGTTGCAAAGATAGATGACAGCTATTTATGGCACATAAGGTTTTGTCATGCCAATTTTGATAATATTGTGAAGGCAAGCTTGACTAATGCAGTAAGAGACCTACCAAAAATTATAAAACCATCTAACACCATGTGTAGAGAATGTGTTATGGGAAAGCAGACTAGAAGCAGTTATAAAAGTAACTTATATACAACAAAAGGAAAGTTGGATCTGGTACATACAAACCTATGTGGACCTACAAGAACAAGATCATACTATGGTGAAAGGTACTTTATACTTTTTGTTGATGAATTTTCTATAATGATGTGGATCACTTACTCAAAAGAGAAATCAGAAGTATTTGACAAATTCAAGTTATTCAAATCAAAAGTAGAGAATGAATCAGGCTTAAAGATAAAATGTTTAAGGTCAGAAAGAGGTGGTGAGTTTACTTCAGATCTATTCAATTCATATTCTGAAGAACATGGAATACAAAGGTAGACATCTGCTCCTAGGACTTCACAATAAAATGGGATAGTAGAGCAAAGAAATAGAACAATACTGGATGTTGCTAGGATAATGTTGCTAGAAGGAAATGTATCTCATGTACATTGGAGAGAAGTTATTGGGATAGTACTATATACACTTAACCGAATTCAAATCAGAGAAGGTATGAGTAAGACTCCTTATGAATTATGGTTTAATCATACTCCTGTACTATAAAATATTCAGAATATTTGGTAGTAAATGCTATATCAAAAGAGATGATGAAATAGGGAAGTTTGATGTTAGAAGTGATGAAGGAATTTTTCTTGGTTATTCTACTAAAAGAAAGGCTTATAAATGTTATAACCTAAGATTAAGAAAGATGGTTGAAAGTAAAAATGTGAAGATAGATGAAAATTTTTAGATGCAAGAGAGAATGTATGATTCTAATCAGAATACAAAGATCGAGGAGGCTGCTACTACAGAAGAAGAAGAAGAAGAACATATTGAAACTGAATGTGAAAATGACATTTGCGATGATGAAACAAATGAGGCTATTGAGATTCCTAAGACTCTCAGGTATGTTAAGAAAGATCATCCTGAAAATAAAATTATTGCTAATGCAAGTAAAGGAATAATGACTAGATCAAAGACAAGGGAAGAAATTTGTTTGATTTCTCAAGTTGAACCAAAGACTATTGATGAAGCTTGTAGAAATAAATCTTGGATCAAAGCTATGCAGGAAGAATTAGATTAGATAAATAAAATTAGCACTTGGGAATTGGTTCCTAGACCTAAAAACAAAAATGTGATAGGAACTAAGTGGGTTTTCAGAAACAAGATGAATGAAGAAGGAATTGTTGTAAGAAACAAAGAAAGATAGGTATGCAAAGGCTATTCACAACAAGAACGCATAGATTTTGAAGATACATTTTCTCTTGTTGCTAGGATAGAAGCTGTGAGATTATTTCTAGCTTATGCTGCACATAAGGACTTCAAGGTATATCAAATGGATGTAAAATCTGCATTTCTGAATGTGGATCTTGAAGAAGAGGTATATATAGAACAACCTGATGGATTTCCTCTATCAGAAGATGAAGACATGGTATGCAAGTTGAAAAAGGAATTTTATGGACTGAAGCAAGCACCGAGAGCTTGGTATGCAAGGTTAGACAAGTACTTACTTTGCCTTGGATTCAGAAAAGGTAATGTTGACAATAATTTGTATTTGAGAACTAGTCAAGATGGAGTTTTGATAATAGAAGTTTTTGCTAATGATATTATTTTTGGAGGAAATGATGAGATGTGTAAAAAAATTCTAAAGAAATGAAGAATGAATTTGAGATGTCCATGATAGGTGAAATGAAATTCTTTCTTGGACTGCAAATAAATCAAAGCAAGAATGGCATTTTTATTTCTCAAACTAAGTATCTTAAAGAGATGTTGAAAAAGTTTGGAGTGGAGAATTGCAAACCTATTGGTACACCCATGGTGACTGGCCATAAACTGACAAATAATGATGAGATCAAGAGTTTTTTTTAGACCAAGTACAGATCAATGATTGGAGGATTACAATATCTGACTCACTCTAGACCGAATATTGCTAATGCTATTGGAATTGTGGCTAGATATTAGGTAGATCCTAAAGAGAGACACATGGTTGTTGTAAAAAGGATATTTAGATATCTGAAAGGAACAACAGAATATGGCCTATGGTATGATAAAAATTATGAATTTGAATTACATGTTTATACTGATGTGGATTGGGCAAGGAATATTGATGATGGGAAGAGTACTAGTGGAGGTGCATTTTTCCTTGGTAAAAAGTTGGTTTAACGGTTAAGTAAAAAGAAAGATTGTATAGCTCAATCTACTACCAAATCTGAATATGCTATTGCTGCTATTAATTGCACTCAAATTGTCTGGATGAAACAAATGTTGAAAGATATTGGAATAACTTTTGTTTAACCAGTAGTTATCCATTGTGATAACACTAGCATAGTGAATATGTCAAATAATCTTGTGATGCATTCTAAAACTAAGCATATTTTTATTAAGTATCACATTTTGAGAGACAAGGTTGCAGAGAAAGAAATAAGGTTGGAATACATTACAACAAAAGAACAGATAACAAACATCTTTACAAAGCCATTGCCAAAAGTTTCCTTTGAGTATCTCTGAGGTATGCTTGGGGTGAAAGCCCCTCCTTGTGAGAATTAAATGATGTAGGAATGCATCAGTCCAGAGGTTTTCAGAGCCTTATCATGTTTTGGACTTGATGTATGGATCTACTCCTCAAGGGGAGTGATCGTTGGAAGACTACAAAATACATTTGGGTGATTCAACACCTAGTTGATGAAGACTAAATGGAAGACACTTAATGACTTATGGTACCCTTTTCCATTATTTTCAAAGGGGGAAAGATACTATGAGAAAATCCCTATTGTATGTGGAGAGATACTATGGGGAAGATTTCATTGAGAAAGTTATACTAAGAGAGTATTCTTGGGTTGATAGATTTTCCCATATATTTCCATCAGTGCCAAAGGGGGAGATTGTTGGATATTGCTAATGCATTTAATATGTTTAATCACTACATTATCAATGTTGTTGTCATTTGTGTTTTTACAATGATGGCAACATATGTTTCTATGAATAAAATAGACTAGTTATTACAATGTACGGATTCTGTATGGATGATTCAGAATGTGTGAACATAAATTTTTGTACAAGAAGGTGTTTTAATCTTATATCTAAGATTTCATGATGTAATATTTCATATTGGTTGAGTTATAGAAGATTTGGTGAAGACTGGTTACTGGACTATGATAGTGGAAATTGACAGAGTAAGTCTATGTGGTTTGGGTATATCTTACAGGTGATGTGGATTTGGTATATGTGAGCTTAAGGGATGATAGATAGTGTACTAAAGAATGTTCATTGATCTTAGCAAGGTATGGAAAGAAGGATGACATCAGTTGTGGCATGTGTTTTGGAGAAGACCTATTTGGAAGCTGACTTCAAAGTTGTAGCATGTATCATGAATGGCGAGCATGGATTATGGATGTTTGTCCTTATTTGTTGAGATATAATTGTTGTATACTTTTTTTAGGTACCATGTGCATCTTAGCAAGGAGTTATGTAATTTTTTTTTATTAGGAAAGCCTAACTGGCCAACCTGATCATGTAAAATGTAATAGGGTATATATGTAAGATCTTTTCTTTTAAAAAGATATGAGGTAGCATGGATGGAATGTGAAAGAAGATTGTGGAAGTTGTGAGCTTGTATCTGTTGGGTGTAACATAAGAGATTAACATATACTTCATCGGAACTTGTCAAGCAAAGAGATTTTCTATCAAACAGTTCACAAGGATTGTGTATTTCCCTTATATACACTTGTGTTGCTAACAGTGAGTTCTAGAGGTGGACAGAACCTTCTTTGGGAAGTGAGCCTAGGCAATGAGCCTACTCTTTTCTTTGACTCCTAACAGGGTCTATCGTCTAACAAGGACTATGTACTTTAATGATTTAATCAGCTCCTAACATGGCTAGATCTTTTAACAGGGATACTATACTCTCAATACATCATTAGTGGGTATTAATTCCCATTGAGATTTTACCTTTAATAGGGTTTCCTTGACAATAAATATTTTTTTATTATGTTTCCATTCATTGTGTTCATTTAATTTGGTAATGATTCTATACAAATTTTAAAGTTTAATCATCTGTCATACTACTAATTCATGCCCCCCCTCTCAGTTGTATTGGTGGACTGTTATTCCTAACATCACTCCCCTCCTATCACCTTCTCATATTTTTGTAGTGGATAGATATGACATTGAAAAATTTTCTTAGCTAGTTTCCAACCAATTCATTTTCTATATATATTCTACAATTATTACATTCTATAGAATGATTCTACATTTGTAACCATTTTCATATATAGTACAAATGAAATGCCAATTGACACAAAGTTTACAAACTCCTTTGGCAAGTTGGTTATATGCCTTGGACACATAGTTCATAATATAATTGATAGACAGTATGTGGACATCAAGGTCTAAATCATCATCCAGATGTTTCACTACAAGTTCAACAATGTTTGTTCTATTATGTACATAAGCTATCAGACTCAAATTGAAATAAAAATTCATGAAAATATATAGGAAATATTTTTGGTTGGTGTCGATAATTTATTTTACTGAGATGCTCTTGGATTAGACTCCCTAGGTAGGAAGTATTTGTGAGCATGGCTCACAAATGGAGTTAAGTAGTAAGACTAACCTTCTAGTTTGAAATTACCTACAGGGAACTCCATCACTAATCAAGATAAAGATGGTTTCTTCTTTTGCCTCTTCCAACACTTGTTCAGGGTTCTTTTTGACCTCCTCTACCAAGTGTTCCCTCTTCCCGCTTGTGGGATCATGCCCACTACAATCCAACCTCCTCCTCTAATAGATCTCTCTTCTTCTCCTCCAAATAGCCTCTAGTATACTCCCCTTCTTTGTGGATTCTTGTCCACTGTAAACTGACCATCTCTACTAATGCCTTACAATATCATCTACTGTCTCTATATTTTACCAACTAATTCCCATAAGAAAATTTGTAACTACATCCTTATCTACCTTAAACAAAGGTAAACCATGTTAGCACCTACCAAAATTTCATGGCTCTAGCTCTCTTCCCCTGGTCTATGCAATGTTTTTCATGTCTCTAGCTAAAACCCTTGGCAAAAAAAATTTCAAAAATCTAGCCGTTGGGTCCTTAAATTTAAAATTTCCCTGGCCCTATTTTATTTTTGCATTACCTTTTTGTGGGTCACTTAAAGCCTTTAATCCACATGTGCCTTTTTAAAAAAAGACTTCTTTACATGTCGCGCGGTTAGGTTTCATGTGTCGGTGGGTCCCCTTTAATCTTTCCTAAGTTCCAGCGCCCTGCAAGTTTTAAATTTTCCTAAGTCCTGAGCTTTAATTTTTCCTATGTTTCGGCAGCCTTTATTTTCCCTGGGCCCAGCTCTGACACAATCTCCATCTAATGGTGGGTGTATGTTTGCAAGCAATGTGTCAGATGCATGAGATCTTAAGACTGTCATTGATCTCATCGGGTGACGTTGCCTTTCCTTTTAAGTGGGTCCACATGCCAGGTGTGCCATGTCAGCATTTTCTTATTGGTCCATGAGTGAACAACTTAGCATGTGTCAGTGGGACCTAATTTTTTGATGGGTCAGAGGGTCCTGATCCTGTCAGTGAGTTGATGAATGATGTATAATCTTATGGGTTTTGTCAGAGGCTTAAGATCTTGCAACGGTCATTGATTTTGTTTCTTGTCAGATGGTTGTCAGAGATGGGAGGAGATTCTCAATCTAATAGTGGGTGTGTAATCTGATAGAATCTTGGAAGTCTTTGCAAACTTTAGATGGTCGTCGATCTTCCTGATGCGGGCCCAGTCAAAGTTTCTCAGTCTTTTGGTGATTGAGTTAAGATTTAAAAGCCCGTGAAGTATGAAGATCAGATGGTCATGACTTAAAGTTGATGGAGATTTAAATTTTAACCGCCGATTTGCTACAAGCACCATAAAGTAGCCATTTATTTTCAAATTTGAATTTGTAGAGGGTTTCCAAGGATAGGAATACCAGAATTTATGGTTTTAACAGCTGATTTCGATTGGTTTGGTGGCGCTTGTTGTTGCAGTGTGGTCCAGGGTGTTGAGTGATCATCTGCAGGGTTTGTACTATGCATTTTTGTGCTCAAGGTGTGTTGCAGGGTTAAAATTTACACATTGTTCATAATCCTTAGTACCTTCACAGAGAATTTTTCATGATTGAGGATCATTCCAGGATTTTCTTTCTCCTGGTTGCCTAGGTTTCCACCCCTGTAATAACTTTATGACCGTTTCCAGTTGGTTGGATGGTTGAAACCATAACCCTAAGTCATCCATAGCTTGTTGCATTCTCTTTGAGAATTCCAAGATGACTAGGGAGTATAAGTTGCAAAATTTTGACTAAGTAGGGGTTCCAA
Organism: Chamaecyparis obtusa; assembly: GCA_027943335.1. NCBI lineage: Eukaryota > Viridiplantae > Streptophyta > Pinopsida > Cupressales > Cupressaceae > Chamaecyparis > Chamaecyparis obtusa. The sequence continues at coordinate 415,935 of BSBK01007582.1, read as the reverse complement.
AAACTTTCTTTGGTCCCAGGGGTTCCAAAAAATTTCTTTGGTCCTAGCTGGTTGTTGATAGTGTTATACTGATAGAGGAGTGGGATTTTGGGTATTTCCTATCTTTGTGTGGTTTTGATTGTATATTGATCCTGAATATGTTAATGAAAATACTATTGAGTTACAATCTTGCATTTGTGTATGTCTTCTTGTTTTAGTTCTAAGCTCATATATGTTAATGTCACAAAGTGTGTTAGCATATGGTAAACAAAGAGTATTGTGAAGTCATCTCTGAGTTCCTAACAAAGTTAGGATTAAAGTCTTTTGGGTGGGTTCAGTGAGTTTGCAATCAAGCAGGAATCTGATGTCCTTGTGTCTGAGGGAGAGGGGTAATAGGCAAAGCACTTATCCTGGATTCAATTATGTTTGAAATAAGGTATTTAGTTGATGTATGTAATTGGGTGACTCTTTGCCCTAGGTTAAGGCACTGGTCCATCCTCTGGAGGCATTTCATTTTCATCAACCACACACACAAACATTCAAATGATAAAATCTTAAAGCAGTTAGTAAAGAGTATATAGTTGTATATCATTTAGTGATTCCTTTCAAGAAGTGAATCAAGGGTACACCCACCTGAGCAATAAGGCTCAAAGTGTAGGAGGATCTCTCTTGATCCTTGTTAATTGGTTCTCTTCCTTGTAGACTTTGGAGTGGTGATAGAGTCAAAGTTATATTAAAGTTATCCATCAAAGTATAAATCTACAAGTTGAAGATCAAAGGGAACTCCCAACAAACCAAACTCAATATCATAAAACTCATCACAATTTACCTCATGCTCTTTCGCTACCCCAACATCCTCTTTTTTCTCATATTTATCATTTGCAACCTTCATATTTGCCTCCTTCATAATCTCATCTGCCCTTATATCTTTAATCTTTTCCATCTCCATTCATGTTCTATTACAAAAAATTATCTCCGCAAATCTTCATCTCTCACTACCTCAGCTTGTGAAGTATTTTTTTCCCTAATGCAATCTTTTCTTTCATCCACCAACCACCAATTCAGCATAATCAAATGCTCCTCTCTTCTTTCTTTATTAAACTCTTCACTTACCATTACTACAACCTCCTCCACTACTACTTTTTACAAATTCTCAATCCTCTTAATATTCTTTTCAACAGGTTCCTCATCTTCTTCCACATCGATGTTTTCTAAAGAACATTGTCCTACTTCTTCCAATATTCACATTCTAATCTCCTCTTTTATCTCTTCCATGACTTATCTTGTCTCTTGTCACAAATTTTGTGCTTCTATCTAAATCACTCTCATCCATAAAAAAATTTCTCCCTTTCTCTAACATGAGAATTGTAAACACCCAATTGATTGCAAACCCTTGTTTATTTTTCCTTCTTTTCTCCATTAATAACTTTGAAATTTTCTTCATTTCACCATTGTAGGACTCCACATCTACCCCTTTCTCTTAAGAACCTTTTAGACTCTCACCTCCATAAATATCATTGTACTATCCTCTACCCAACAGGATTATGGAAGATGCACCTCTCCTAGACCTCTCGTACCCACTTCCTCATAGTTAGAGAAATCTCCACACCTTCTACCCAGCTTCATCTAGGTTGGAGTAAAAATAATGTGATCAATTATTTTTCACAAATTCTCCACACTTTATCATCCTCCACCCACAAGGCCTAGTGTAAACTACCTCCTGTTGGAAACAATTGTCTAAAGGAAATTGCTACTCAAATTATGTATTGTCTTTGATGTCACACAATGTCATAGTCCGCAGCAACCAGTTCCTACTGAGCTCAGTCAGTCTACCAGATAGGAAGATTAGTGTCTACCGAGTCCACTCGGTTATCAAAGGAAATTCAGCATTTACCGAGTTCAATCAGTTGTCAAAGAAAATTCAGTATTAACCGAGTTCAGTCGGTCATCAAAGGAAATTTAGTGTTTACCGAGTTCAGTCGGTTGTCAAAGGAAATTTAGTATTTACCGAGTTCAGTCAGTCGTCAAAGGAAATTCAGTGTTTACCGAGTTCAGTCGGTTATCGAAGGTAAAGGATTGTCGGTGTTTACCGAGTTCCCTCAGTCTCCGAAAGATTGTAGAAAGTTATGGTCACCGAGCACTGTCGGCCCTTGAAGGATTTTTGCAAATAGAGTTTGCTTAATTCAGCTGACTGTTATACTAAATAATGTCGATTTGACAAATCTAAAATCATATAAATAAAAGGTCAAATGTGAAAAATAAATAAGAAATATAGCAGAAGATTTACAGAAGAAAGACAAAAAAGGTGTGCGCGAATTTGTGAAGGATGTTCAGATATCCTTAAGGTGCAGTAGAGATTTATTCGATCAGGAAGGATCACACTTATGCAAAACAGAGATCTGTAATTAGTAAGGCAGTTGCATTATTATATAGGTCATTTTCATTGTTACCTTCTTTTCATTGTAACAGTGAATTCTAAATCTCTTAACCGAGTTGGTTTAATAACCATATTGTAAATCCTCTAACAAGGTGACAATTCCATTGAATTGTTTTCAAGACCTCTTACCAGGCCACTCCTAGCAGGGTGATTAAATCCTCTAACAAGGTCACACCTAACAGTGTGTTTTGTAACCTTTTACCAAGTTGGCTTCTAATCGGGCATCACTTCAGAAAAGTGAAAATCAGTATCTAGATACATTGGTGGTTTTTCCCATATTGGGTTTCCATGTTAAATCTTGTGTCTCTTGTGTTCTTAATTGCTATCTTAATCATACACTAGTGCTGATGAATATCTAAGAGATAACTTTGCTAATACTTTCTGCATCTTCTAAGTTACTGCAATCTATTTACCGAGTGCTAAAATAGATAACCTTTTAAGATATCCTAAGGGATCTGGAAAGAAATAATTGTGAAGTGTTTTATGGTTCACTGATTCACCCCCCCCCCCCCTCTCAGTCACTTCATCCATATTCCATCAATTGGTATCAGAGCTGTTGGTGCTTGCAGGAAGGGTTTCAAGGACCTAAGCTAAAGATCAGGATGTCTTACAAGAGGGAAATTCCAAAGCTCAACAGAGATAACTTTTCAGCATGGCAAGGTCTCATGCGACTTCATCTGGCTTCCATTGGTGATTTTGGATGCAAATACATTGATGAAGAATACACAATTCCTACTGGCGCATTAATTATTGAAGACATTGCACAAAAAAAGACTCATAACACCATGATGATAGACATTGCATCTGCTCTCAGCTATGAAGAATTTTATGATATTAAAGAATGCACTACTGCATATGAAATGTGGACGGAACTGAAGAAAATATATGGTGGTGATGCAAATGTGAAAAGAGCCAAAGCAGAAAGCCTAAGAGGACAGTTTGACAAGATGAATATGAAGGAAGATGAAAACATTGCAAAATATGTTGAAAGAATCAAACCAAGTGTAAGTGATATTAGAGCTTCTGGAGGAACAATCTCAGATGAAACTGTTATAAGTAAGGTACTTAGAACATTACTCCCTATCTATGCAATAAGAGTATCAGCTATTCAAGAAAGAAGATGTGAAACAAACCACAATATAACTTTGGATGCTTTAGTTGGAAGATTGACAGCCTTTGAATTAGACAACTATGACAACTATGTTCCTAGTTCCAAAAATATTGAATCAGCATTTGAGGCCAAGGTCTCACTAAAGAAGAACAAGAAAATTAAAGAAGTTCAGTCAGAAAGTGAAGAAGTATCAGAAGAAAGTTCTGATAGTGATCTTGAAATTGTAGAAGCATTACTTGCAAAGAAGTACTCTAAAGGGAAAGGTAAATATAAAGGTAAAACTCCTTTAATCTATTTTTCATGTGAAGAAATTGGACATATTGCAGCTAGGTGCCCAAACAAGAAAGTCAAGGAAAAGAAGAGAAGTCACAAGTACTATGGCAAAAAGAATTTCAAATCATTCAAGGATAAAGGTAAGAAAACATGTTTTATGGCTAAAGATTTTGATGATAGTGAAGAAGAAATTGTCTTTATTGCTATAAAAGATGAATCTGATGATGATGAAGATAAGATGGCACTTATTTCTCATATAAGAAAATATGATATATGGATAATAGACAGCGGATGTTCACACCACATGACTGGTGACAAGACAAAATTTGAATATCTAGAAGACTGTGATAGTGGCAATGTAAGATTTGGAAACAATGAACCTTGTTGTATAAAAGGAAAAGGAAGAATCTCATTAACCAAAGAACTCATATGTGATAATGCTTATTGGGTTGAAGGACTAAAACATAATCTTCTAAGTGTAGCACAGCTAATCAACACTGGTTTCAAGGTTGAATTCATGAATGGTCAAGCAAGACTGCTGGATGAAAAAGGAAAACTCATTTGATCAGGCAAACAAACAAAAGGTAACTTATTTTATCTTGATCTGAGTAAATATTCATGCTTTATTGCTCAAATTGAAGAAAGTTGGCTATGGCACAAAAGGTTATGTCATGTGAATTTTGATAACATGATAAAAATAAGCAAATTCAGGAAGGTTAGAGGCATTCCTACTTTGAAGAAACCTGATACTGGTCTATGTAAGAATTGTCAGATTGGCAAAATGAGTAAAACTAGTTTCAAGAGTAAGAACTATCAGTCTAACAAAATTTTGGAAATTGTGCATACTGATTTATGTGGACCTATTGGAATACAAAGCTATACTGGAGATAAATTCTTTATTCTTTTCGTTGATGATTATTCTAGAATGATGACTGTTATGTATTTAAGAGAAAAATCAGAAGCATTGAAAATTTCAAATGGTACTTAGCAAGAGTGGAAAAGGAAATAGGGAAAAGATTGAACTGCTTAAGATCAGACAGAGGTGGTGAATTCATCTCCCATGATTTTAACAACTTTTGCATTGAAAGAGGAATCAAAAGACAGGTATCAGCTCCTAGAACTCCTGAGCAGAATGGAATAGCAGAAAGAAGAAATAGATCTATTATGGATTGTGCAAGAACTCTAATGATAGAAAAGAACATCGCTATAAAGTACTGGAAGGAAGCTATCAGCACTGCAGTTCATACCTTGAACTGAGTACAATTGAAGAAAGACACATTCAAAACTCCTTATGAATTATGGTATGGCTATAAACCCAATGTAAGTTACATGAAAATATTTGGTAGCAAGTGTTATATCTTAAAAGAATCCAGAAGAAATAAATTTGATGTGAAAAGTGATGAAGGAATATTCCTAGGATATTCTAGCAAAAGCAAGGCATAAAAATGTCTGAACTTATCTACTCACAAAGTCATAGAAAGTATACATGTAAAATTTGATGAGTTTGCAGAAAAGACTGAAGAAGAAAGAAAAAGGGAACCTGAGAACTACAGAAGATTTGTTTACATTGAACTTGAAACATTGGCAGACACAACTATCAATGAGGAAACTATATCTACCAAGCCGAGCACAGTTATCGAGTCACAAACTGAGTCACAGGAAGAAGTTCAAACCGAGTCACAGGAAGAAATTTAGACCGAGTCTCAGCCTAAAGTTACCAAGGAAATATCTACCGAGCCCGAGCAACCTGAAGAAGAGATCCTAGAAGACAACAGCATGAATCATTCAAAAAGCAAGGAACCTATACTAGCCAAATATGTCAGAAGACATCATACACCAGATCAAATTATTGGAAACAAATCAGATGGTACTATGACAAGAAGCAAGCTAAAAGGTACATGTCTGCTTACTGACTTTGAACCTAGAAATATCAAAGATGCATTGGAAAATGAAAGTTGGATTGAAGCAATGAATGAAGAATTAGAACAAATACAAAAGAACAAAACATGGACTCTTGTACCTAGACCTAAAGATAAGAATGTAATTGGAACAAAATGGGTATTTAGGAATAAGCTGAATGAAGATGGTCAAGTATCTAGAAACAAAGCTAGACTGGTATGTAAAGGTTATTCTCAAGAAGAAGGTATAGATTATGGAGAAACTTTTGCTCCTGTTGCAAGATTAGAAGGTGTAAGAACTCTACTTGCTTATGCAGCACACAAAGGATTTAAGGTATATCAGATGGATATAAAATTTGCATTTCTCAATGGGATTCTTGATGAAGAAGTCTACATTGAACAACCAAAGGTTTTGTTGATCCAGATAAAAAGGACATGGTCTGCAGGTTACACAAAGCATTGTATGGTTTGAAACAAGCTCCTAGAGCATGGTATGAAAGACTCCATAACTATTTGATTCAGATTAATTTCAAAAGAGCCAATGATAACAGCAATCTGTATATTAAAGAAGGACCGGATGACAAAATTGTATTGGCAGAAATATTTGTAGATGATACTATATTTACAAGGAATGAGGATCAGTGCAAATAATTTTCAGAGCAAATGAACAAAGAATTTGAAATGTCTATGTTTGGTTTAATAAAATTCTTTGTTGGTCTTCAAATTCAGCAAAGCAAGAATGGTATATACATTGCTCAATCTAAATACATTAAGGAAATACTTAAGAAGTTTGGTACGAAAGATTCAAAACCAGTTGGTACACCCATGTGTACTGGACTGAAACTTACCAAAAATGATGATTCAAAAGAAGTTGATCAGATCCTATACCGATCTATGATTGGAAAATTGCAGTATGTAGTACATACAAGACCTGATATTGCCTTAGCAGTCGGTATAGTAGCTAGATTCTCAGCAAAACCTAAGGAAAATCATATGATGGCAATCAAAAGAATCTTAAGATACTTAAGAGGAACTGAAGAATATGGTTTGTGGTATAAATTTGGAGGCAATCTAGACTTAAAAGTGTTTACTGATGCTGATTGGGCAGGGAACATTGATGACAGAAAAAGCACAAGTGGTGGAGCATTTTTTCTTGGAAAAAGACTGGTATCCTGGACTAGTAAAAAGCAAAATTGCACATCTCAATCCACAGCTAAAGCAGAATATGTTGCTACTACAGTAAACTATTCAAATATTGTTTGGTTTAAACAGTTATTAGAAGGTATAAAGGTTGAAATCAAAGAACCAGTTGTTATATTTTGTGACAATACCAGTGTAATAAACATTTCAAAGAATCCAGTGATGCATTCCAAAACCAAGCAGATTGCTATTAAATATCACTTTGTCAGAGAATTGGTGCAGGACAAGGAAATCAGATTAGAATATATTCATACAAAAGAACAGATTGCAGACATTTTTACCAAACCATTACCTAAGGATGCATTTGTGTATCTAAGAGGTAAGTTAGGGGTCATTCCCCTATCCGAGGCTCACTAAATACAGTTTTAGTGATGCATCAACCAGAACATGATTGAAAATCAACCAGTTGATGCAGCATATTCAAGGAATCATTGCATATGAATCAGTACTTGAGGTACATTAATTTACACCAGTAATATGTGAATTGTCTTTGGCATGTGTTGTCAAAGAGGGAGTGTTTTCTATGTCTTTGCTATTACTTCAAGAAATTTTCAATAGTCAGAAGGAAGAATTTTTAGGATAAAGGAAGTTTGCTGACAGAGGGAGATTTGAATCTAAACCGAGCTAATTCTTTCAAATTTCTTATGCTATGACATATATTGTTGCCATCAATGCCAAAGAGGGAGATTGTTGGAAACAATTGTCTGAAGGAAATTGCTACTCAAATTATGTATTGTCTTTGATGTCACACAATGTCATAGTTCGCAGCAACCAGTTCCTACCGAGCTCAGTCGGTCTACCAAATAGGAAGATTAGTGTCTACCGAGTCCACTCGGTTATCAAAGGAAATTCAGCATTTACCAAGTTCAGTCAGTTGTCAAAGGAAATTCAGTATTTACCGAATTCAGTCGGCCGTCAAAGGAAATTCAGTGTTTACTGAGTTCAGTTGGTTGTCAAAGGAAATTCAGTATTTACCAAGTTCAGTCGATCGTCAAAGGAAATTTAGTGTTTACCGAGTTTAGTCGATCGTCAAAGGAAATTCAGTGTTTACCGAGTTCAGTCGGTTATCAAAGGTAAAGGATTGTCGGTGTTTACCGAGTTCCCTCGGTCTCCGAAAGATTGTAGAAAGTTATGGTAACTGAGCACTGTCGGCCCTTGAAGGATTTTTGCAAATAGAGTTTGCTTAATTTAGCCGACTGTTATACTAAATAATGTCGATTTGACAAATCTAAAATCATATAAATAAAAGGTCAAATGTGAAAAATAAACAAGAAATATAGCAGAAGATTTACAGAAGAAAGATAGAAAAGGTGTGTGCGAATTTGTGAAGGATGTTCAAATATCCTTAAGGTGCAGTAGAGATTTATTCGATCAAGAAGGATCACACTTATGCAGAACAGAGATCTGTAATCAGCAAGGCAGTTGCATTATTATACAGGTCATTTTCATTGTTACCTTCTTATCATTGTAACAGTGAATTCTAAATCTCTTAACCGAGTTGGTTTAACAACCATATTGTAAATCCTCTAACAAGGTGACAATTCCATTGAATTGTTTTCAAGACCTCTTACCAGGCCACTCCTAGCAGGGTGATTAAATCCTCTAACAAGGTCACACCTAACAGTGTGTTTTGTAACCTTTTACCGGGTTGGCTTCTAACCGGGCATCACTTCAGAAAAGTGAAAATCAGTATCTAGATACATTGGTGGTTTTTCCCATATTGGGTTTCCACGTTAAATCTTGTGTCTCTTGTGTTCTTAATTGCTATCTTAATCATACACTAGTGCTGATGAATATCTAAGAGATAACTTTGCTAATACTTTCTGCATCTTCTAAGTTACTGCAATCTATTTACCGAGTGCTAAAACAGATAACCTTTTAAGATATCCTAAGGGATCTGGAAAGAAATAATTGTGAAGTGTTTTATGGTTGACTGATTCACCCCCCCCCCCCCCCTCTCAGTCACTTCATCCATATTCCATCACCTCCTTCCAATGAATTTTCATGCACACTCAAGAATATTGAGTCTAATACCACTTGATGGTGATAAAAAATAAAATTCAAAAAAATATGTGCAAATGTTTCCTATCTTCTGGGCAACATGGACTTAAACAACAAAATCAAACTTATAAAATGATAGTAATTTAATGTTTTGTTCCTAAATGTTGTAAGCAGAAAATTGAACACTTGACAAACTCAAAACTTAAATATTATCATCAATGGGTCTATTCAGAAGTTTACACTCCACCATATCTATTCATTAAAATTCAAAATTATAAAAGAAAAATAAGTTATAAAACTCATTCATTCTTTTTGGCAAGAGTAGGACAACACTTCCTCTCTTAGTGATATTTTGTATCATCTTTTATCTCTTTTAAACATTATCTTTCCTATGTTCACTCTCTATGCATCATCCTCTATTATTTTTTTGTCACAGATTCTACTTAGCCTCCTCTTTTGTTTGTAGATGTTTGATTCCTTCTCCTAATCACAGACCCTACTCCATCCTCCATGATACATCCACACCAAAAAATTTGTACTCTATTATTTATTTCTTCAATAGTTATCTCCAAGTTTCCCCTTCTTGGTTTGATTCTTCTCTTCCCTTGGTTACCTGCTCAAACCACTTGCAACACTCCAAGACCTTGTGCATTTATAACTACCACCCACATGTTGTCTCTTATTGTTACCTTGTTTGTGACCCCTCTCCTTCATATGAGATATTTGGTTTATAAAAAATCTATTCTCCTTAGCCCATTCAGGGGTACCCCCTTTCTTCCTATCACCGTCTCATATCTCTATAGCGGACGGGTATCACATTGACAATTTTTCTCCAACTATTTCCAACCAATTTATTTTGTGCATGTGTGTGTATCCCACAATTATTGCATTCTATGGAATGGTTCTATATTTGAAAATATTTACATATAGAGTAGAGAGAAAACACCAATTGACTCAAAATTTGCAAGGTCCTTCAACAAGATGGCTATATTCCTTTGATACATAATGAGAATATAACAGATAGATAGTATTATATGGATATCATGGTCCACATCATTATCCACATGGTTTATCACAAGTTCCACCATGGTCATTCTAGTATGTACAAAAGCTATCAAACTCAAATTAAAACAAAATTCATACAAATATAAAGGAAATATTTTTTTGATGTCAATCAATGATTTTCTTGGGATGCTCCTACATCAAACTCCCTGAGTAGAAAGTATTTGTGATCATGGCTCACAAAAGGAGTTAAGTAGTAGGACTACTCTTTTAGGTTTCAATGACCTAAACTGAACTCTATCACTGATGAAGAGGAAGATCGTTTCTTCTTCTACCTCATCTAGCACTTAGTTGAGATTCTTTCTAGCCTCCTTCACCAAGTGTTTCCTCTTCTCCTCTTCCCTCTTGTTAGATAACTCCCACTATAGTCTTACCTCCTCCTCCAATAGCTCTCTTTTCTTCTCCTCCAAATAGCCTCTACTCTACTCCCCTTCTTTTTGGAATCTTGTCTACTACAAACTTACCATCTCCACCAATGCCCTACAAAATCATCCATTGTCTCTATATGAAAACAACTAGATCCCATAGGAAAATCTACAACTACATCCTTCTCTACCTTACAAAAAGGTAAACCAAACTCAATATCATGGAACTCATCAAAATTTACCTCATGCTCTTTCACTACCCCAACATCCTCTTTGTTCTCATCTTTATCATTTGCAACCTTCATCTTTTCCTCCTTTTCTTTCTCATCTACCAAGTGATATCTTCAATATTTTCTATCCACTTCTCTTTGATAGCATAAAATTGTCTCCAAAAATCTTTATCTCCCACTACCTAAGCCTATGAGGTATTTTTTCCTTCAATGCATTCCTTTCTTTCATCCACCAACTACCATTTCATCATAATTTACTTCTTCTCTCTTGTTTCCTTATTAAACTCTTCAATTAACATAACTACAACCCCCTCCACTACTACTTTGTACAAATGCTCAATCCTCTCAATCTACTTTTCAAAGAATTACTCATTGTCTTCCACATCGATGTCTTGTAAAGAACATTTTCCTACTACTTCCAATCTTCCCATTATAATATCCTCTTTTATCACTTCCATGACTGTTCATACCTCTTATTGCAACTTTTTTGCTTCCATCCCAATCACCTTCATCCATCTCTTTTTCCTCCCTTTATCCAACATAGAAATTGTCAACACCCAACCGATTACAAACCCTTGTTTATTTTTTCTTCTTTTCTCCTTCAATAACTTTGAGTCTTTCTTTCTCACACCATTGTAGGTCTCCTTCACACCTACCCCCATCTCTTGAGAAATTTCCAAACTGATGAAGGGTGCTCCCCTTAATACCACAAACACATAACATAAATAGAGAAACAACAACAACAATATGCAAGAACAGAAAATTGGCTTCTTATTATCTCCACAAATGTGGAATTACAAAATTTTAGAATTAAAATATGCAAATCCACATGGGAATTCCCTTACAATATTTTGTAGGACAAAGCCTCGAATCAATACCCAGATCTACTACCCAGAACTGCCCTAAACAACACTACGGACCTTCTTTATATAGGCAATTTCCACCAACCGAGAAGGTTCCAGAAATTTAGCCCTAAGGGCCGACCAAACTTAGAATTATTTTATTTTACAATTTATTACATCAAATTCGGCTCAAAATGAATTTTGAAACCCGAACAAAAATTTTTAAGGAAAACTATTTTCTGCCATTTCAGGTGGCCCGACTTCCGGAGACCATAAGTCATCACCAGTTGACCCAATTGACTATTATAACCCCATTTCAGAAATGCCACGAAGCGCTCTACAGGCTTGACCTGCGCAAAATGCTTGTTATCCAAATTTTCAACCTCATCCGGGGCCTCTAAAGCCTTCAAAACTGAGTTTGAAGTTTCTGTACCCTGCTGCCAATACCGAAAATCTTCAATATCTTCAAAACTACACCTGATCTAGCCATGAAACTTTGTTGGTAGGCTGATATGACTGAGATGAACCTCCACATGTAAAATTAGAACATTCTGAGATCGTAAGACCAACTTACTAAAAATAGCAAGTTTCCATAAATAGCAGCTTTGCACAAGATAGCCCTTATTGAATACAAAAATAGAAATATTTTTTTTGGGGTGATGCAAGATTTCTCTTACACCCAGGATGCTCCTACATCACAAACTCTCACCTCAAAAAATCTACCTACTATCCTCTACCCAATAGAATTCTAGAAGATGCACCTCTTTAAGACCTCTTCTACCCACTTCCTCATACTAGAAGAAACATGTGAACATTCTACCTACATTCATCTCTATTGGAGGACAACCAATGCAATCAATTCCTTCTCACAACTTCTTCACTCTTCAAATTATCCTCCACTTGTAGGTCATGTGTAAACTTCCTCCCTTCGACAAATTCACCTCACACTTAGGAACACAGGATCTAATACCATTTGATGGTGATTGAGGAAATCAGATTTAAAATATATGAAAATAATTCATATCTTTTGGGTGACATGAACTTAATTAGAAAACTCCAACTTATAAAATGACAATAATATAATATTATTTTCTTAAATTTTGTAAGTAGAAAATTGAACACTTACAAAACTTGAAACTCAAATAGTCACACCAATGGGTCTATTCAAAATTTTACACTCAACCATATCTATTCATTTCAATTAAAGTTTACAGAAGTAAAATAAGTTACAAAACTCATTCATGGTTTTTGTTAAGAGCAACACAACACTTCTTAGTGATATTTTTTGTCATCTTTCATCTCTTTTAAATATTATATTTTCTTTGTTCACTATTGTTCATCATCCTCTCTTATTTGTTTGTTGTGGATTCTCCTTTGCCTCCTCATTCATTTGTAGATTCTTGATTCCTTCTCCAAATCACAAACCCCACTCCCTCCTCCATGATAAATCCACATCAAAAAATATGTACTCTATTATTTATGTCTTCAATAGTTCCCTCCAAGTTGCCTCTTCTTGGTTTGATTATTCTCTTCCCTTGGTTTCCATCTCAAACCACCTATAACCCTCCAAGACCTTGTGCAATTCCAACTACCATCTCCATATTTTCTCCAATTGTTACCTTGTTTTTTACCCATCTCCTTCCTATGAAGGAATTGGTTTATACAAAATCCACTTTCCTTAGCCCATTCGGTGGCACCCCCTCCCCTTGTATTGTCTTCTCATATTTCTATAGTGGATGGGTATCACATTGAACATTTTTATCTAGAGGTTTCCAACCAATTCATTTTATATATATATTTTTCCATTGTTACATTCTATGGAATTGTTACACATTTACAACCATTTACATATAGAGTAGAGAGGAAACACCAACTAACACAAATTTTGCAAGGTCCTTTGGCAATTTGTCTATATGCCTTGGAGAAGTAGCTAAGAATATAATAGATAGATAGTATGTAGACATGAAGGTCCACATCAACATCCACATGGTTCATCAAAAGCTCCACCATAATTATTATTTTATGTATAGAAGCTATCAGACTCAAATTAAAACAAAGATTGATGCAAATATAGAGGAAAAAAAAATTTGTTGATGTCGATCGCTAATTTTCTTGAAATGATCCTGATAACCTACAATTGATTGAATATCTTGAAGGAAAATTTGACCATGGAATGGATAATTGAAAGACAATGATTGATTATCATCAAGCTAGTAAAGTATATGTAAGACAACTATTAAGTTAATGTATTGTCATTGATGTCAACTAGTTTTGATTGTACTTATCATGATGGTTACAAACATCTTAAGAAGGAAAATGGTAAAGGAATGAGATATCTACATGAAAATGAAATGGATAAGAAAGATATGGATATGGTATACATTGGGTAACTTATTGATGAGTCTATGACATTATGTTGATAACTTTTTTGTATTACATAATTATATTATGTATTTAAGATCAGGACTGAATAATTTTGTGTGGTTGGTAAATGAAGATTTATGTATACACTGAGCAAGTGTAGTGTATACCAAGTATTGTATTAACTGAGATAGTTATCACCGACGCATCACAGTATGGACTGAGTGAAATAAATAAAAGGAGTTTTTGAAGCCGACTAAAAATGATGAGCTAGACATTTTTTTATGATTCTGAGGTACATGATAATGCTTGTTATGGTGATCAAATGGCTGAAAAAATTCAAATTTGTATCGGGCATTAATAGGTCGATCTTTTGGTGCAACGGTAACCACTACTTGTAACAAGTGGTATCAGATCATAGAGTACTTGGAAAGAAAAGTTTGAAGGACTTAAGCTAAAGATTACAAGATGTATAAGAGAGAGGTGCCAAAGCTGAACAAAGACAACTTCTTGACATGGAAAAGCCGAATGAGATTGCATCTATCTAGAATTGGAGAATCCTGCAATATAGTACTTGGATAATAAATTCATCCAAGCTACTAGGCCCTTGACTGTTGATCAGATGAAGGAGAATGAAACATGTTATTGACATAACTACCGAGGAAGGATAAAGCAGAAAAATGAATGGTGAAGATTAAGAGGAAAAATCTATGTATGAGAAGAAGATGGTTTATGATGTCTATATAAAGAGACATAAGATTCATTATTGAGTCTAGGATTCTTGATGTTGTAGGAGAATTTGCATGAAAAAGATTATTTTCATGCAACAGTGATCAAACTAGTTGAAGACAGAACCGAGCAAACTTTAGACAACATCGAGCATCAGAGAAAGCATCTACTGAGCAAAAAAGAGTTGGAGGAAATGAAGATATTGAATTGATTATTGATCAAAGGTATTTTTTAGCTTAGCATATATTTGAAAATCAAAGTTGTATTTGAATCAGATCATTACTATATCAATTTAACCATTTTTACAGATAAATCTCTTAACTGAGTGGGACTTAAAAGTCTTTATATTTCAATATGACATTCAATGAATGTTGATTATTTTCTTGTTGACCTCATAGTGAATGTTTGGTCAAAGGAGAACTGTTAGTGATAAATCCTCTAACCAGGTCACACCTCACAATTTTTTTTGTAATCTTTAACAGGGTTGGCTCCTAACCGAGCTCACTTCAATAGAGTGAATTATTTTGGGTTACCAGTCCTAGGGGGTTTCTCCCCTAATAGGGTTTCCACATTAAAAATCTATGTGTTATATGTGTATGATGTGTTGAAATGTTATTTTACTTTACACATTTCTATAATTGGATAGATCAGTGAACCTAGTATTTAATTTACTAGCAATAGGTAGATGAAGAGAAAGGCACAGTTGATATTTTTCTGAGTTGATTATTTGATTTGAAAGTTTTTATATATACATCTAGGAGAATTTGGGACTGTAGGATAATTGGACTTAACTGATTCACCCCCCCCCCCCCCCCCACCCTTTATATAGAATGAAAATAGCTTTTTATTGTGATATACATTATTTTATTACAGTTTTCTTTTTAATTCAATTATAGTTTTTATTGTTTCATTCATCAAATATAGAAAAAAAAATTTATATATAACTAATTTTATATCGTACATTAATTATCATAAAGTAAATCAATTACATTTGAGATATACATCTAGGAGAATTTGGGACTGTAGGATAACTAGACTTAACTGATTCACCCCCCCCCCCCCCCTCTCAGTTATCTAACAGATCCTCCATCAAAGTTTTAATAAAAATCTATGATTTTAATTTATATAGAATGAAAATAGCTTTTTATTGTGATATACATTATTTTATTACAGTTTTCTTTTTAATTCAATTATAGTTTTTATTGTTTCATTCATCAAATATAGAAACATTTTTTTACATATAACTAATTTTATATCGTACATTAATTATCATAAAGTAAATCGATTACATTTGAGATCATTTGTAATCTAACTATCTAATCCAGCCTACCATAATTTTTAGTGAGATAGGCATTTGGTTGTCTCATATTTTTCTTTATTTGTTGGGGTGTGGTACATGTGACAAGTCTCCATACTAAAGATATTTTTACAAGTATCTATTATCATTGTTGTATCATTGCTTGTCAATTTTTTATAATTTCATCAGTTTCATCTTCAAACACTCTTCACATGTTATATATTGTAGATCAAATATTCATATACTAGAGTCCCTTCAACATGCCTCATATAGAATTCAATTATAGTACATATTATTCTTGTGGGAACTTGTTGATAGTAGTTTTTGTTTCTAATTTTGTTTATTATGTAGAATTTTTCCAAGCTATCAAAACCCTATTTTTTCCATAAAGGGTGATTTATGGCTACAAATTCATTGTAATGTATTTTTGTTGTTTATTTTGATATGTAGCTATATATTATGAGTGGTTTTTTATGTATTGTAATTAGACTATAACAAGTGACTTATTGTAATCATTTAGTTAGAACATTCTCTCAAAAAGACATGATGTTTAAAGATCTTTAATGTATCATTGAAATATAATTGAAATAACAAAGAACAAAATCTTGTACATTTTGATTAAAATGATAGCAATATGACTAAATTGTACATCATTATAATTTTTCATTTTGTAGTAGGTCAAAATAAAAAATTTCAAAGGTCCTCATTATATATTTTAAGGTGAGAAGTATTGAGAAGGCCTCCAATATATTATCATGTAGCTTAGAATGTTTTATACATACATAATGCACTACCTGTTCTCAAATGTTTTCAACTCCAATTGTTTTAGTCTTTTTATTTGAGAAACTTTATGAATTTAGTTAATCTAATTATTATTTATAGCATGGATGAATTCACATGTATGTTTTTATTCATCATGTAACTTTGTTATGTATAGTGGATGTAGATTCAATAACAGTTTTTAAACATTATTTATTTTAATTCTAAATTTATTAGAATATTATGCATGTAAAAAATATATCTTCACATAGTCCAAAAATTCTAAATTTAAAAAGTTACTCCTAAAATTAATTTTCTTAAGTGAATAAATTTCTAAGGGAACTAATTTGATAATTAATTAAGTGATATCCTAATTACTCCAACCCATTTTTAATCTAACTAACCTAGCATGATTACTAGGAAAATAAGAATTTGGATGTGTCATGTTATTTCTTATTTGTTGTCATGTGGTACATGTGACAATTTTTCATGTTGAAGATATTTTTTAGGACAAGTGCTCAGTCTACCTATTGTCATTATTGTGTTGTATCATTTCTTGTCAAGTTTGGATAAGTTTTTTTTCATCTTCAAAACACTTTGAACATGTTATATTTTCTAGACCAAACATCCATATGATAGAGATTTCAATCAATATTCCTATATAGATTTCAATCATACCATTGAGATTTTTCTTATGAGAACTTGTTGATAGTGGTTTTTGTTTTTACTTTTGATTTTTATGTAGAGTTTACTTAAGGTAGTTTTTAAAAAAATTAATGTAAGAATGTTTAGGGGTTGGAAAATTCATTATCATGTTATTCTATAAAAAAAATACATACTCTAAGTTAGTGTAGTTATAACGTCATCTTCTTTTTCTGTTCTTGTGAATGGTGTTCCTTTAGAGCCCTTTGGTGCCTCTAGAGGACTTCGCCAAGGGGACCCTATTTTGCCTTACCTCTTTATCATTCTGGTTGAGGGTTTGGGCTGCTTTCTTAAGCTTCATGCTCACTAGGGTTTGATTCATGGGTGGAAATGGGGTGCTAGCTTGCCTCCTCTTTCACATCTTCAGTTTGTGGATGATACTTTGTTTATGGGACAGGCCCGTCTTCAGGAAGATACTTCTTTTAGGCATTCTTTGGATGTGTATCTTGCAACTTCAAGTCAAAAAGTTAATGAGAAAAAATCCTCCATTTTTTTCTTCAATACTCCCTAGGCTATTCAGAGGCGTATTGCTGCTATTTTGAGGTTTCAGATTGGGTCTCTTCCCTTTTTTTATTTGGGTATTCCTCTTACTGTTGGTAGACATCCTAGATCTTCCTGGCAATTTTTTCTTGATAAACTACGACAAAAGGTTAATCATTGGACTCATTGATGGCTATCAACTGATGCTCTCCTGACTCTGTTAAAGTCAATTATTCAAGCCCTTCCTATTTACAGGTGTTTTGTTCAGGCTACTCCAATGTATTTTCTTCAAGAATTTGATGCTCTATCCCATCAATTCCTTTGGAGTGGGAACCTTTCAACTTCTAAATGGAGTCTGGTTAAATGGGAAATAGTGTGTAGACCTCAAAAGGAGGGTGGCCTTGGCTTACAATTAGCTATTTTAAATGGATAGGTTCCCGCTGCAAAGCTTTATTGGGGCTGGTGTCCTAACCAGCATCAACTTTGGGCTCGTATTCTCACCCATAAATATTTTCCAGATATTTATGTGGTTGAAGTTCACCACTTTCCTCTAGAAGGGAGAGGATCCATGATCTGGAATACGCTAAAGTTTTGAGCTCAGTTGGTTAAAGATGGTCTCTTTTGGATTTGTCATTCGGGATCACAAGCTTTTTTTTGGCTTGACTCTTGGGATGGGCACCCTCATATCCTTTCCACTCATCCTCAGCTTCATGCCCTCTGTCAAAATTTTAGTGTTGTTGGTTGGGACACAATTATTTTTATAAGATAGGGCGTGTTAGAGGTTTGGCTCCTTCCTTTCGTTGGAAACACCCTTCTCAATGGCCTCTAGGAGGTTCTAAGGAGGATAGGAAGGAGTTGTTTCAGATTTTACAATCTCGTGAGTGTACTACTTTGGTTGGTAATGATGTTCTTGCTTGGGACAGTGAGGATTTGTCTAGGAAATTTTTAGTGTTTGCAGGATATGTTGAGCTTCTTCGAAAAACATTGGGGGACACTCAGGTGCCTTGGTGGAAGCAAGTCTGGTACAAGTTTTCCAGGCCCAAATGCAATTTTGTTATGTGGTTGGTGGTCCATAGCCAGTGCCTTATGTGGGATAATTTATGCAAGTGTGGCTTCCATGGACCCTCAATGTGTGTTATATGTCGACCTAGTGAAGAAAATGTCTCTCATCTCTTTTTCCAATGCTCTTTCACTAGACATATTTGGCACTCTTGGTGGAATGTGTGGAACCAATCCTATTGCCATGTTTCCTCACTGGTAGATTTCTTTGCTTGTTGGGGTAAGGCTCTTGTCAAGACTTCATTTCTTCAAGTTTCCTAGACTCTTGGACCCTCCTTTATTATTTGGCATATCTAGTTGGAGAGTGTGTGATGGAAAATGGTCACACTTCTATGAATCCTTGCATTCAAGAATACCCAATAATGAGCTCTTGAATATCAATTCACAGCTCTCTATCTGTGGAGTGCATGAATTATTATTCAAGGGGCCCTCAAATTGAACCCATGCAAGTACACCACAGAATGAGAGATTCAAGGAGGAGAAGCAAGAATGCTAATCTCCATTGAATCGAGTTCTTGCATGCAAATAAAACTAATCTATATGATTGCAAATGCAAGAAAGTAAACTAATTTATTGAAATGAAGATTAAACTATATGATTGCAAGAAATAAACTATTTTATTAAAATTAATCTATATGCAATACAAGAAATAAACTACTTCACTAATTAATCTATATGAAAATTAAATTAAATGTGCAATCTAAAATGATGATTTCTAAAGCTCTAATGTTGTCAAAAAAAATCTTCAGCATAATGATAATATGAAAATTTTAGATTTTTTTTTGAGAAGGAGAGGGCTCCTTATATAAGAAATTGTGGAAGATATTGCATCTCCAAGATCAATGTGGGATTAATGTAAAAAAGGAAAGAAATCTCATTTTTAGAAAGTGTGGAGAGAAAAGGAAATCTCTTTATTTTATTTATTTTTATTTCACTTATTTCCTTTTTCATCACAAAAGATCTTTTGAGAGGATTTTATTTATTTTAAAAGAATAATTTTCTTTTAATTAAATAAAATAAGGTTATTTAATTAAAAGATGAATATTAATTAAATAAAATAAAGTCATTTAATTAAAAAATGTTTTAATTAAATAAATTTATTTTACTTAAGAGATATTACTTTCAATTAAATAAAGTTATTTTATTTATTTAAAAGGGATTATTTCTTTTAATTAAATAAAATTATTGATGACATGATTAAACCTTAGGAGATTATTGAAATGATTGAAATAGTTATGATTTGATCAAGGAAATTGATTTGAATATATTGTAAAGCATTGATTCAGAAAATTGATATTGGATAAATTGAATAAATGGGGCCCAAAGTCTAGGCGACCATTTTAGGGTGCATACATTTGCCCCTCTTTGACTAATGTGAGGTCAACTCGAGATCACATGCAGTCAAAGAATAGAATTGAAGTGTGAGATCGATTTGGGATCACTAAACAACTCAGATGTGAGGTCGATTTGGGATCACATCTGGACAAACATAAACAAAAGGCCTTTGAACATGAGATCGATTCGGGACCACATCCAAAGTAAGAGATAAGAATCTCAAGCAAGGTTTCCCCAAGAGAAGCAATTGATAAAATTGATAAAGCTAAATCAAGGATTGAAGTTTGATAGGTACTGCCCCCTCGTGATCGAAATCAAAATGAGATAGAGGAGAAACAGTGAATTGATAAATTTGATCAAATTGAACTAAATATAAGGTTCTTGATGTAAGATGAAAGATATAAGAATCACAGAACTAAGGTAGCTTACCAAGAAATATTATGCCCCAAGGTTGAATTAGAAGAAAAGAAGTGGGGTGAAAGCAAATGGAAGATAGAAGTCTGGAAGAAATGGAAAGAAATGGAGAGAAGAAAGAAAATTTGCCTCCAGAAAGAAGATGCCCCAAAATCAATCAATTGTTTAAGATAGGGAATTTCAATTGAGATCATGAAAGAAGGTAAGGAAATGAAGATCAAAACGTGACCATAGTTGACTAAAAGTCCACAAGAAAGATGAAGGAAACCCTCTCAAACTCATAATGCAGCCTAAAAGTGCAAATTTAACATGAAATCTAAATAATGCAAGCTACATGAAAATGCAAAGGTGTACTTGCAATAGGGTAACATAGGATTTTTGTGTTCATCATTCATTAGAGAATGTAAAAGAACTTATTTTCATCATAGGGCCATTATTACCGGACATTGGAGGATCACACAATCATCACTAGTTACAAATGCAACTATGAAGATATGAATGTGATTTATATCAGATTGGAATGTGGAAAGATTCTAACATGAACATCAAGGACATAAAGGTCAAGATGACTGCAATGTTAACTTACCCAATTTAATGTAGCAAAACCACACTCGCATCAAGGCATAAATGCCAGGATGACCATAAGAACGATTGTGCAAAAACTGTCAAGGATGATGCCTTAAATCTCCTAAGTGTGTCAAGGAGACAACAAGAGACACTGAAGAGGTTCAAGATGACACCCACAAGCAGAAAGCAAATAAAAACATGCCCCATGCCCCAAGTCTTCTAGCTATGCATCATGGAGAGACTTATTAGACAGGGACACTCAACGAAAATCAATAACAGTCAGCACACAAAGAAAAAAATCATGACATAGCTCAAGCATTAAGTGTTGTGTTTAAAAATTTTAAGTGTGTAAACTGATACTGAGTTCTGAGGATAAGGATCGAATGCATGCAAGCAGGTAAGATCACATGACCAAACTGATAAGTGTTGAAAAACACTCGATGTCAGGGGTTGTGTTGAAAAACACAGTTGGGTTGGTGTTGAAAAACACCATTTGCAAGGTGTCCTAAAGACAAGCATATCCAAGAGACCAAAGCCAACACAGTGATGCCCCCTAGACAAAGACAAAGACCAATTCCAAACCAAGGTGACAAGGACAAGGCATGATGGAGAAAGGCTAAGTGTCGAGGATGCATGCTAAGAAATAGGGGTGCGAAGGCCTCAAGTAGCGCTCGTTTCCAGGTTTTCACCACTTGGAAGAATTTTTTCAAGATTTTTTATTATTTTTTTGTATTTTTTGCTACCAAGGCACCTGTTTCCAGGTTTTCACCAAGGCACTTTTTCTATTTTTTTTTTATGTTTTGAATTTTTGATATTTTTGTATTTTTTGGAATATATAATTTTTTTGAGATACATCAAAGTGCCTATTGCCAGGTTTTCACTAAGATGATCATTTTTTAAGACATTTTCTGATTTTTAGAATTTTTCAACATCATATATGAATTTTTTTGATATTTTTTCAGGATCAATAAATATTTACAAAGGATGCCCCCAGATAGAATGGGCATCACACTCCCAAGCAAGATCACATTGTGTAGTCCCAATGTCTAGCAAGGTGGAGGAAAAAAGGGATTAGCAAGTTGGTGGAAGAGATGGAGACAAAAGAATGAAGGAGAATGAAGGGAAGAAATCCTCAAAGACAAACTCCTCAAGAGTACCCAAGCTAGGGAAAAATTGTCATGTAAAGCATATTTGGAAAAGCAATGAAAGGCCAGCATAAGATAAGTCTCAAAGGTGTAATGCAAAAGAATGAAAGGATGCAGTCCAAAGGAGTAGACATGTCAAGAGACTTCATAGCATCATTTTTTACTCTTTTTTTCTTTTCTTTTTTTTAATTTTTTTTTTGGAAGAAGGCAAGCTTTTAGATAATGCTCCTTGAAAGGATAAACCATGATATGCCAAAGATTCAAAATTATATGCTCAAAGATGCTGATAGGGAAAGGAAGATGGAAGAGAAAAATGGAGGATGCGGTTTTATGTAAAGTGAGTGGAGTTGGAAGATAGGAGGTATATGCAAATGAGGAAAAATGATAGAAGGCAAGAGAATAATGAATGGAAGGATTGTGAAAGAGTAGATAGAAAGGAAGGCAAGATCAACATCAACGCACACCTTGGAGGGTGGTGAGAGGATGGAGGAAACTTGAATGAAGGAATACATGAAGGAATATGGTGAATGCTTACTAGAGGTTGCGGTTCAGGTGCATGGAATGGAAGAATGTTTTTGGAAGAATATGAGGTGGAAGTCTTTGAAAGCTTGAATGTCAACTTCACTTTTTGTTCAACATGAGACTCTCTTATGAGAGACTTTGGAATCCATATAGCCTTAGGCTTTTTATTTCCTTTTGATGACTTAGAGAGAATATCTTGAATGATGGATTTTGAAACCCATACTTGTCTTGTAGTTTTCTTCTTAGATATCTCTTTTGACTTTATGCCCCCATGTCGATTAGAGTAGACATGGTGATCTTCTTTCTTTGATGGATTCTTGTATTGTGTCTTTTTCTTATATTGAACATTCAAGTTACTTCCAAAAGACTTGGGATGTGTGGAAGAAAAAGGATAATATGACTAGTGTAGATGGATGGATGGATAAAAAGGATTCAAAGGTATGCATCTATGTTGATCTTGAGGAAAGATAGGAGATGGAGGGACATAAGGACCCAAGATAGATGATGAATTAGGAGAGTTAGGAGGGGAAAATGAAGGGACATAAGGGCCCAAGATGGAAGGAAGACGTGAAGCCCTTAGTATTGGTGGAGGAGGTCCAAGGATGGACATGGAAGATGCAAAAGGATAATCAATAAGTTCATCAACATCTATATGACAGCCAAGGACATCAGCATCTTTAGAGTGAGTATTAGGATTTTCAATAGGATCTTGAACATCTTGAATAGGAGCAACTTCTTCGATAGGATTTTTCAAAGCTTGCAAAGACTTAGGAAGAGTAGAAAGTGGAGGTGAACATGGAGTGGTAGAACAAGAAGATGGAAGACTTTGATCTTGACAAGGATCTTTGGATAGCACAAGTGCAGAATTTGTCTCTTGAATAGGCTTAACATCGGAAGTAACAACACCATTTTTAATAACCTTAATGGAAGTATCATCTTTGGAAAGTGCAAGTGTGGTAAGGTTATTTTCATTATAATAAGCTCAACGGTGTAAGTAATAGCTTGATCTTGTTTAGGAGAAGACTTAAGGCATAGTAGAATAAATGAGGAAGGGCGTAAAGGATCAAAAGAACCATGACGTGAATAGAGAACATCATGAAAAGGAGTGGATGACATGGAGGGTTCTTTATCTTGATCTTTCTTTATATTCTTTTCTGTATTAGTTTTAGAGTCCTCTTGACATGGAGCCACTTCTAAGGACAAGGAAGCAGGTTGGAGTTGTATGGAAGACTTTGGCAGAGATGGTGAAGGAATAGCTGAAGTAGGCATTATAGTGCATAAAGGCTTAGGCTCTTTAGATTTAGCATTATCAAAAGTATTTGCATCCAAGTGAAGGCTAGCTTGAGTATCTTTAAGAGATGGCCCTTGAGGATAACTATAGGGAACTGCATGGAAAGTATTAGAATTTATGTCAGATGCAGGATTTGTGAAAGATTCGGAAGACTTGGCAACTTTAGGAGATGTAGGAGTATTGGAAGAAGTAGGGGATGGAATGGAACCATCACAAGACAAAGGTCTAGCATTAACATGATCTTGCTTGAGAGTAAAATCTTTATTTTCAGCAGGAGAATTTTTAGAGGAGACATGCTCATAGTATCTCCGTTTATAATCAACACGGAAAAATTTCTCTTCCTCAATAGAAGTAGATGTATCATATTGGTCACAACAAATATCATAATTTCTCTCAAAATCAAAGTCATATGGATCACCATCCTGATCTATCCAATGGGATGACCCATTTCCAGTAAGCACAAGCACACAGCTAGGACTCTTATGAATAGAAGCATCATAGGTATGACTATAGGGTTCATCATCATAGCCATCATAATAGTCATCATAGTCATCATATGTGGGTTTGTCACTCATCATAGAAGAGGCATCATAAGGACTATCATGTTGCTCGTTATGGTATGTCTCATGAAGAGAAGTAAGACTCTTGGGAGAAGTAGAAGGGGAACGAGATCGTGAAGAAAAGGAAATTGAAGACTTAGTGTAGGAAGAAGACTTGGATAATGATGAATTCGAATAATGTTTGAAGAGTCATGATAAGATTTGGAAGATGGAGAATGCGAATAGTGTTTGGAAGAATCGTGATACGACTTAGAAGATTTAGGAGATGAAGAATGTGAATAGTGTTTAGAAGAATCATGATAAGATTTAGAAGATGAAGAATGACGAGAAGACTTAGAAGATGAAAGACTTTTGGAAGAAGGAGGTTGTGACAGGATCATATGTATAATCCTAGAAAAAGCGGGTGACTCCTTTAATCTTTTTTCTATTTTTATCTTAAGTTTATCACCTTTGCCATATTTAGGACTGTTAGAGGAACAAAACTCTTCGAATTGAGAAATGAGTTCAAGATCATCCATGTTCAAAAGAGGTTCCATATCAAGATATTTGTAATTCATGGTTCTGGAAGAAGAAGAATCAAGCATGGAAGCGATAGAAGAGATGAAATAGAAGAAAATAGACTAGATAGTAAGAAGAAAAGAATCAAGAAGAAGAAGAAGAATTTCCCATGGGAATAGAAGACTTTAGAAGAAAAACATGGGAAGGGAAGAAGAAAGAAGAATACCAAGAGTCATCTTGTGTAATTGATACCATTAACATTTGTTTGGATGTTGACCAACATGACAACACCTAGGATCTAACCTAGACTGACCAAGGAAGACTGAGAATTGAAGATGCTTGGTGATAAGATGGCCTCACAAAATGTCAACACCAAACTAGGATAATCAAAGTTCTCTAATGTCCAAAGGGGGATGGTAAGATAGAAATTGCAAAAGGCGTTACCAACACTGTCAAAGAGGTGCCTCAAATCAAAGGGTGACTACCCTTGCACTTTTTAATCAGGAGGTTGGACTAGGCCAAAATATAATTGAAATTGAATTTGATGGAAATGGTTTGGACAAAAAGAGTACTAAAATTCTCCAAGAATGTGGCTAACAATTCTAGAGATAAACTCTCACCAAGAATAGTCTTTTAACTTGACAATTATTTCCAAGGTGACTTTGTAAACCAAATGATGGTATCCCTAGAGGACAAAGATAGGTCTCTAATGATAGGATAGAAAATCAAGCAAGTTGTAAAAAGGTTGGTGCTTCAACTCAGGAACTCAGTTTTTGTGTTCATTTTAAAAGATCAAGTACACCAACATATTTTTATCATTGATCAAGCACATAAGATAGAAATCAAGGATTTCAAGCAAGCAATTGTCTTCAAACAATGAACAAGGGGCAAAGCAACCTTGCACATGAACAATCAAGTGACTTAGTATGCTACTCCTTAAAGATTCTACTTTTATATGTTCTTGAAAATGTTTTAGCAGGCACATAGAACACAACAACATCCTAGCAAGTTGTCTATAAGCATATACATGGATTTTCTAAAGGGCGTCCTTGATATATGCAAGGTACGTGAGGCACAAATTCGTAGATGAGAAGAATCAAAAATCACACAGCTGGGGTGAGATGGTAACCCAAATCTCATCCTTCACTTCTCAAAGGTATAAAGTTCTTTGAGGCTTAGCCAAGAGTGAAATCTAACTCATTCCCAAGAGAGGTGTCTTTGGATTCACCTCCCGATATTTATACTCTGCCAGAACATGAGAGTTAAGGTCATCCCTTGAGGTGATGAAATCCCCAAGCAGGCCTTCTAAAAAATGAAAAGGTAAGTAATTCACTATCAAAAAGTATTGGAAAGTACTAAAGGTGGTAGATTTAACCCTTCAAGTAAATGTGAGGTGAGTCCACAAAGTGGTGCATTTAACTCCTCACACAAACTCAAAGTGAGTCCACACCCTAGAAAACTAGTGAGTTCTAAAAAGAACAAAAGGGTTGCCTGGTGGAACAATTAACGCTTCTTTCTATGTAGACCCCTCCCCTTTAATGTGGCGCTGACCTTGCAACCACGGGGTGGAACGAGGGGCTGGCAGATGAGCTAGTCCAATAACTCAAGATAGCAATCTAGATCAATCACAAGTAATCTAAGACTACTAATCAATACTACTCATAAGTGCAAGAGGGTTTGAATCATGGAATATTTAACTTTCCAAGTAAACATGAAGTGAGTCCACAAAGTGGTGCATTTAACTCTTCATGTAAACAAGGAATGAATCCATGCCCTAGATTACTTAATGAGATTTTTTTGATATTGGAACCAAAAATTACTTAATGCTTAAACACAAGCATTCACTTAAACAAAAACTTGTATAAAATAAAATCTATGTTCATTCATTTCTCATTAAGAGCATCAAAAATGTGTTCTATGAAAGCGTGTAACACTCAAGCCAAACACATGAGAGATTAATTTTATGCCCAAACCAAGTGTTATAGAGATTTTAAGAACTCACCTTAGGTACAAAGATCTGCAATCCAGCATTTAGCACACATCCAAAAAAAAAATCCTAAGATGGTTAGATATGAAAATCAATTGTTAGGAGTTTGATTTAACATTGTTGTCTTCAAGACAGTTTTTAAAGATTGATTTATTTGACCCATAAAATCACAATATTAAAATTTCTAGAAAGAATGAAGTTTTTATCCAACATCAAGAACTACCATTTCCCAAAATTACAAGGTCTTATGATTCTATTTGGTTCCTCAACCAATAACCTTTTCAGACTGCAATTTTTCTGTCATAAATCAGATTTAAAACACCAAACCCTTCCTAGGAAATCACATATCTTTCTCAAAAAGAATCCAAATGAAACCAAACTAATTTCACAATAACTATTAATGAATCTAGTTTCCAAATATGTAAGCCATTTATTTTTTCTATCCATAAATTATTTTCTAAGAGCAAATCATTGCCCGCAACTCCAATGCAGATTGTTAAAAACCAGTTTTCACTCAAATGCCCATAACTTTCACAAATCTACATAAAAATGACTCAAACCAAAAGGAAATGAAAGATAATTCATGCATATTTACAATGAATATTATTATAGGTCCTGATTCTTCACAATTTGTCCATACCAAATATTTCAATCTGACTATATTCAAAGAATCTCAAATCTGCAAATACTCACTTTCACCAAAATGATCATAACTTATTCATTTCTTTATAAAAATGAACCAAACCAAAATCATGAGAAAGAGGATTCATCATTCTATCCATCTATTATTATATTATAGGGTTTCCAATCTTTACATGGCCATACAAGGCCTGGAACCAACACTAAAATTGAAAAACCAATCAAGAATGAGGCCAGAAATTAATCTTTTCTACCCCACGGTGGGCACCAAAAATGTGTGATGGAAAATGGTCACACTTCTATGAATCCTTGCATTCAAGAATACCCAATAATGAGCTCTCGAATATCAATTCACAGCTTTCTATCTATGGAGTGCATGAATTATTATGAGGGGCCCTTAGATTGAACCCATGCAAGTACACCGCAGAATGAGAGATTCAAGGAGGAGAAGTAAGAATGCTAATCTCTATTGAATCAAGTTCTTGCATGCAAATAAAACTAATCTATATGATTGCAAATGCAAGAAAGTAAACTAATTTATTGAAATGAAGATTAAACTATATGATTGGAAGAAATAAACTATTTTATTAAAATTAATCTATATGCAATACAAGAAATAAACTACTTCACTAATTAATCTATATGAAAATTAAATTAAATGTGCAATCTAAAATGATGATTTCTAAAGCTCTAATGTTGTCAAAAAAAATCTTCAGCATAATGATAATATGAAAATTTTAGATTTTTTTTTGAGAAGGAGAGGGCTCCTTATATAAGAAATTGTGGAAGATATTGCATCTCCAAGATCAATGTGGGATTAATGTAAAAAAAGGAAAGAAATCTCATTTTTAGAAAGTGTGGAGAGAAAAGGAAATCTCTTTATTTTATTTATTTTTATTTCACTTATTTCCTTTTTCATCACAAAAGATCTTTTGAGAGGATTTTATTTATTTTAAAAGAATAATTCTCTTTTAATTAAATAAAATAAGGTTATTTAATTAAAAGATGAATATTAATTAAATAAAATAAAATCATTTAATTAAAAAGGGTTTTAATTAAATAAATTTATTTTACTTAAGAGATATTACTTTCAATTAAATAAAGTTATTTTATTTATTTAAAAGGGATTATTTTTTTTAATTAAATAAAATTATTGATGACATGATTAAACCTTATGAGATTATTGAAATGATTGAAATAGTTATGATTTGATCAAAGAAATTGATTTGAATATATTGTAAAGCATTGATTCAGAAAATTGATATTGGATAAATTGAATAAATGGGGCCCAAAGTCTAGGCGACCATTTTAGGGTGCATACAAAGAGGAACTCTTGTATCTTTAAGGATGAGTTTTTGGAGGTTCCTCACTTATGGTGGAAAATTCTCCATTCTTTGGGGAAAATTATTTCTGCAAAATGTGACACTTCTGAGGCCATGGAACGAGGGGAGGATATTTTCAATAATCGCCTGAATATCCCCCCCTCACATGGAAAAATGCTAAGAAAGATGTGTAGACATCCCTTGCAAAAGATAAATAGGGTGGGGAAGTGGAGTGCCCCTCTGTAGGGTATTCTTAAAATCAACACAGATGGGTCTTCCAAGGGCAATCCACACCCTATTGGCATTGGTGGTGTTGGCAGAGATAGTAAGGGGGATGTTTAGTTTGTGTTTTCTATTTATAAAGGTCATCACACTAACAACCTAATGGAGGCCTTAGCTATTTTATATTTTGTGAAGAATGCTTCTGACCTTGGTTGGAGAAGGCTTATTTGTGAGTTCGACTCACAAGTGGTGATATGTATTTTGAATCAGCAACATTCTGAAGATGTTAGTTGGAAGTTAGCTTTGATTGTGGACCAGATTCATAATTTGTGTACTTCTTTGGAGTCTGTTACTTTCACTCATATTCCCAGGGAATGGAATAGTGTTGCTGATTGTCTGGCAAAGTGGGCTTCTGACCATGTGTAATTGGAACATTGTTGATAAGACTCAACTTCCGATGGGCTTGTCCCATCAATTTGATCACTTGGTTGATCTTGATAGGGTTGTTTGATGCCCTTTCTCTGTTTGTTCTTGTTTCTCTTTCAGTTTGAATAAATTTTCACCCCTCCTTTATTTCAGTTATAATGTGCTCTCACAAAGACATGACCATTGAAGAGATTTTACGTCTCTTTTAATATAATTTGCATAAAAAATGAAATCAAACTTATATTTTAGCTAAATTGCATGTCAAGGTTTTAATATTTTTTAAAATTAAAAAATAGCCTAGACTACCAAACTTTTATTAAAAAAGGAAGGTGCGAAGGGGGAAATGGAAGTGGCAACCCCAAAATGGACCACACTTCCACCTAATAATTGGAAAAAGTTTGATCTGGAAACCCTAACCAACATTTTGGGTTGCCAGAGAACAAAATAATATAATTACATACGAATGTTAGAGAACCATGAACCAAATAAAAATGAAGAAAAGACCAAAAAAAAAAAAATCCTAGAGTCTTAACCAAGAAACAAAAAATGATAAGAGAGAAAATGGGGAAATAGGAAGGGGAAAGAAATTTTAGCTTATTAATCATTTGAATCTTCAATCAGCTCCTACTTAAGCCACCAATTACTTGAACTGACCTCTAGATACTGGATGGGCTAGAATAGTAGCTTCCTCCACTTGGTGTTGAAGGGAAGCCAATCTATACAAGCCTTTGAATCGGTACATAGTTATAATTGTTTATTTTATGTTAGGTCAAAATATAAATTCCCAAATATCCTATTTGTGTATTTCAAGGTGAGTAGTATTAAGCAAGTCTCCAATATATTATCATAGCTTATAATGTTTTGTTCATTTGAAGTGTCATGTATAGCAACTCCTCTCAAATATGGTTTTAACTCCAATTATTTTATTCTTTTCATTTTTAAAAACTTAAGGCGATAGCATAGATGAATTTTCATTTACATTTTGCTTCAAATAACTTACACATGATATTTGATCCTTATATATGTTTAATAATTCCATTTTTCTTACAATGCAATACATGTTAGAAACATATCTTCATAAAATCTGATAAATTTAAACTAAAAAATTTCATAAATAAATTTTGCTAATAAAAACTCCAAATAAATAATGTCATATATAGAAATATTAAATAATATTTTCCAATTATTACTCTATAATGACAAGTTTTAAACCAAATATTCAATTTCTTTATAACTCCCAGTTCAACATTCAACTTTTTTAAACCCAAAGTTCAATATTCAAATTATTTTATAACTCATGTTCAATATTAATTTTTATATACATATTTCCTCCATTTCAAATGCTGGCTTCCACATACCTGAAAAAATAGATACGCTCCACAAAACCTTCTCAGAACCCTAAAATACTACTCAGACATATTTATTATTTATAGAAATCAAACAATTCACGGCCACAACTTGAAAGCAAACAC
The DNA here is from genome assembly GCA_027943335.1 of Chamaecyparis obtusa. NCBI lineage: Eukaryota > Viridiplantae > Streptophyta > Pinopsida > Cupressales > Cupressaceae > Chamaecyparis > Chamaecyparis obtusa. The sequence goes on along the minus strand of BSBK01007582.1, from coordinate 384,750 downwards.
TCTCCATTTCTCGACAACTACAAGCAGACAAATCTTTTACATCAAATTATATGATAAACTAAATCTTCAAACTTCTAATCTGTTTTCCAATCTCCCATAATTTTTTTTTAAAACATACAATCGTACGATGAGCCAAAGTTTCAGAGATATAATATTCTCAAAGCCAAAGTTTCTGAGATATAATCTTATATTAAAACTAACAAATATTCTCAAAGCCAAAGTTTCTGAGATATAATCTTATTATCAAAATCGTACGCCAATGGCTCTTCTGAAAGTAAATTTATCATTAAAAAGCGAAACCCGTTGAACATTGAATACAATATAAAAAATCATTTAAAATCCTCCGCGCATGGTCGTACGGCTCATGATAGAATTACCCTAGGGTTTTATGCTTTTCTGGACTGGACAAAATGGTTTTACAGCCCACTGTTTTAATGCTGAACAGTTTCTTATCCTGTAAACTATATTTTAGCTTGTATAATGAATTATATCAGTAGTTTTTATGATGGTGACAAAATAATTTCTACTTTATCACTCAGTTTTTCCCACATACTATCTTGAAAATCTTCAACTCACGGGTTTTCTTTATATTTTTACGTTGGATTTCATAAGTTTGTGCTCTGCAACTTTTTTGGGCATTGAATAATTGTGGTCTGTTATTTCTTTTTCGTTTGAATGTAGAAAAACTATTTAATATCTAAATGCGTTCTAATGGCTATGATAGGAGTTGTTGATTTGATATTTATACTTGTTGATTTAATGTTTAATTTTTTTAACAATATTGTACCAATAGTTGTGACTTTAAAACTGTTATTACAATGATGACTACCCGTATCCTTAGTTGTAAAAAGTAGTCAATAATGTGATGTCATATTAGCTCCACAAATATGAGTAGCTTTTAGCACGACAATTGGTTTCACAATTTTTTTATGGGTTGTTTTGGACACCTTGTCAAAAGCATGTTGATGTGGTATCATGATTGATAATGTGACCTTAAAATCTTTGTTATAAGCAGCGGTCTTCAAATAAGCTACTGTAAAAAAATTGAAAGTGATTTGAAATTTCTACAAATAATTTTAAAAAGTGCAAAGTCAACTTTTAAATTATCTCCCCTAAGAAGTATAATGATTTCTATTCCACTGGTTTTGAACTCTGCCTTGTCAATATATTCTGTGATCTCTCAGTTTTATGCAATGAATCTGTGGATCGTGCTCCAGCTATTTTTGGTTTTGTTTTTCCAATGAAGTTATTAATATATTGAGAGAATGCAAAAAGACAGGAGATAGGTCACAAAATATCAAACAAGAGGGTCGCAGTCATACAACATAATTAAATACAACAGTGGATTACATTTGATAGGTTCAAGTGGGTGTTCAGTATACTTTTCTAGAATCAGGTTTTCTGATAATTTTAATAGTTTCTTCTTTGTTGATTGAGCTAGAATCATTATCTTAAGCATAATTTAGAATCAGTTAGGGGATATTCGGTTATGATTCACAGGGAATGATTAAGAAAAACATATAATAGATTATAAGAATTCCCACTAGTTCTTTCATACTCTTAAAAGTAGGACTTCATACAATGTATCTCTGAGTCAAAAGGTTTGGAATTGGCCAACTCAAAGAAGATCTATAATTTTAAGGGCTTGAACAACTCATTGTGAAGAAAATTAAGGATGCTATATTGCATCATCTTAGTTAGAGTGCATAGGCAGGCATGAGTATAAGATCTTGTTCCAGTGAAACTGATTTGCAGATTCGGTTTTAGAAGCAAATTTTCCACCTCATTCATATCCCTTTATGTTATTCTAGGGAAGTCACTATCAAACTGATTTCAAAGACTATCAACCCAATTTCTTGAATATTAATAGAACATATCTGTCATTCTAGAACTATTAGAAGTATTAAAGCTTCTAGAAAGGGTGATTATAATATTAAATAATTAGGAAAATTTATGTGAAAAATTCAATTTACAAATTGAAAATGCTATTAACCAAATTTTATGAATATTAATAGAAAATGATTGTCATAATAGAAGTATTGAAGCTTCTAGAAAAGGTGATAATAATATTAAATAGATTAGAAAATTTTATGTGAAAAATTCAATCTCAATCCATATTGATATTCAATCATGTTATTTTATAATAGTTGCTATCAAACAAATTGTCAAAGCTATCAAAAAATATCATAAAGATTAATAAAAAAATGTATGTGATTATGAAATTATTAAAGCTTCTAGAAAAGGTGATTATAGTATTAAACTCACTAAAAAATTTAATATGAACTTATATTAATCACTAAAATCTTTAGTTCATTAAAGTAAGCATATTAATCAGTAAATCTTTGCTTCATTTAAAGTGGTGCAAATTTTAAAAATATGTAAAGTGTAGATTTATTTCAAAGAGTTTATACATACAACACTTTGTATGATATTTTAAATTTGTTCAAGTTGTAGTACAAAAAAAATTATTATACCTTTAAAAATGAATTTGATTTATCTTAAATAATTATTTTTATTATTATTAAATAAATTATTATATCAATATTATTAGCATCATAGTGATTTTATATATAATCATGAAAACATAATCATTTTCACATAAATATTTAAACTTTTTAGTATATGTTTCAAACCTCAAGAAAAAATTTAAATTGTTGGTGAGTTTCCTTATGGTAAAGTCATATCAAGCAAAAGAACATTTCACAATTTTTTCTTCTCATGAAATTCTTTGAGATGACATAAATATTTAAGAAATCAAGAATTAAAATTCTATTATTTTGTTTTTCCTCATTCCTACATAGGATTCTAATTCAAATATTTATATAATCTAAAGTTGATTGCAAGAGAAATTTTAGTTAAGATTCCTCTTATGGATCATGTATACATGTTTATGGGAAAAGGGAAAAATCAAAATTTGAGTACTCTTTCACCATTAGGTAGAGAGGGAAAGAGGGATAGAAATATAAGTAAATATTTTGAGGGAGAGGGATATTTAGGGGAAGATACAAGTGTGTGTGTGTGGGGAGAGACAGAGACAGAGAGACAGAGAGACAGATTACACTCTTTGACCAAATTTGACACTGAAATGAACATTTTAAAAATAAATATTCAATTTTTGACAACTATTATTGTTGAACCATTAGGAATTTAGGGATGATGTAAACTAATGATTTGTGACATTTTGTTTGTGGATTCTAAATATAGTTTTTTGAAATAATTCAAATCAATTTGTATTCATTTTTCCATCTCCTGTGGTAACTAGTTTTTAACAATAAATAGTATTTTTAAAGAGTGATGTGCATTCTAGAATGCATATCTTTTTTCTACAAAGGATAAAATTTTGATTCTTTCAAATTTAGATTTGTAAAATTGCTATCTAGGGTATGCAATTGATTTTATAGTGATATGTTGAATATTTTTTTATTTTATTAAGTTTTGAAGTTGAACTTTGTTGGTGTAATACATTGACAACATGTAGTTTGGTTTGTTTGTGAACAGTAGTAACTACGTAACTACTTAGGTCATTTGTTATGAGTACGTAACTGCTCCATCCTCCATAACTAATCTATTCTCTCCATGTATATATACCTTGTATTTGATCAGAATGATCATCAAATCGAATGTTTATCTCTGTCATATGGTATAATATTTATCTATGTCATATGGTATCAGAGCGAGTATGTAAGATGAGCATACAGAAGCATGATGTGTTAAGTGACATGCTGGTGGATGAGGGGTGGTGTCCATGGTGATTGGTGGTAGTTGACATTTTTATTTGTTTATTTATAGAGACGCACCTTTCTTACCCTGTTTTAAGAACTTACCTCCCCACGCAATCATGTGCGTTGGCGTATCAACTATGGCATATCAGCTGGCTTGTCATGTTTTTTGACTGTGTTTGGAGTGTTGCAGGGAGTTTTGTCATGCCTGCGTGAGTCTGTTCTTTGAGCGTGTGTGGAGATTCTGATCAAGATATCCTAGCATGTGTGGAGTGTTTAATCTCTTCTTTTGTCATACCTAATAGTGTGTGGAGTCATGCCTAAGCATATTCTTCTCTGTCATTTCTAAGCATATACTTATACTTTCTATCAACATTTTATAAACAAAGGTTCTCTCTTGATCTTCAACTTTATTAGATTTAGTGCACGTATGATAAGGTATGAATCAACAAATAGAGGAGATTTGTTTGTAGTCACTGTCAAAGAGTTTGTAGATATGAGGTGACAAAGTTTATATTGGCATTCAATTTTACAATGGGCTTGTGCTTCCATATTAATCGTTGTCAAACAATCACTTGATGGTCATTTTGATCAAAGACTCTTGGTGAAGCACTTTGTTTCTAATACAGCTAAAATATAGTAAGTACATACTTTCAACCAAGTATAGAATACATGATATTTTCAATTTTGTGAGTGGTTGGCAATAAGGAAAATGAGTTCCTAGTGTTGCTGTTCAATGGAGATTCCATTAGATAAATACTCTGGTTTCAATTTTCATACATGGAGAATAAAAATACAAATGCAATTGATGAATAAAAACCTATGGGGATGTTAGGGTCAGTTAGAGTCGCCATGATAAGAAAAGGGCCCCAGTCCCCTTTTCTTTGTTTGTTCCTTTAAGTCTAGTCCAACATGTTACCTTGGTCGGTTTCTCATCATCATGTTCTCCAAGTTTGCCTAGCCTTCAATGTTCATGATATAAATCCCCGAACTTGTATAGTTCAAAGTCAGTTTTCCTTGGTTGAGTTTTCCCAAACTCTTTCCTTCTCATGAACCACTTTGAACCTCTTTGAACTCCGGTTAAAAGTAGTTCAATCAAAGATTATGTTTCTGACGTTGGAAATGCAAGTGGGTCCCTTATCTATGTCATCTTTCGGCAATGAACCACTTCAAACCTCTTTGAACCTTGGTTCGAAGCAATTCAAAGTAGTTCAAGAGGAGGTGGTGGCAGAATCACGAAGTGATGTGACAGCTCAAAGTGTGAATGTGGTAACCGAGCGACGGAGTGCTTATTAAATGTGGGAGTACAAACAGTTTTGAAATGATAGGAGCCACGGGTTAACTGCAAAGTGAAGATTTGAATTTTGATGAAAGCAATCATAAGCATGAGTGAAGGATACCACTTAATGAGAATTAATGACATTTTTAAAGGTTGCGGATTTCAGGGATATTTAGTTGTCAAATCATCATCTCTCACCTCATTCTATTTAATGCTACCACTTAATGCTCTTTAGGTCGAGTCTTGATGGTATGGTTTCCCAAAATATAAATATTCATGTGAGTTTCCTTCCTCCTATTTTGTAAATGTGGAGTCTTGGTTGTAGAAAAATGGAGTCATTTTCTTGAGTCTGCGGAATATAGGTAGCCACTGAAAGCTCTCTTTTATTTCCTGGTCCTGTTTGATAATATTTTCCAAGGAGGGGGGGTGCTTTTTGTTTGTTTCCAAATAGAAAAGATGAAGTCTAGCATGCACTTTTTTGGAAACCTCATGAACATGGTGTGTCTTGCTCCTGTCATTACGAACATAGACCTGTTAGGAGTTGAGGTAGAAAGGATGGTGGGTAACCTCACAGAACATGCAGTGGAGGAATATAGTTTAGATTTTTTGTCAAGTGGTTTGTTGGAGGCTGCTTCTTTCCCTTCGTCATTAGTAAGTCCGGAGTTAGTTCAGCAATGTATAAATCGGTATGATTTTAAGTCCAAGTGTATTACGGATGTTGGTGGTCAAACCCTCTTGTCTATGACCTGAGAGACTATGATGTACATGTTCAAGATTCTAGATGAAACATTTTCTAGTTTTACCCCCACCTAGTCACTCGCTCAATTCCTAGAAAATACTGATAAGAATCGCAGCCATATGGCCCATAAGTGGACCAAAACTTTCTATAAAGGTGGATCCCAGTTGCCCAAAATCTTGACTAAGGACCACATGAAACCACATATCCATGATATCATGGTTTTGCTTCACCGAGTCAAAGGTTCAGAACAAGTTCTTCTCTTCAAAGATTGGATGTTCCACTTCATTGAAATAGTTATGGAAGGCAAACAACATATTGACTAGGTGGAAATTATTGCCAGTTCATTACGAGATCAGCTCAAACAAGCCCAAATGATAAAGAAGGAGTTTTATATGTTTTCCTATTTAATTTATTGTCTTGCATGCACCCAAGACCTAGGGGCTATTCTGCATGAACCATGGAGTGAAGACTTGAATGTTTATAAATATTGCCCCCTGTTAAGAAAAGACAAGGTCCTTGAAGACTATAAGAGGGTCCATGATGTGTTCCTTCAAAAATTATGTTGTCAACTGTTAGGAATTCCTAACCAGAAAAATAACATTGGAAGCCTAGAAGTTGGTTCAAACTTACGAGAGTTTTTACATTCAATTTCTGCATTTTACTTATATCCAGATAGGGGGTTTTGATGAAGAACCTCTCAAGCTTCCTAGATTTTCTCTTGATTATTTCATATTGGCTGAAGTCTGCAGACAATTGTTCACAGTGGTTAAAAATAGTTTTCTAGAAGAGAAATGGGCTCCCATGTTTCTGATTAAATTTGAAAACTTATTTTGCAACAATATGATCGATGCCTCGATAGTAGGCAATAATCTTGTAATTTTTCACATGAAATTCTATGATCCCAGAAGAGGTTTCGACAACAAAGGCTTTGCTAGGTAGGTTCTAAGCCTAGGCAGTTATCCATCCCCAAATTCAAACATTGATGATTTATGGGAAGATTTGGGAGATGAAAAATCAGTCAGAAAAAGGGACCATTCTAAACTTCTAATTCTGCAGATTGAACTCTTGTAGTTAAAATTTGATATTAATGGAATAGATGAGGATGCCTCTGATTTTACATATTTGGAAAGTAATATTTCAGGAACAGGAAACTCCCCAGATATAGATTGGGTAAGGGAAGAAGAAGATGACATAAAGTTGAGAGCCAAAACCATTCTTGAGGTCACAAAAGCTTGGTTGGAAAAGAAAAGGTGGGAGACAACAAAGAAACCCCATCCTAAGCAACATAATGTAGACTTTGCTTCAATGGATGTGAATCATGCTTTACCTAATGTATCTTCTTTGACTATGAATGCAGGTAGAATCTCATCTTCTAAGAGGAAAACAACGCCCGATGGACATCCTACTGCACCCTGGATGAGGCCCCGAACTAGATCCAAAAGTTGTGCACAGATGGTGTCCCCAGGTTATGAGTATATCGACATCGAGATCAATGATGAAGATATTTCATTTTCACCTGAACACCAGGAGAAGGATCAGGGAACACCTACCAAAAATCCTAAGGTTCAACAAGATAATATAACTCCTCATAAGACAATAGATAACAGAATGGTTTCAGGTTCAATCCCCCCATGGCTCACTGACTCAGTGAATAGGAAAAGGAGTTTTAAGCCTATCTCCCTACCAATAAAGGAGATTATCACAAAATATACCACCCACATTCCCAAAGCTAAGAAGATGAAGAGAAATGCAAGGTTGTCTACTGATCCTACAGCTGGTAAAGTAATTGCGAAGATTGCCACTTTTAAACCCAAGAAGGAGTGTAGAAGCTTGAAGCTGAAGATTTTGAAGTTACCAAAATGGAGCTAGGCATTTTAACCAGGGATTCCAGAGATCACCTTTTCAAGTTTTCTATCGATCATATGTTGGGATAGTCACAAAAGGACAGAAAGGAAAAACATGAACTGAAGCAGCTGGTAATTACTATGGCTGAGTTCATTACCTCACTTAGTGATATGGGAGCTTTACCACTAGCTCAGTCCCCACAGGATTTTGATCTACACTCAGCCAAGAGAAAAAAGCTATTAAAGCAAATGTAGCAGGGTAAGTCTCTGATGGAGGCTATGAGATCTTGGGTTGATGGCATCATTGATGAAGGAAGCACCTTCATTTGGGAGTTTGTATCTACTTGTCTGGACGGTGAAGCTTTTCTTGGCAAAATTGAAACTCTTGTTCCTACCTGGGAGTTAGAAGAAGAGAAGTGTGCGACTATCTATACTCAGGTTAAGGAGATAGAAACTTACGAGGTAGCCCAATTTCTAACAGAGAATCCCATGAAACTGGTCGATCCCTGTATGTTGTTTATTTTAAAATAGAACCTTGGTTGGAAAGGGTCACTATTCAAAGCTATAATTTCATGGGTTTGGGCGATAGAGGAGGAGGTTAAGGATATGCACGTCAATGCTCTAAAGGACATTAAGATAGTAAACCCGTCAGGCATTCTACAAATTGATGAGGGAAATAGGGATGTTGATGCCATGATTAAAGTCTTTATGGATGCCATGAGCACCTTGAAGGAGAATGAAAGGCCAACTATTCAAGATTTCACTAGGATAGCTAACGTGGAATCTATGTTGATTTTGAACATAGGAGAACTGCCTAAGCAGTTGCAGAGAATCCAGGAACTGAAATGGGAAAAGAATGAGTGTTGGGCAAAATTGGTTGGATTAAAGAATTTACACCTGCAACCGGCTCAAGAATTAGTGAACGCATTCAGGACTTGGAAGTTGGTTAAAACTGCCACTTCAGAAGATCAATGAACAAAGATGGCATATTTTTGGGTGACTTTCTATCTTTTTTTGGTTTAAATACATGTTTTATAAAAACTTTGGTCTAAATGTGTAACTAGTTTTTAACTGTCTCTGTTGTGTGTCCGAGAGGCCAAGTTTTTCTGGAGGCTCTCTCAGATCTCAAACTATAAATGTTGGAGCATTGAACTTTTAAGGGTTAGAAATTTCCGATAGGAGTAGTTTTAGATACTACTTAGTTTATTTTGATTAAGTAATAAAGACTTATTGAAAGGAACAGTAATTGTCTTTTTTTTGGATTTTTTGACTTTGATCAAATCCAGCATAAATATACAAGTGCTTAAGTTCAGTTTGAATCTTTGAATTGAAACCTGTGGTGTATTGATTACTTTGTGAATTAGTATGCCTTATTCTTCACATGAACTATTTATGCAAAGTTATTATTCAAATTCCCAGATAATTCTTTTTCTTAGTTGTTTATTGTAATTCTATTTCTTTTTAGAAGATTAGCAGAACTTTGCTTCCTTGTAGTTTTTATCTAGCATCTTTATATTCTCAAAAATACCTCGGTACCCAAGAGTACATGAGTGATCCTTCTACACTTTCTGGTCAAAAGTATATGTATTTGTTTTTAAGTTAAAAATTCATTGAATATCTAAGAAGGAAGCTGAACCTTGAAAAATTCCAGAGGGAAGCAATCTTTGATGCTTACCCAACTGTTGATGGATCATTTGTCTTCAAAGACATAGAGTACTCATAAAGTTCATAGTAAGCGGAAAAGAAAAACCACCTACAGATACAAATAAATTGTTGGAGTGGAACGGTAGAGATGATAAAGCCAAGGCTATTATTGGTCTTGTTCTTGAAGATTCTAAACTTCATCATGTAGATCTAGATAAAACTTTTGCCGATATTTGGGATAATCTAAACAAGTTGTTTGGAGAAAAAGTTGTCAATGCAAAGTTTTCTCTAAAAATTCAATTGTTTAGATTCAAAATGGAAAATGGGATCTTAATGTCAAATCATAAAAGTAATTTAAGGTCTCTCATTAGACAAATTGTAGAAGTTAAGGCTCATGTTGATGATGATGATGTTAAGGCCATCCTGTTAAATAGCTTATCTTCGAAATATGGTAATTTTGTCTTTACACTAATTCATCTTCACAAACTCTAGAGGATATGATTTCAGCCCTTCTAGCAGAAGAAAATAGGACAAAGGAAGTCATAGAAGAAGCTCATCAAATAGACTAGGCATTATACTCACAAAGTACTAAAAAGTGGTCAAACAAAAAAATGTTTTTACTGTAAGAAAAAGGGGCACACAACATGGATTTGTAGAACCAGAGCTAGTGATGTTCTTAAAGGAAAACTAAAACAACAATTTGAAGAAAGCAATGTTACATGCATTGAACATGAGGACACGTCAAATGATGGAGAGATTGTTACCAATTTTTAGTATCCCATTAATCACAATCATGTTCTTTGAACCTTCATGTTTGGAGGTTGGCGGCATCGGCGGATGGAGGAATTTTCATCATCTCTAGTCACCTTCTCTCTTTGAGATGGTTTCTATATGAGAAGCATTTTTTGGCATTTTTTTATTTTCAATTTTGTTTAGCTTTCTAATGCTAACAATTTTGCAGAATGCATGTCTTTTGAAGATTCATTTTGGAGACGGGTTTGGAACTTGATATTGCACTCAATATGAATTTTTGTCCAGTGAGCTTCAGAGTATATGATCGAGAATTATACCATTTCACGGTCACTAGACAATGATAAAGATCTATCACATCTCTTAGGGATCATTGTTGAATAAGTCAAACTTTGTGATTCGAGAGTTCGGGACAGAGGGCTTAAGAACACAGCTTGAAGCTACACCTTTCCGAGGATCAAGAGACAACTTAATGGAACCTTGCATGATTCAAGATTTGTTACTTCAAAAGAAAATTTTCTCAAATATTTACTCATATTATTTAATCAGCATGTTTTGTTATGTAAGCCTTAAGGGAGAGGTCCCTAGGAAAATGTGAGTATGATCATTCAGGATCAATGTATTAAGGGGGGTAATGTTGGCGTAATACATTGACAATATGTAGTTTGTTCATTTGTGAATAGTTGTAACTGGGTAACTACTTAGGTCATTTGTTACAAGTACGTAATTGCTCCATCCTTTGTAACTAATATATTATCTCCATGTATAGATACCTTGTCTTTGATCAGAATGATCATCAAATCAAATGCTTATCTCTGTCATATGGTATAATTTTTATCTCTGTCAAACTTGGTGTATGTTTAAACTCATAACTTGTTTTGGATGTATTGAAATTCAATTTTTTGGTTGGAAAGAGGACGTCAATACCTAGGACATAGATATTTTTTTATTTTTTTTAAATTAGTTTACTATTTTTCCATGTGTTAAATAGAGAAGTTGATATTAGGTAAAACACCTACATGTTTAGTAAAAAATTTAAAAAATCATAATAAACTTAATATATAATATAAGATAATAGTCATTGGAAAGCTTTCTTTAAGGACTACTATCCTACATTTGGTTTGTCAAGATTGTTTTATTTAAGCCTTCAACCTGAGCTTTAAAGACCAAAATCTATATAAATTTCTAGAAGAAGGGGAGACATGTGTAATAAGGGGGATTAAACTGAATTGGGGTTATAAAAATGCCCTTTGGGTTAGAATGAAAGGGGGTTAGAATGAACCCATTCCACCTTCGAACAAAGCCCTTTTTATATTAGAAACTATAACTCCTTGTTAGAGAACCTTGATTAAAAAAGGGATTCAAATGAAGGCCTTCAGATTTGAACTTAAAACATAGAGACAAAATAGCCATAGATTAAAACATGTATTGATATTCGATAGATTCAATAATATCTGCATTTGATTGTTTTCTTCTATTTTAAACATTGTTTGTGCATTGGCTATTATAGCCTTACAAATCCTGTAAATAAAATCCTACAATAATAACTACACAAACTAACTTTTACTTTATTACACCGAGAAGCGTAGCTAGACAACCATAGCACAAGATACAGTACCAACACGGCATATTCTTGGAATATGTTGTGTACATAAAAAAGATTAGAAGTCAATTACATTTAAAAAATAAAATTAAAAATTAAAATGTCAAATTATAATAGCATTCCCAAAAATAAATGGTCTATTTAAGGCCATAAAAAGCTCAAAAAAATGGTCTGTCATGTGGTCATTTTTGAAAAAAAAAAATTCAAAATAAACAAAAAAAACCCACGTGGGGGGTGGGGGTCCCTCAGTGGGACCTGCCATAGAATCCTTGTGGCTAGGGAGTTCCCCACACCGGTAGGGAAACGTGAGGACCCTGCTAGCTGGGAAGCCCCCACGTAGCGGGGACAACAGCCCCCATTGTGCAACATATGTTGTCGGCGGGAAGGTTGTTGTCGCCTGCCAGAAAAAGGAGGGATGAGGGGTGGTGGCCCCATCCCCCAATCAATATTTTTTTTAATTTCTTTTAAATTTAATGCAAACACATAATGGATTATTTTATTTTTATTCATTGCATGGTTATTAGGCATTTTTTAGGTAAATGGGCAAAAAAAAATTTCTATGGGGAGGAATATGGAAAGACACCCTTTGAGGGACATGAAGAGACTCTCCCAAATTATAAAAGTGGTTCTCCCCTTTCATTTGTTGTTTTGTAGAGAGGAGAATTTTTTAGGAGATTTGAAGAGGAAGCAAGACCATTTCAGGAGAAAGGAATCACGCCCATTTGAAGGTGGATAACAATGCATATCATGTCATATTTTCTTTGAAATAATACTAGTCTTTTACAGACCATCTTAGAAACTAATCTGTATGAGACTGAAATGAGTAGATGAAGAGCATGTGATGCATGTGAATAGATTTAATTGTTATTTCATCTTTGAAATTATTTTTTGATTCACTTTTAATACTCAATGAGCAAGGCAATGTTTTGTATGAGTAGCATCTCTAATTCTATGGAAGCTCCCTAATTTTCTTATTTGCATGTCATTTCTATTTTATGGTTTTGTTTTTTTTTCTGCATGACAACATGTAAATTATTTCATTCTATTACTTCTTATTTCTTAACAAAATAGCTCCAGAAAATATGCATTTCATAGTTTATAGTTATGGTTTCTCAAGAGAAATGCACAAATGAGCTATTTCAAGGAAAAGCCATCATATAGATGGGAAGTTCAATGCTAAGAGGAGAGATAATTTAAAAATAACCTCCACTAGTAGGGATGATGAATGCATATATTTCACACTATTTTATGCCTCACAAATTTTATTCTGGATGCGAATTTGTTCATTATAGCATTGGATCAGGAAAGCTTCTTAGGTTTTGTTTTCTTTCTACAGCTTATATTGGTTGATCTATTTGTTGGCTTATGATTATTGAGCGTTTCAACCCTGCAAACAATTTTATTACAAGAAAATTACTTGTGAAAGTTTGAAGTTTTCATTGTGTACTTACATATTTTACATGCATGTATACTAGTTAAAAATTGAACAATTTGATACAAATTTTGCTTTGTTTTACATGCATGGTGTCAATTCAAAAGATGCATTTTTAAATTCTACAATGAATAAAATTGTCAACTTTTATTGAAGGCAAAAAAAAAAAGCTCTTACACTACAAATATTTTTCCAATTTTTCAAATTATATTTGTACAGAAAAACATATAAGAAATCTATGCAATAATTACAATTGGGGGACAAAAAATATTCACAGTAGTTACAATTGAAACATTCTATTTTGGTTGAACAGTCTTACAAATTGTCAAAAAGAAAGTTTTAAAAGTATAATAGAAATCTATTTTAGATAAATAAATTTAAGATGAAATAAGTAAAGAAAATAAATAAATTAATAAGTACTATTAAATTTCAAAGTTAATTTTTTAATTTATAAAATGATTTTGATAAAAAAAATGTATAGAAAGTTTCTATATATATTTTTTAGTTTAATATTTTTTAAAATCAAAATTTAGTTTACTTTAGAATATAAAATGATTTGCATGCAAAAAGTGAAATAATATAGAAAGGTTCCAATATTAAGAGATTTACATTCAAGAAAGACAAATAGGATAATATTAATTTTTTATTTATTTTAAAATTATAATTAATAATTATAGACATATTTTAAAGTAAGTCTATAAATTTTATTTAATCTATTTGTATTAGATAATTATTATAATTAAATTAATTATTTAAAAATACATAATAAATATTTTATATATTTAAAAATAAATAAATATTTTTAAAAAATTAAAAATTAGAAATTAGTTTAACTAGAATTCACCTTAGAGTTCAATTAAGATCACAGATCACATAGTTTTGAAGTTATGATTCAATAAAAATTAGAGAAAATGGACATTATACATTGTGAAAATTGATAAATTAAAAATTTATTTGAGCAATTGAAAATTTAACAACTCATATTTAATAATATGTCTCACTTACACTTTGGTTTAATTATAGAATATAAAATGATTAGCATGCAAGAAAAATAAATATATAGAGTGGTTTGGAATATACAATTATTTGCATGAAAAGAAAAAGGAAAGAAATATAGAAAGGTTCCATATATTTTTAGATTGTATTTTAATATATTTTTAATTAAAAAATGCCAAACTAAAATAAATGAGTGTAGATTTATTTTTAAATAAATATATAAATTTAATTAATTTATTTACATAAGATAATTCTATTATTTTAACATCTAGATAAAAAAAATTTATGAATTGAAAAAAAAGAGAGAGAATTTAATTTAGTTAGAGTTTTGGTTAGAGTTCAATTTGAATTAAAATAAAATTAAGGTTTCTATTAAAATTAGGGTTAAAGCCAAGGTTAAGTCTTAGTTATATTTAAGTGTTATAATTTAATTAGGTTGGGGCTATTTTATTAGGGTTATAAACCAAACCCTAACTCTAAATTTGATATCTAACTTTAACCCTAGTCATTACTCAATTAAAAACCTAACTCAAACTATAATACTAACCATGATGTAAACCCTATCCCTAATGATAAATGAAATCCTAAACATAATACTAACGATGATATAAATCCTTACCATAATTGTAATCCTAAACATAATACTAAACCCTAAACCATAATTCTAATGCTAGCCCTAAACCATAATCCTAATGCGAACCCTAAATCATAACTCTAATTCTTATCCTAAGCTAACCCCTAACCCTAACCCCAACTATAACACTAAGTATGAATAACCTTAATCAAAACCCTAACCCTGACCATAATCCTTACCATAACCGTAATCCTTAACATAATCAAAATCTTAATCCTAAACATAATACTAACCATGATATAAATCCTTACCATAACCATAATCCTAAACCTAATCTTAAACCTTAAACCATAATCCTAATACTAACCCTAAACCATAATATTAATGCTAACCCAAAATCATAACTCTAATTATAACCCTGATCCTTAATGATAATCCTAACTGTAAAACTAAATATGATACTAATCCTAACTCTAAACCCTACATCCTAACCATAACCATGACCCTAATCTTACCCTAACCATAACCCTAACTCTAACCCTAACCCTGACCCTAACTCCAACCCAAACCCTAACCCTAACCCTAATACTAATTGTTAACATAATACTACTCTTAAATCTAAACCATACACCCTAAACCTGGCCCTACTTAGACCCTTGACCTTAAATGTAATCCTAACCTT
Organism: Chamaecyparis obtusa; assembly: GCA_027943335.1. NCBI lineage: Eukaryota > Viridiplantae > Streptophyta > Pinopsida > Cupressales > Cupressaceae > Chamaecyparis > Chamaecyparis obtusa. The sequence goes on along the minus strand of BSBK01007582.1, from coordinate 369,488 downwards.
AGCCCTACTTCTGACCCTAGTACAAACCCTAATGCTAACCCTGATATAACTGATATAATTATATATTAAAATTTATATAATTTCTTCCATGTTTCTAACCCTAACCCTAATTATATTAATTTATTCAACTTATAGCACTACACCCTCACCCTAATATTAACCCTAACCATAAGTCTAAACCCCACCCTCACCATAATCAAAAACCATAACCAAATCCTAACTGTAATGGTACCCTTAACCCTAACCCTAATCAAAATAATGAATCTAAACCATAATGCTAATCCTAACCTTGTTATAAATTGTAACCCTAAATGTTAGCCTTTAACATAACCCTAAATATTATGTAAACTCTAATTCTAATCCTAATCCTAATCCTAATCCTAATCCTAATCCTAACCCTAACCCTAATCCTAATCGTTAACATAATACTACTCCTAAATCTAAACCATACACCCTAACCCTAGCCCTAATTAGACCCTTGACCTTAATCATAATGCTAACCTTAACCCTACTTCTAACCCTAATATAAACCCTAACACTAACCCTGATATAACTGATATAATTATATATTAAAATTAATATAATATCTTCCATGTTGCTCACCGTAACCCTAATTATATTAATTTATTCAACTTATAGCACTAAACTCTAACCCTAACCCTCACCATAATCATAAACCATAACCAAATTCTAACCGTAATGGTACCCTTAACCCTAACCCTAATCAAAATAATAAATCTAAACCCTAAGGCTAACCCTAACCATGTTATAAATTGTAACCCTAAATGTTAGCCTTAAACATAACCCTAAACATTATGTAAACTCTAATTCCAACCCTAACCATAACACTAATTCTAACACTAAGTATGATATTAATCCTAACTCTAAACCCTACATGTCATATCGCTAATGATGACCCTAATCTTACTATAACCCTGACCCAAATACTAACCCTAAATGTAACACTAACTATGATACTAATCTTGATTCTAAACCCTACATCCTAACCCTAACAAGGACCTTAATCTTACCCTAACCCTCACTATAACACTAAGTATCATACTAATCCTAACTCTAAACCCTACATCCCATCGCTAACTATGACCTTAAACTTACTCTAACCCTGACCCTAACACTAACCCCAACCCTAACCCTAACCCCTGATCTTAACCCTAATTGTAGTTATGGTTAGGGTACCCTTATCCCTAACCCTAATCAAAATACTACATCTAAACCAAACTCAAACCCTAATGCTAACTCTAAACATATTATAAATTGTAACCCTAAATGCTAGCCTTGAACATAATGCTAAACATTATGTAAACTCAAATTCTAACCCTAACCCTATCCCTGACCATAACACTAAGTATGACACTAATCCTAACCCTAAACCCTACATCCCATCGCTAACAACCCTAATCTTACTCTAACCTTAACCCTAATACTAACTCTAACCCATGACCCTAACCCTAATCCTAAATGTAACACTAACTATGATACTGATCCTAAATCTAAACCCTACATCTTAACCCTAACCACAACCCTAATCTTACCCTAACCCTAACCCCTAACCCTCACTATAATAGTAAGTATGATACTAATCCTAACTCTAAAACCTACATCCCATTGCTAACCATGACCCTAATCTTACTCTAACCCTAACTCTAATACTAACCCTAAACCTAACCCTAATCTATTACCCTAACCCTAACTCTTAACATAATACTACTCCTAACTCTAAGTCATACACTCTAACCCTAACCGTAATTAGGCCCTTCACCCTAATTGTAATGCTAGCCTTAACCCTAATTTTAACCTAGTACTAACTCTAACCATAATACAAACCCTAACTCTAACCCATGACCCTAACCCTAACCCTAAATGTAACACTAACTATGATACTGATCCTAAATCTAAACCCTCCATCCTAAGCTTAACCACAACCCTAATCTTACCCTAACCCTAAACATAACCCTCATTGTAACAATAAGTATGATACTAATCCTAACTCTAAACCCTACATCACATTGCTAAACATGATCCTAATCTTAATCTAACCCTAACCCTAATACTAACCCTGACCCTGACCTTGACCCTAAACCTTATACTAATCGAAACTCAAACTCTAATCATGACCATTTTACGAACCCAAAATCTAATTATAATCATTAACATAATACAACATTTAACCTACCTATTACCCAAACACTAACCTTAACCTTAACCATAACTACAACACTAACCCTAACAATAACCTTAACCGTAACAATATCACCAACCTTAACCATAATAGTAACACTAATCCCAACAATAATCTTAAATGTAATCCAAACCTAAACACTAACCTTTACCATAACCCTACCACTAACCTTAACTGTAATAGTAGAACTAACCATAATAGTAACACTAACCGTAACTATAACCATTATGCCATCTATTTAAAAAATAAAAATCATTAAATGTATTCCATGTTATATATACATATGTGTATATATATATATATATATATATATATGTATGTATGTATGTATGTATGTATGTATGTATGTATGTATGTATGTATGTATGTATGTATGTATGTATGTATGTATGTATGTATATGTGTGTGTGTGTGTGTGTGTGTATGTATGTATGTATGTATATGTATGTGTCATCTCACTAAGGGGGGCATTAATCTCGGGTCTTTGTTGCCTGAACTGAACACCCGTGCATACAGTGGTGTAGGCCAGCCTTGAACGAAGAGCCTATATATATATATATATATATATATATATATATATATATATATATATATATATATATATATATATATATATATATATATATATATATATATATATATATATATATATATATATATATATATATATATATGTATGTATTTATGTATGTATATATATTATACGCTAAGAGTAATTCTTCTCAGGTGCCTATTTCAGTCAACTTGATAATACGCCGAGAGTAATCCTTCTCAAACACCTATTTTAATCAAATTGCAAGGTGCAATAGCCTCAAAAAGGATTTTATTTATTGCAAGGTATATATATAAAATCCTTTTTGAGGCTATTGCACCTTGCAATTTGATTAAAATAGGCATTTGAGAAGGATTACTCTCGGTGTATTATTAATTTGATTAAAAAAGGCACTTGAGAAGAATTACTCTTAGCGTGTGTGTGTGTGTGTGTGTGTGTGTGTGTGTATATAATTCTTTTCAAGGCTATTGCACCTTGCAATTTGATTAAAATAGGCATTTGAGAAGGATTACTCTTGCCGTATTATCAATTTGATTAAAATAGGCACCTGAGAAGAATTACTCTTAGTGTATTATATATATCTGTCTGTGTGTGTGTGTGTACACATACACACACACACACATATATATATACATATATGTATATATACATACATGTATGTATATATACATACATGTATGTATATATACATACATGTATGTATATATACATACATGTATGTATATATACATACATGTATGTATATATACATACATGTATGTATATATACATACATCTCTATATATATACATACATATATATATATACATACATGTATGTATATATACATACATGTATGTATATATACATACATGTATGTATATATACATACATGTATGTATATATACATACATGTATGTATATATACATATATGTATGTATAAATACATATATGTATGTATAGATACATATATGTATATATATATGTATATATATATATATATACATATATGTATACATATATATAGAGAGAGAGTGATTTATTTAGGCTCTTCATTCAAGGCTGGCCTACACCCCTGTATGCACAAGTGTTCAGTTCAGGCAACAAAGACTCGGGGTCAATGCTCCCCTTAGCAAGATAACACATGAACGGTTGGGGTTTCAATGCTCCTACTATTTGGCAGGGGCTTCAAAGGCAACTCCCATTGGGAACACACGTCTATAGAATTGTAGGGGCCCACCTTCCCCATTGAAGCTAGCTTTCATCGGCAGCCCTTAATTAACCTACTAGAATAATGGCATCAACCTATTAATAGTACCAGTCCCAGCCACCTCCTCCCACCTCGCCCTACTAATCTAAGTAAGGCATCAACTATATATATATATATATATATATATATATATATATATATATATATATATATATATATATATATATATATATATATATATATATATATATATATATATATATATATATATATATATATATATATATATTAGTAGCAGTCGCAATACAACATGGAATACATTTAATGATTTTTATTTTTTAAATAGACGGCATAATGGTAACTGCTATATTGATTATTGATTATATATGTGTGTGTGTGTGTGTGTGTGTACACACATGCGCGCGCGCACGCACACACACACACACACACACACATATATATATATATATATATGTGTGTGTATGTATGTATGTATGTATATGTGTGTGTGTGTGTGTGTGTACACACACACACACACACACACACACACACACACACATACATACATACATATATATATGTGTGTGTGTGTGTGTGTGTGTGTGTGTGTGTGTGTGTGTGTGTGTGTGTGTGTGTATTAGTAGCAGCCACAATACAACATTGAATACATTTAATGATTTTTATTTTTTAAATAGACGGCATAATGGTTATAGTTAGAGTTAGTGTTACTATTATTGCAACTGCTATATTGATTTCTGTAATCATATATATATAATCTAAACCATATGTTTTTTTATGAATAGAGGCCTTCACTATTAATAAGAAATATTAAAGTACAATATTCACAAAAAAGGGGCCAGGGGAACGAATCACCCCGCAAGTTCACATGGCACTAAGGCCAAAAACAAATAACTATTCATCAAAAAAAATTATAAAACCAGAAACCCTCAAGCTGCGAGAGCAATAGTAGAAGAGGGAGGAGGATCTTTGTCATCCGAAATGCCCCAAACATTGGGTAGAGGAGCCTAGTCAGGGATGGCCTAGCCATCTTCAGGATCTTTCTCAACTTCTCCTTCCTCCTGCCTGGGCGAAATAGCTAGCGCCAAGCGAGGGAACTTTCCATGATTAATAGGAGCAAAGGCCAAAGGCCGAGCAAAAGCAGTAGCAGTGGAAGCAAGCACAGGAGGCCACCCAAACCCTGCATCCCTCCGAAGAGGAGGTGAGGTAGAATGATGACGCCACCATCGCGGAGTGTTGGAGTGTCTAGCAGAGGAACTCCGGCTACGACGTCGGCCCCGGGGCGTCATACGGTCAGCTGAGAGAGAATCAGGAGGAACCCAGGCAATAGTGCAAGGGGCATTGCCCCAATGCTGGAGCAACTCCTGTAAGTGGGAAACCTCTAGGGCCACCTTGTCAGCTTGCACCTAGATCTGCATCATAAAATTGTTACAAATACAAGCTTTATCAAAAAGAGAAACATGATTGTCCCGGCAACTGTGAGAAAAAAGCATAGTGTTTCTATCTTTCCACAGAGTAAACAAAATTTCTAGACGAAAAGAGTTCCATATCTGGGTGAACTAGGAAGGCATTCTGGGAGAGTCACCGAGAAGAACCATGTGCCAAGAAAAGGGCTCAGGCCTAAAGGGAGCAAAAAAGTCATGAATCCAACTCCAATAATTTTGAGCACGATGACAAAACCAAAAAATATGCATGAGCATCTCAGAGTGACCACAAAAGGGGCATTTAGGGTCAAGAACCCCCATATGCCTGAGCCTAGCTCCCAAGGGCAAGCCCTGGTACAACAAACACCAGGCAAAATGAGCAATTTTAGGCTCAGTAACAGCATTCCAAATGATGTAGAATCTCCACCCCCAGCTCTTTTGAGAAGAGGAAAGGTGCCAGCGGTGATTGAGAGAGTCAATCATGGGTAAATGGGGCATAAGCCAAGAATACCCAAGCTTGGGCTTGTACCTAGTGAATGGAGTGGCAGGATACCACTTCCAGTCTTTCCACCATGGTCTGACAGACTAAATTCCCAACTTGTGCAAGAGGTGAGGCAGAATGGCAGAAACCAGCAAGTCAAAAGTCTGACGATCTGAGCGGATGAGCCGAAACTGAACACAGAGATCATCCTAGGATCGGAGACTCATGGTGGCTCTAGAGAAGATATCCTTGGGGTTTTGAATGCCACACTTATGAAACCGAAGAGCACTAACCTCTTGAATTCTAGCAAGAGGAATCCCTTGCTGGGCAAAAAGAGGAGACCACCAAATGTTCTGCTAGTTGAAAGAAAGACCATCTCGAAATCCATTCCTAGCCCACCGAAGCCAAGGCTTGACAGACTCCCAAGCTTTCCAAATACTTTTGGTGATAAAAGTACCCTGGATCTGGACAAGCTCCCTCATAACTAGCAGGGTTTGAAAGCCAACCCCCTTCCAGGCCGGCTTGTGAAGAGGAAATCCTGAAGAAATGCAGTGACGAAGCAGAATTTTCCAGGATTCCTCACCAGTGAGGTACCGCACAACCCACTTGGCACAAAGGGCATGCCCTTGCTTCTAGGTATCAATTAATCCAAGCCCGCCAGAGGACTTTGGAAGACAAAAAAAGTCCTAGGCAACTCTACGAAAGCCCTAGTGATCAATGCCAGAGGCCCAAAGAAAATCCCGAAGAAGTTTCTTGAGCCGTTTGTAAGAAGCTTTGGAAGGGGCCCAACATGAGCAGTAAACATGCGTAGCGGCCAGAACTTTGGAGTAGACCTAAAATTTTCCTGCGAGGGAGAGCGGCTTTGTGATCCAGTAGGTAAGCTTTTTTTCAATTTTAGTAAGCACTGCATTCCATAGATCAGTAGGATTTCCTTGAAAAGCAAAGGGGATACCCAAGAACTAGAATATCTCCCCATGTTGAATTCTTGTCCAGCCAAACTAAGAGAGCCAGGGAGGTTCAAGAAGAGTTGACTGTCTGTAACAGAGGGTTTTATGCCACTGGATGGCTAAGCCAGAAGCCAAGCAAAAAGTGTCTAAACATTGCAAGGCTGCCTTGATATTCTCTTCATCCTCTGCTAGAGTGAGGAAAGAATCATCGATGAAATGGCCATTAACAAGTTGTTGAGAGGAATTTGGCAAAGAGATTCCCCTAACAGTTCCCATGGAAATGGAGTGATCTAGCAGATAGCCAAACCCTTCGCCGCTAGCACGTAAAGAGCAGGAGCCAGAGGGCAACCCTGTCGAATGGAACGAAAAAGCCCAAAGGTGGAGGACTAGTGGCCATTAATGGTAATGCAGGTGGAGGCATTGTTGAAGAGCATCTGCACATATTGAAGAAATCTTGGGCCGAAACCCATAGCGTGAAGCATCACAAGGATAAAATGCCATTCAATATGATCATAAGCTTTAGCAAAATCAATTTTGAGAAAAAGGGCTTTCTGGTGAGACTTACAAGCCCATTCCATACCTTCCCAAACAGCAATGATGTTGTCAAGAATAAATCTTGACTTAATAAACCCTGTTTGCTCAGGCCAAACAATTCGCGGAAGCATGTGTCGAATCTTGAGAGCCAGCACTTTCACAATGATCTTGTAGGAGACATTAAGCAAAGTGATGGGTCGCCAGTTGCAAATATCTTCAGGATCCCCAGCTTTGGGAATGAACTTGATATACCCCTAGTTGATGATATCCCCAAGAGACTGGGTTTGAAAGGCTTCTAGGTAAACCTAGTGAAGATCCGGACCAATAGCATCCCAAAGGGTTTTGTAAAACTCACAAGGAAAGCCATCACAACTAGGGGCTTTATCATCAGCCATGGCGAACACAGCTTCACGAAGATCCTGCAAGGAAAGCAGTTGGTCACAAAAGACTCGCTGAGCAGGGGAGACACACTGAGGAACCACCGCAATACAATCCATGAGAGCTTTCTCGCTGGTAGGGGAGCGGCCCTGAGTAGCAAAGACTTGTTCATAGTGGCGAACAAATGCTTGCAAAACATCAGGAAGCTCCGTGAAAAGGGAAGGACCTTCCCGGATCCTGGCTATGCCTGTACTGGTATGGCGAGGCTGGAGGGCAGTAAAAAAAATTTTAGAGACTTGGTCTCCAACCTTTAACCAATGCAGCCGAGCTTTGATCTGGGCTCCTCTGGCAGCATGGTTATCGGCCACTTGCTTCTGGTGATGTAACTTGGCAAGATTGACCTGCAACTCTGGATTGAACGGGTTCTAAGCTAAGGCTTCGATGGCAACACACAAAGCTTTGGTTTTGGCATCATGGGCTCTGTGACGACAGTTGGCCAATTGCTTGCCATAAATGTGCAAGAAGTGAGCCGTACGCCTAATGGCGTCATTCCACCATTGAATCCAACCAGTCCAGTGGGTGGGTCTAGGCTCCAGCTTCCAAACCCGATGAATGTGGGCCACAGTGGAAGGATGATGAAGGACAGAAGTATTAAAGTAGAATTGCGTGGTGGGAGGCCTAGCCTTAGCTGTCTGCCAAACAATATTAAAGTGGATGGGATAGTGGTCTAACAAGGTCACATCAACAAGAGGAAGGACAGGGAGGGCTTGCTTTTCGGAGAAGGAAAAAAAAGATTGAGCCAAGATCATGGCATGATCCAGCCGTTTATGAATTCTGTCAGAAGAAGCCCTGAAATTAGACCAAGTGTGCCAGGCCCCATCAGAATGGTGGCGGCCCACATTGGGATCAAAAAGCCCTAATTTATTACACATGTAGTACCAAGCTTCATTTTCACTAGCTATCCCTCGAAATGGTACAAAACCATCCTTTTTAGCCACCATCTCCACCATATTGAAGTCCCCACAAACAAGCCAAGTTGTAGGTGGTAGAGACTCCGCAAGCCAACACCACAGGTGAGATCTTTCAACAGCATCATTGGGAGCATAAACATTAGCTATGCCAAAGGAATGATTCTCAATGATGAAAGTGGCCCAAACCACTCGTTGCATGGGATCGGAACCATGGCTAACCAGCAGAGAATGCCAACGAGGAGAGAGGAGAGTAACAACTCCGCCTCGGCCAGCCTCATGCTGAGAACAAAGAGCAAGGCTCTTAGGCCAAATAACTTTACAAGCAGCATCAAGCATGAAACCAGGAATCTTAACTTCCTAGAGGCAAAAAACATCTAGATGACAAATCCGCTTACAAAAATCTCTAACAGAATATTTTTTGTGTAGGTCTGTCAACCCATGAACATTCCATGAGATGTACTTCATGGAATAACAGTGTCATCCATTCCATCCTCGTCCCCAAGGGAGTCAAAACTATTAGACAAATATCCTGGAGTAAAACTAGACCCAACAAAATCTAGAGTAATATGATGTCATTTGTCTTGCATGCCATTGAATTTAGCCTCGGCGCACCCAGAAGGGTTGTGAGAGCTGCGGAAAGAGCTAGAGGCAACAATTTCGGTAGCTGTCAGAGGCATGTTGGCTGTAGGAGCGGAAACTTGGGTGGTGGAAACATTTTTCCCCTGGTCAACAGGGTTTGAAGCTTCGATAACAGGGGTTTGCAAAGAAACCATGTTATCAGCGGGTGGCGGATGGGAGACGGGAGCCGAAACAAGCTACTTGTGGGGCTTGTTGTGGCGACCAACAGTGACCCATTCATCTTTTTTGCCATCTTCCTTTTTGCCAACCTCAACCGGCTATGAACTAGCATCCTTAGGAGGAGGCTTAGTATGAGGCACTGCCAAAGGGCAGTCCTTAATCTTATGCTCCGTTGATTGACACCGATAGCAAGTATTGGGGAGATTAAGATAGAGCACCTTCTGGGTGAAGGTGGTATCACCAACCTGAATCTCTATGGATTCTTTGAGGTCCCTAGAAAGGTCAACCTCGATACAAAGCCTCTTGTGAGGGCGTGAATTAAGAAAATGGTCATGCTCGAGACATATAACCCTACCAAGCTTCTGTGCTATAGCTTGCATGAAAGGCCAACAATGTAAGGGAAGACCAGGGAACTTGACCCACACTGGGACCTTGAGCTTCTTGTCATCAAAGACAGAGAAGTCACGAGACTAGCACTGGAAAATTAACAGCGAGGCCCTGATATTCCAGGGACCTTTGGCAAAGATAGCATCCACATGGGATGGGTCAGAAAAGCAAAAAAGGAAAAAACCTTTGGTAAGGCTTTGAATGTCTTCTAGGCGGATTCCGTGAGGATTCCAGTTCTTCGCAACCCAGTCCTTGAGAACATGTTCAGGGGGGTTGCGACCCAGAAAATAGCCAATCAGGGTGTGCAATTCAAGCCAACTGCATGCATCATTGAATTCATTAATGGGTAAAACAATATCAGGCTGGGCCATACCTCGTGGAATACTTTGGGTACAAACTTGCAGGGGCATTTGCTTGGCGGCGCCATTGCTATCCGAAACCACACCAGCACCAGCATCAACTGCTTGGTGGGAAGTGGCCGGAGCCATAAATAATAGGCTATTTCCCGCAATAACTGCAGTATGTGCGAAGGACGAAAATGTAAAGATGGACGCAAGGTGAAAAAACCCTAGCAGAACATAGACCGAGCATGAACCGTTTTTTCTGAAATGAATATTTCTAAACCATATATTCGTGAATAAATGATTATAGAAATCAAAAAATTCACGGCCACACATCTTGAAAACAAACACTCTCCATTTCTCGACAACTACAATCAGACTAATCTTTTACATAAAATAATATGATAAACTGAATCTTCACACTTCTAATCTGTTTTCCAATCTCCCATATTTTTTTTTAAAAACGCATACAATCGTACGATGAGCCATCTGTTAAATCTTCATATTAAAACTAACAAATATTCTCAAAGCCAAAGTTTCTGAGATACCTATAATCTTATTATCAAAACCGCACGCCAATGGCTCTTCTCAAAGTAAATTTGTCATAAAAAATCGAAAGCCGTTGAGCATTCAAAACAACATAAAAAATCATTTAAAATCCTCCGCGCATGGTCGTACGGCTCATGATAGAAGTACACAAAATAGTTTTACAGCCCACTGTTTTAATGCTGAACAGTTACTTAACTTGTAAAACTATATTTCAGCTTATATAATCAATTATAGCAGCAGTTTTTATGATGGTGACAAAATAATTCCTTACTTATCACTCAGTTTTTATGATGATGACAAAATAATTCCTTACTATCTGGAAATTCATCAACTCACGGGTTTTGTCTATGTTTTTACGTTGGATTTCATAAGTTTGTTGTCTGAAACTTTTTTGGGCATTGAATATCATAGGTTTATGGTCTGTAATTTTTTGGGCTTTTGCTTGTTAGAAATTTTTACACGTAGTTTGAAGAAGTATAATGAGTTCTATTCCGCTGGTTTTGAAGTCTGCCTTATCAATATATTCTGTGATCCCTGAGTTTTATGCAATGAATCTGTGGGTCGTGCTCCAGCTAGTTTTGGTTTTGTTTTTCCAATGAAGTTATTAATATATTGAGAGAATGCAAAAAGACAGGAGATAGGTCACAAAATATCAAACGAGGAGGTCGCAGTCATAGATCATAATTAAATACAACAGTGGATTACATTTGATAGGTTCAAGTGGGTGTTCATTATACTTTTCTAGAATCAGGTTTTCTTCTAATTTTAATAGTTTCTTCTCTGTTGATTGAGCTAGAAACATTGCCTTAAGCATAATTTAGAATCAGTTAGGGGATAAACAGAGAGATTACTAAAATCCATATAATGGATTATACTTGAACTCCAACTAGTTTTTCATACTATTAAAAGTAGGACTTCATACAATGTATCTCTGAGACAAAAGGTTTGGAATTGGCCAACTCAAAGAAGATCTATAATTTTAAGGGCTTGAAGAGCTCATTGTGAAGAAAATTAAGCATACTATATTGCATCATCTTAGTTAGAGTGCATAGGCAGGCATGAGTATAAGATTTTGTTCCAGTGAAACTGATTTGCAGATTCGATTTTAGAAGAAAAATTTCCACCTCATTGATGTCCCTTTATGTTATTCTAGGGAAGTCGCTATCAAACTGATTTCAAAGACTAGCAACCAAATTTATTTAATATTAATAGAAAATGTTTGTCATAATAGAACTATTAAAGCTTCTAGAAAGAGTGATTATAATATCAATTAAATTAGAAAAAATATGTAGAAATTTCAATTTACAAATTGGAAAGATTATCAACTAAATTTTATGAATATTAATAGAAAATGATTGTCATAATAGAAGTATTGAAGCTTCAGGTGATTATAATATTAAATAGATTAGAAAATTTTATGTGAAAATTTCAGTCTCAATCCATATTGATATTCAATCATGTTATTCTATAGAAGTCACTATCAAAGAAGTTGCCAAGGCTATCAAAAAAATCATAAATATTAGTAAAAAATGTACTGATTATGAAATTATTAAAGCTTCTAGAAAGGGTGATTATAGTACTAGACTCACTAAAAAAATTTAAATGAACTTATATTAATCACTAAAATATTTAGTTCATTAAAATAAGTAAATTACATTAATCAGTAAAATATTTGCTTCATTTAAAGTGGTGCTGATTTTAAAAACATGTAAAGTGTGGATTATTTCAAAGATTTTATACATACAAAGTGTTGTATGATAGTTTAAATTCACTCAAGTTATAGTACAACAAATTTTATTACAGTTTTAAAAATAAATTTGATTTGTCTTAAATAATTATTTTTATTATTAATAAATAAATTATTATATCAATATTATTAGCATCATAGTGATTTTATATATAATCATGAAAACATAATCATTTTCACATGAATATTAATTCAACTTTTAAGTATATGTTTCAAAACTCAAGAAAATTTTAAAATTATTGATAAATTTTCTTATGGCAAAGTCATATCAAGAATAAGGGCATTTCACAATTTTTTCTTCTCATAAAATTCTTTGAGATGACATAAATATTTAAAAAATCAATAATTGAAATTCTATAATTTTATTTTTCTTCATTCCTAAATAGGATTCTAATTCAAATCTTTATGTAATCTAAAATTGCTTCAAAGATTCCTCTTATGGATCATGTATACCTATTTATGGGAAACAGAAAAAAACAAGATTTGAGTACTCAACGCACACCCACACATGTTTATCATTAGAGATAGGTAGAGGGGAAAAAGGGATGGAAATATAAATAAATATTTAGAGGGAGAGGAAGAAGGGGAGAGAGATGATTGTCATATTTTGGTTTGTTTTATTATTTGGGTCATACATATATTTGATGTTGTAAGCGATGTGTTGGGAGGGGTTGTGTAATTTTGATTAGCTTAGAATGATTTTTTTGGGCATATGTAGGATTTTCTGAACTTTATTCCATGTGACAATGTATTTGAGATTTATGATAAATGTGTATGTTTTTGTATTGATAAGAGATAAATTAATCAAGATAATCACTAGGTCATACCTAGTGTACACCATACTATAAAATTATAGATGCATTACTACATTGTGAAGATGAATGGTCACATCTCGACACACACTCCAAAGTCCGAAGCTAAGGTACCAGATGCATGAGCCATTCTGAACTAGAGACTACAACCTCGATCATATAACCACGCTTCTGTACCAAAGATTGAATCATATAATTGAATGTGATAAATATGTAGAATGTACAAGGGTATTTAGGAAACTTCAGTAATTATGAGCCTCTCATTCTTTCGTATTTACTAAAAAGAAGTGAGCAATTTGGATTCCAGAGTTCAAAATACGTAGAGCGTTTGGGAACTAAGCAGAATGGGCTTTTTGGGACAAGGGTTATAAGACTGGTGGGACAGGATCCTTCGTGCATGGTAATGGCAGAGTTTTACGTACTTCCCTGATAATCCGGATAGGTCTCTTGCATGTAATGTTCAATCACGTCAAAGTAGTCTGTTTTATTCTCTGAGACGTAGGAGTTCAGCCTAGGGAGTGATTCCGACACGGTCAAAGTAGTATATCGAATCAAATTTGTAATATTGGAGAAGATATAGGATGGGTTATTTTATATACAAAATAGTATTATGGTATAAATTTGTATGAAAATTTAATTTTCCATATTATGACGGATATTTGGACAATTTTCACTGGTGTGATTTTCATAATTCATTTCTTTAATGTTGTAAAAATATAAAAAATAATGAAGAGATATTGAGGTAAGCCGATTTGTATTTTTCTAATTGTATCATTTTATATGAAGAATAAACAAAACTAGGATTTAGTAGTTGAGCATTTAAACTTTGTGTCTCTCCAATCTTATTCACTTTTCAATTATTCAAGTAAGAGATTATTTGGCATGTCTGTTGTTTATAAGTATCTAAGATTTCAAGTCTATATTAATAAATATGATGTCATATAAGTTTTTCATTTTAAATGAGGTATTCAAAAAGACTCCAAAAAAAGGAGTATCTCGTTTTATTGGTGTGTGGTGCCCTGAGTCCAATTACAGCCCATGTTCCAATTAATAACTTATTCCCTAGTTAATACTCGAAAAAAAGTTAGTAATTACAAGAACTTTGCAATTACATTGATACCAATAGGGCAAGATTAATGAGGAATGGGAATTTGTGCATAAGTATTGAATTAGTTGTGCAAATTTTGTGGTGGTCAAAGTGAATAGTTAGTAGGGCAATAGAACAACCCAAAAGCAAAAGAGCAACCATAATCACATAAGTCACATATTAAAAATAAAAAAGAAATCATCAAAATTTGATGCATGGTTTAGAAGCTTAGGGTGTGTGAAAGTAGCTTAATGACTATTGGTACCTTGCTCCTAAAACCTATAAAGTCACAACTACTAATTTTATATCAATAAAATACTAAACATTAAATCAACAAGTGGTACCACAACTATTAGAACATGCCCCACTACTATATCTTCTCTCTAAAATAGGATTATGAAGCATTAAGAATTATTTCGATAACATATTTCAATTGTGAAATTTTTAGTAAAGAATATAAAAATTTGAGTGATTATAAGCTGCTCTCCATAAAACCTCTAAGAACAATAACTTTTAAAGTTCCTTGTGTTTTTATAAGATTTCATAGTTGATCTATAGAGAAGGCAATTTTAAAAATTTAGTGGGTAGGGAAAGAGTATTATTACTCATTATAGCTAATTTCACACATGCTAAGCCCTTAAACGGTATACCAGATTTTGACCATCTTATTTTTTGTTGGCTTTGTATGCTATTTAACTGTTTATAGCTATTGTTTTGGCTTTGGTAGTAAAAACAACATTGTAGGATCAGTTATGTACAAGGGTCAAAAAATGGTCATTTCAAAGTGTCATTCTAAATGTATGTATTCCCTATTGTCCCAAACTTCATAGCTTTGACAACCAAAAAAATGTGTGCAATCGATACAATACTTATGCACAAGTGTCTTAGTAATGTGCTTTATTGGAAGAATAAAGTTGTACAATTGATCTAATTACTAACTCTTTTCCAAAAAATAAGTGACTATTAGCCCCCTAAATGATTGTTTGTAGACTTTTAATTAACCAAATTCAATAAATGATAATTTAAACATAAACCGATACTCTCCATATTTAGTTAATGAAAAATAATATGGCTTGAAAGAGTCTAGTCATGGGATCAGATCCTATGACTAGAGTCATGGTAAAAAACTTGCGTAGTGGTACTACCTATTTAAATTACCAGCCAAATGTTGCCTCGTTACCAGCATTTGATATTGACTTCACATTAGTGACTCTACGCTGAGATTCCTGCATTTCATGGGATTTGTAGTACACAAAATACATCTCTGTCCGTTGACATAACTACTCAAAACTGAAAAAGCATGAAACCTAAGAAGAGAATTCTAATATGACACAGGAGGATAACATCCGTATAAAGATATTCATACAGAACGGCAGATCATTGTCTCCTATACAGAAATAGCACCCACAATATGATTGCTGAATCGAGATTAGACATCACTTATATTTGACTGGTCAGCAGACAAGAATTGTGACAGAGACGATTTGAGTCTGCGTATAAGACAGAAGCAAGAAGCCTAGACACAGAAGAAAGCGTTCAATCAACTGTAGATTGTTTGAATGGAAGCTTTTCCACCTTGCACTTTTCAATTTATAAAGTTATTCAGCTTTTGTGAATTTGACAATTCACATGATACTTGTGGTGTAAACTATAATTTTCTCAATGTTTAAAAGATGTTTGTATTAGAAAATAGGTTATTCATTTAAAATTATTATTGTAGATTGTTTGAATGGAGCTTTTCCACCTTACACTTTTCAATTTATAAAGTTATTCAGCCTTTGTGAATCTGTCAATTCACATGATGTTTATGGTGTAAACTATAATTTTCTCAATGTTTAAAAGATGTTTGTATTAGAAAATAGGTTATTCATTTAAAATTATTATTGATTATTTGATAAGTGATACTTAAATTGAATGTTATAAATATATTTGAAATGTTTATTTCATGGAAAAATAATGGTAAAAAGAAGAAAATAAAATATTATATAATATATTTTGTAAATAAAAAATTATATTTATTATCTTTAATTTTAATCTTATTTTTAATTCTTATTATAATTCTAACTCTAATCTTAATCTTGATTAAACCTTAAATCTAATCCCAATTTTAAACCTGATCCTATCTTAATTCTATTTCTAATTCTAACCCTAGCCTTAACCCTAATTTTAATCTTTACCCTTGTCACAACTTGAACCCTAATTCGCACTCTAATTTTAACCCTAATTCTAACCTCAAACTGAATCATAATCTTAATTCTAACCTATTAATCCTAACCCTAATTCTTATTCTAACTTCAATCTTACCTTTATAGGGCCCATTTGGTTCCTGGAATTGACCTGGAATTGGAAATGGGAATTGGTTTCACTTCTCAAAATTGAATTCTCAATTCCAATTCCATGCCTCAATTCTAATTCCAAGTTCTGAGGTGGATTGGCAAAATGCTCATTTTGGACCAAAATTAGAATTGGGCTATATCAATTCGCCAATTCCCATTTTCCAATTCCAAGTCAATTCCATCCTAATTATAAGCATAGTTCTAATTCTAACTCTAACCTTAACTCTAATTATAATCCTAATCCTAATTCTAATTATAATCCTAATGTGAAATTTAATTCTACTATCAATCTATATTTTAACCAAATCCTATTTCTAACATCAAACTTAAACCTAATTGAAACATTGATTCTAACCCTAAACATGATCCTAAATTCTAATATGTTTTTTATATTAATTAGTAATATAAAAGGGTGTTGACTCTTGAGAATCACAACCGAAATGGTCAAAATGTTCTTCATAGGTACATAGCATTTGGTTAAAATAAAATGCTCTTCATAGGTACAGCCCTGGGTTAAAGACATTCAAAAATAAACTAATAACTAAAACCCCACTCGAGCAACAAGTGGATGCACGAGAAGTTAAATATTTCAAGGAAGGAAGGAGGGGTTTCTTTTTAGAGGAAGGACATTGAGTTATCTCATTATTCTTTAAAAATATTTTATTTATCTAATTGGTTTTATAATTTAACTTTTTTTTAAATGTTATTTTATTTTATATTTTATATTTTTATATTTTAGTTTGTTTCTTTTGGTTTCTCCATGCCGAGGTTCCTTTTTCTTGTTATTCATTTTTCTTGGTATTCATGTTTCTTGTTCTATTTTTATCTTTTTTGTTTTGAGGTTTGGTCTATATCTTTTGTTCTGACAAATCTTTCACTCGCTCATCTTGATGATGAAGAAAAAAAATGCATTAACAAATGAATTGTGGAAATTTGATAATGTTTTGGATCAAGGCAAAAATAGGTTTTTGAGGGGACCCCCAAACCCCTTACTAAAAATCGCAAAGGATATTCAAATAATACCACCATAAAAAAATATTGTTGGAAATCTAATCATGTTAATTATTATATATTTCAATTTAAATATTAATTATAATCTGATTTTAATAATTAATTATATGCTAACATAAAATCAATACTTGGCATCTGAAATTGTTAATGTGATTTCAATTGCATAACTAATAGAGTTGAAATTTTGTATTAATATTTTGACAAGATGTGCATATACTAACATAAAATCAATACTTGTCATTTTCATGGATATAATAAGTAATTTTTCACATATGACATATACTTTGATTTCAAAGTAATTTTCATATTAATTTAGACTAATTGAAAAATAAATTGAAGAATACATAAAATTGTCTTCTCATTCAATATACTCACCAATGAAATATGGGTGAAATAACTGGTGTTACTAATTTTTACATTATTAAAATATGAAAAATAATTCAATTGTATAATAAACTTAATGTGTTTAAATAATATTTTCATCGATTAATATAGAATCCTTACCATAAACTAAAAAATGATTAAAAGCATGAAAGTGCAATTCAAACAAGGTTGCAAAGCAACAAAGTTCCTGCCAAAATTTGAAGTACTTGACATTTGAAATGTGTGTGTGATCTTCTACAAGAAGAGAAAAAAAAAAGTTTGTATATTAAAAAATTAAATGAATTACATTGTGAATAACAAATTTCCATTTAGACAAAGTGCGCAAATTTTATATTTTTTATATCATAAAATATGTATATTTTTTATTGTTAAAATAATAATAACAAAATATAGAGTTAGAAAATTATTTAATCAATGAGCAAGGAAAAGAAGTGTTACCATGAATAATCACAAAAACTAGGAGTATTCACCAAGCACAATGAAACAAGGAGACAATATTTTGAAGGGGGAAAAGCATAAAAAAAACCCCGTGATATTAATGAAAGTGGAAAAAATATGCCTAAGAATGAGAGAGAGAGAGAGAGAGAGAGAGAGAGAGAGAGAGAGAGAGAGCTTAGCTCATACAATATTTGAAAAGAAGAAGAATCTCATGAGATGAGAGAAGGAGAGCCATCTCTTAATAGAAATGTGAGAAAGGAGTTACATTGTAACTCTCATTTATGTGTATGCCACATTTCACTAGTGTGTGAGACAAGTGTAGGATTCCTCATAAGGAGGAATATCTATTTTCCTTAATAAAGGAAATTACAAATATTACATGTCCTCCCACTTGGACTAGAGGACGAATACATTAGGATACCTTGGTTTATCCTTTAAATACAAATATACCAAGGAAAGATTAAATTCGAACACCCCCCTATAATCTTTATTTGGGGTAATTACATCAATAGGTATCAAACCCAAATGTTTACAATGAATTTGAGATGCTTCTTTTGAAAGAGTCTTCGCTAGGATGTCTTTGGCTTGATCATCTTGCATGTCTTCAACTTGTGCTTCGTAGCTTGAATGGTACATAGGACTTTTGGCAAAGTGAATAACATGTTGAGGAGAGCCCAAATCTTTAAGAGACCATTGAGATTCTTGGGATGCATTAATGGATTTTGTATATTCATTTCCATTTAAGAATAGAGGTGGAGCATAATCAATACTTAAGCCTGCAATAAGGCAAAAAATACTAGTAGAGTGCCCATCATTGGGATCACCTAGTGCTGAATCAGTAACACTTTGGAAAAAATCATATTGTGAATTATGGGTCATAGAATCATAAATGCAATTTTCAGATGCATAAACCAAATCTGTAGTGTAATCATCATAATAAGAAGCATCAATAGGAGAGTTAATATAAGCATCATTATCATTAACCTCCACAACAGTCATAGGATTAGTATTATCAGCATGAATTTCATCTTGAGTAATAAACATATCTTACAATGTAGCATTAAGAAATTTAGATATAATTTCCTCTTCCTAGTCAAACATATCATCAACATGAGAGCAACGAGGAGTAAACAAATTATGACCATCATCATCATCATCATCATTGCTACTACTAGAAGGAACAAAATCATTAGGAGTATCAATAATTGCATCTTCTTGTTCTAAAGCAGAATAAGTATAAGAAACATCATCAACCTGTAACATTTTATCTATAAAGTCACAGGGCAGAGTAGAGTTTTGATTTGCTTGATTAATAAGAGGAACAAGTTTTTCATAAGTTTGAAATGTGTTCTCCAAGACATGCCAAGCCTGATGAGCCGTAGTACAATCTGAGATAAGATGATATAAATCAGGATTTAATGAGAATCCAATTAGACCAAACACTTCCTCATCTTTCAACTGCCAGGAATCCTGGTCAATCTAAGGAGTGGTGGATGTCGGTTTCAAATTTGGTGAGGACACAATATCCAAAAGGTGTTGAGATTTTAAAAAATCAGACATGTGTGGCCTCCAAACAGGATAATTGGAACTAGTGAGTTTAAATTGCGGCATTGACATAGACATGATGAAACAAAATTACAATAATTTAAGATACCACAAAGAAAAAAAATATCCCCAAAAGTTAAATTTTGAATTTAAATGATCATTAATGATGAAACAATATTAGTTAGGGAAATTTAAAAGTAGTACAAAAATTTTGATTAGAGAAAATAAGGTGAGAAAGAAAAATTAAACTATTACACGTAAATTTTTAAATTATATAAACACAAAATTTAATTTTAACAAACAAAATTAATAATTTATTAATAACACTTATTAATAATTAATTAATAAACTGATTAATAATGAACTTAACAATTTTCTGAAAACAATATTAGAATCTTTCATGAAATGATTAAAAAAATTCATAAACTAATTTTCTTAAAAAATAAAAGGTTAATTTTAAAACTAGAAAAACTTAAAGAAACTTACATCTTATTCTAATAAAGTCTTTTTTTAAAAAACTAAATGAGAACTTTAACAAAGGAAAAAAGCTTCTTATTAAACAATTAAAAATATAAGAAAGATTCTACTCTTTCAAAAGGTTAAAGAAATGATTCTTTCATGAGACTAAAATTATATAATGCAAAAAAGAGAATAATAAAAAATGTTAGAAATAGAATGATACTGGTAGAAAAGGTTAGAGAGTTAATGATTTATAAATATTTATAACTATTGATTTATATGAAACGTTAATGAGAAAAACTTTTAATGAATTATAACTATTGGCTCAAGTGAACTATAAATATTTATCATTTATGCATAATGATTTGTTGATTTTCCAATCTGCATAGGAATAAAATGCAGGAAACCGATTTTATAAAATAAAGAACTTAGTAAAATTTTACTAAAAAAGAAATGTACCTTTAAGCAGCTTAAGGTAGTAATAATAGATTAAATATTGAAAGAAAACACAGCTTTGAAGGAATGTGACGTAATTTAATAGAATATATTAAAAAGAATATTACAAATGATATTAAAAAATAATTTGAATTTGAATTAAAATCAAACTGACTTTCATATCTAAAAAAAGTGAAATTGATTTAGAAAAAATAGTCAAAAAAATGAATGCGCTGACACCAAGTAGAGATTCTGCTCAACAAAAGGGCAAGAGAGTATAATGAAAAAGGAGATGGAAAAAAAAAATGGAAGCCTAAAGAGAAAGAAATTACATGCAAGGGGAAGTGGTAAGAAGGAAAAAGACAGAGACTAGCAGCGATAACGCAAGGCTAAAGATAGAAAAAAAAGGCTGGAATAAGGAAAGTTCTAGCTCGCACAAGAGACTAGAACTACATGCAAAGACCATAGAAAGACAAAGCTCTGGCTCGCGCAAGGATGAAAACTTTAACTTGCTAAAGAAGAAGGTGCTCAAAAAGATTTAGTGATTGCTGAATGGCATAACAAAAGGAGTGGTTGTGCACCACTAAGTTGGGTTGCGCACCAAACTTGCGTACAAAGGAGTTCTAGGTGCCAAAACAAGGCTGTTCAAAACAAAGTCACGCTAGGAGCAGTCACAGGATGCGAATTTCTGAGGACAGTTTGAAATAAATAAATCTAATGCATACTATTCAAGCTATTGAGAGATAATCTAACTGGACGATGAAACAACATATATCAGAAACAGATCAGCCACAACAATTTAAAGGGAGATACAAACGGATCTTGGTAAATACAACAAGAGAGATACAAAATAAGGAACTAATGAACTAAAACCTGAATACGATTAATAGGAAAAGAAGATAGTAAATAGCTACTATAATGCTATTGAAACAACTGCATGCACAAAGGACACATTGGCTAAAGGAGGAATACGTTGCTCTAATATATGGGCATGAACAAAGCCAGTGAAAATGACTAGTTCAGAATCTCCGCCGCCAACGTAGAGGGCAAGAAAAATCAGGTTGCTAACATAGCAAGAGGCACAAAAAATGCCAGCACAGAATTAAAAAAGGAAAATGAGAGAACACAGGGTTGAAGAACATCGGATATCCAAAACAATCCCTCACAAAGGCAAGCATGAACTACGAAAACCAAATTAGAGAAAGTAAAGCAGAGAGTAGTTATGATCTTATCACAAAACTGAATGAAAAGATACTACAAAACCACAATCTAAAACCAGAATGCTGTGCTAAAAAGACACAATTACAATACTTAAAACAAAAATAGTTTCGATTAATGACAGAGGAGAAATAGAGCTCTAGACTTAAAACAAAGGAAGAAAACAATACTTGGATCAATCTGCAGTGAATATACTCAGTTCTCCAACCAGTCACTTAAACATAATCAAAACACAGTGCTGGAGAAGACAGAGTATATTCACAGATGAGGCAAGATGATATCTTTCAATAACAATGTGAAGATTTGAGAAAAAGAACGCATGCAATCTATTAATATAGAAATGCATGCAAGAAATAACAATTTTTTTGAAAACAAAACACATGCAATGACAGGAACAATGCAATGATAAAGGAAATAGATACAATGCATGCAATGGATATCAAAGCCTCAAAAAAAATTAGCTGAGATGAGATACCATGCAAACAAAGAACTAAATATGAAAAAAATTGAAAACGGCTCTACAAAGAGGGTTAGTAAAACCTTATTACAATAACTATTTAGGAGCTTCCACTCATGCAGTGAAAAGAAGTTAGAAGCAATAATTGCAAAGAGAATATTCTAAATATGCATGAGACCAAAATTAGAAACAATGATAAAGAATAAATTTTTAAATCTTTAAAATCTTTTAAAATTATAATATTATTATTAAACTTTGATTATAAAATTAAGATTTATAATATAATATTTGATTGTAAAATTAAGATTTTGAGAAAATTTAAATTAATTTCTATAGCAATGAATCCAAACCTGCACAACCCAAAACAATAGAGAACCAATAGAAAAATTGGGTTTGGCGGTAAACCAGCCAAACCCAAAAAAAAATTTGATTTTCTCTTCTAAAAGATTAGAAAAATTACACTCAATACACGATTAAACCAACCTGCTCTGATACCATGTTAAAATAAAAATAACAAAATATAGAGTTAGAAAATTGTTTAATCAATGAGCAAGGAAAAGAAGTGTTACCATGAATAATCACAAAAACTAGGAGCATTCATCAAGCACAATGAAACAAGGAGACAATATTTTGAAGGGGGAAAAGTAAAAAAAAATCCCATGATATTAATGAAAGTGGCAAAAATATGCCTGTGAGAGAGAGAGAGAGAGAGAGAGAGAGAGCTTAGCTCATACAATATTCGAAAAGAAGAAGAATCTCATGAGATGAGAGAAGGAGAGCCATCTCTTAATAGAGATGTGAGAAAGGAGTTATATTGTAACTCCCATTTATGTGTATGCCACATTTCACTAGTGTGTGAGACAAGTGTAGGATTCCTCATATGGAGGAATGTCTATTTTCCTTAATAAAGAAAATTACAAATATTACATGTCCTCCCACTTGGACTAGAGGACGAATACATTAGGATACCTTGGTTTATCCTTTAAATACAAATATACCAAGGAAAGATTAAATTCTAACATTTATAAATATACAAAATAATAAATATAGTATAAATATATAATTACTATAAGATAAAAATAATAAAAATTTGATCATAGTCTTTTATTATAAAGTAAAATTATGAGTATAATCTTTCATTACGATTGTTAATAAATATTTGTGTTGGATGTATGTAATCTACCTTTTTAATTTAACTCAAAGATAGTCATAAATTTCTGAAAAATCTATCTTTATTGCCTATTTTTTTAGGCCAATGAGATGGATGATAAATACTTTTCTAAATTAGTAAAGTTAAATATTTTGCATCTAACTTTATCAAGTAGTGAAAGATGATATTCTTTTAAAAATATTGAAGAAGTTTGATTGGCTAAAATTGAAAAGTTTAATCACTAGTTAGATTCTCGTCATTGCCTATAAATCTATAACATATGATGGGAACTAAAAAAACATTAACATTCATTATCTTATAAAATTATTTTTAGATTTTTTATTAAAAATTATAAATAATCATAAGCATACATCAAATATTAACATCATATATGTTTTTTAATCTAAAAGAGTAATTAGAATTTTTAATACATATCTTTTTATATATTATAAAAAAAATTATAAAAAATATGGATGGTTTCAATATCAACTAGATTCATTTTTGCATATTACTATTAATATAATCATATGTACATAAATTTTATATATAAAAAATTAAGTTACAAAAATTTGAAGAAATATATAACATTAATTTAATGTTTTTCAATCTTGAAATTCAAAATATTTTAAATTAATACTTGTTTAATTTGATTTTCAGTAACCAAAGATAGAATAAAAATATTTATTTAATCACAAATAATTTTTAAATTAAAATTTCAATTTTATAATGTGCACTCTGAAAATCTTGCACAAAAAATGCAATATGGAGGAAGCCTCTCAAAAAAGGTCCTATAGCACAAATTTGTTTGAACCAATCATATTTCAAATAAATACTTTTTTTATTATGAAGAATTTAAAAATATAAATTGGAACTTTATAGAAACTATGATTATTTTCAAAATGAAAAAATAAAGTGTTTTGATTGGTGGAAATTAATTCACTAATTGACACGAGTGAATGTAATAGTAAGTACAATAAGACAATGGTTTGAGGAAGAAAAAATAATTTTTATATGCATATTTATTATTAAATATTATGTTTAGATTAAGTATGCATATATTTAGATGTAAATAGCTTTCAAAATTTAAGATTAAAATCAGTGCTTTTTTTAACACATTCATAACCATAACATTCCACATCTTATACAATTTCTTAGAAATGGAATTTCAAAACGGTCGCATGATCGCAAGCGGTAAAAAAATACCATGCGATCATGCGGGGAAGAGGGGAGTATCCAACAGAGAGTCCATCGGATTCGATGGAGGGGAAGGCAGATAGCGTTATCCGGAAAATAGCCGCTCCCATGATCGAGGTCGCATGATCGCAAGAGGTAAAACATTGCCATGCGATCATGCAGGGAAGAGGGGAGTATCCAACAGAGAGTCCATCGGATTCGATGGAGGGGAAGGCAGACAACGATATCTGGAAAATAGCCGCTCCCATTATCGAGGTCGCATGATCGCAAGAGGTAAAACAATGCCATGTGATCATGCAGGGAAGAGGGGAGTATCCAGCAGAGAGTTCAGCGGATTCGATGGAGGGGAAGGCAGACAACGATATCCATATGGGGCCAGGCAGCAGCTTCCATCACAGAAGTAGGTGTTTGATCAGTACAAACTGCAACAAGATTTGTCACACTATGGTAAGGTTTCCCGTCAGCCCTCTCGCCCTCCACATTTTCAATCGGTCCCGTTTGCACAGAAAAATTGGGTGAAGGGAAACACTGCTACCCGTTTTGATCCTGATGACATAATGAAAATATTTAGTGGAAAAGTAACAGTCCAACCGGCCAAGCCTTTTTTGTGAATCCTAGATTCATTAACGCACCAGTAAAGCCCCAGTCTAAGTTGCAGAGGAAGGAGGGTTTCAATAAGGTAGTACAACATCTCAAAGCCCCTTTTAACAATGCACATTCTATTCATGAGGCGGGAGGTAATCTCTTCTTGCCAAGACAAAGAGCTCAGGGTAGATATCGGCACTTCCACAAGCAAGAAATACTGGACATTTGTGAAGGCACGCCACCGGGATCGCCTATAGCCATACAGTATAATCAAGTTCCCACTTTAAAATAGGGAGATTTGAGGGTTACGAAGCAGATATCAAATCAACATACTAGGCAATCTCATCAGGTCACAACAAATAGAGCCCCTTTCAATCCAAAGCAACCTATTCAAGTTTGGCAGATTAAGCAGAGCACTCTTCATAAGGCAACTCAACAGGGGACTGAGACTCGTGATTATACATCAATATCCTTTCTAGATCATCTGCTTCAAGATCAAATTCATCATCTCCAAAATATAGCATTAATAGGTACATTTTTTAGAACAGGATTATGTATTGATGATATTAAAATTTGGGCCTTTGACAATTGGCTAGGGTTAATTGATGTTTTTTGGTTAAATATTGAGTTGGGTTATTTTCTTGCTAAATTTGAAAACTCTGTTATGAGGGATGGGATACACAAGATCAAAAGTTGGTTCTGCAAAGGAGTTGGACTCTTTACTGCAGTATGGACCCCTAATCTAAAACTACAAGATAGAGCTCCACTTTTCTTCCCCATTTGGATTGCCTTGCCAAACTTGCCTTTAGAATTTAGAGATCTAGACATAGTAGAAATCATTGCTAATCAGCTTGGTATCTTTGCTAAGCATGACCTAATACCATTTGAGGTGCCGCACTGAGAAGTTAGAGTGTGTATCCTTCATGATGGGACTTCTGAATTGCCAAAATGTATTTCCCTAAAATCCAAATGGGGGAAGTGGGATCAGAAAATTCATCTTCAAAATGAGGAGACTATCATGTTATATCAACATCAATTAGGGCATTTCACAACTCATTGCCAATCCCAGCCATTAACCCAATCGAGGGTATGTGATAACTTTTGTACAAATCCTTTCTGGTGCTCCATATCACATATCCCTCAGCAAGCGAAATTGAAATCTTCTTCACCATACTCTGTTGAAGTGATGCCTAACAAGATTTACCCATATGAAGCTTCTATCTACTTTTATTGGGCTATAAGTATCATTATGGTGTTCTTGAGTGCCTCCAAGCAGCCTGCCTTATTAGATTGGAATAAATCAGAAGACTCAAGTTTCAGTCAAGATGACATAGTACAACACTTAATGTTTTCAGATTCTCCTGCTACAAATCCAATTACAAATTATGTGTTTGATAAAGAGGTGTTGGTAAATCTACAAGCTAGGAAAATTTCAGAAGAGTTATTGACAGACCTAGCTACCAAAATAATATATGAAATAGCAAAAGAAGAGGGGTTCCTTCAGTATGAAGGTGTGTAAAACAAACAAGATCAACATAAATGCCTGAGTGATGGTTTTACCACTATTCCAGTAGAAGAGAATATGCAACCGCTTGAAGAGCATCAGATTCTAAACATGCACCAGCAAAGTGACAACAATAAGGCTCGAGTGGTAAATGAGCTCAGTACGGATTCTGAAGGCTCTTCTTCAGATTCTACCAGTCAATCTAAGGGGAGAGTTAATGGGCAGAGAGAAGCTATATCCGTTGACCATAATAAAGACTACAGGAATGCAGCTAGTATGTTGGTGCCTCCATCTGAACCAGAGGAGACTGTTCACTCCCGCATTATAGAATGGATACAGAGTAACACATTTCCTACATCAGAGGAAAACCTAGCAGGATATGACTAGGAATTGCATGCTGATCCAGATTCGGTTATTGATGGGACTTATCAGGAAATATGTGATGGCCCAAACAATACCACTTGTGTTGTAGGAGCAAGTCCTATGGCTTTTGACCCTAATATGTTGCTATCAATTGAGCAATCACCATTATATCAAGCACAAGCCAAGGCTCCACTGAAAAAAAGAGGTAGAAAGCCTAAAAGTACTATAGTCAAAGAAGAAATTGAAGCTGGAATTCAATCAACACTGGATGGGAAGTTCACACCTTCCAAAAGATTAACGAGGAGAACAAAAGGTTCTCCTTGTTAGCAATGAAGATAGCATCTTGGAATGTCAGAGGACTCAATGCCTCTGACAAAAGAAATAGAATCAAGCTAGAAATTGATTCTATAAAAGTGGATAGTATACTACTTCAAGAAACAAAGATGTCAGATGAGGTTTTTAACAAAACTATTGGGAAATGGACAAAATGGAATGTTGTTCATAGTCCAGTGATAGGTGCATCAGGTGGGCTGGCTATCCTCTGGGATACTAATCTTTTTCAAGTCCAAATTATTGAGAAGAAAGATAATTGGCAAGCCATCAGATTGGAATGTTTTGATACTAAAATATTATTGTTTAATGTTTACGAGCCCACAGCAACCCAAGACAAATTGAGATTGTGGTCAGAGATTACTCAATTTTTACAACTTCAATCAGACACGCATATCATAATGGGGGGGATTTTAATGCCATTTTAAAACTATCAGAAAAAATGGGTGGAATTTGTCCACCAATGAGGACAATTCAGGACTTTGCAAATTTTGTTGAAGATAATGGCCTAATGGATGTTGTGCCATCAAATGGGTCATTTACATGGACCAAAAAAAGGGCAGACTTCTCTCAAATAGCGATTAGATTAGACAGATTTCTCCTCTCCCAATGTTGGAAATTAGTCAATGTTACATTTCACTTAGAAATTCTACCACAACCAGGTTTAGATCATTTCCCAATTTGTCTTCATTTGTACACGACAGTAACAAAACAAGATTTCCAACATAGACCATCATTCAAGTTTGAAAGAATGTGGTTACGCCACCCAAGTTTTTTGAATTCACTTAAGCATTGTTGGAATTCACTGCCCGCGATAGATGGAACTAAAATGTACCAGTTTGCACACAAGATGAAGCTCACCAAAAAGTGGATCAAGAAATGGAATGAGATGATATTTAAGAATATTTTTAAAGAGAAAGAAATAGTCAAGGCCAAATTAGAGGACATATATAATACCATTATAAAAAAAGGGATGAATAATGACTCCTTCGCTACTCAAAAAAGTCTAGTACAGGAGTGGGAGGAAATATGCAGCAGAGAAGAGGAATACTAGAGGCAGAAGTCAAGAGAACTTTGGCTAAAAGAGGGGGATAGAAATACAAAATACTTTCATGCGTCAACTAAATTAAAAATAGCGAGCAATCGTATTCTCTCTATAACCAAAGCTGACAATGGCATCTTATTGTCAGAACCTCAAAGCATACAAGATGAAGGGGTCAAATTTTTTCAAAATTTGTTAGCCCCTCCTGCCATTGCTTGTCCACTGCCACCTCCAATGGAGGAACTGCTAGAGGCAATCCCCAACATGATTTCAACAGTGGAAAATTTAAAACTCATGGCTCCATTTACCATTTAGGAATTAAAAAAAGTGGTCTTTTCCTTGCCTCTAGACAAAGCCCCAGGCCCAAATGGCTTTACTGCTCTATTCTTTCAAGTATGTTGGGACTAGATTGGATGGGAATTATTAGATGTTATAGAAGAATCAAGGACCAGCAAGACCATGTTGAAAAACTTCAACACCACTAATATAGCCATTATTCCAAAAGTGCAAAATCCAAAGACATTTGCAGACTTCCGACTAATATCCTTATGCAATACTATCTATAAAATCATCACAAAGGCTATTTATTTAAGGATGCAGTACCTTATCCCTAAGATTGTCTCGCATCCACAAGGGGGCTTCATTCCAGGTAGAGAGATAATGGAAAATAGTAAATCAGCACATTTCGTTATTAAACTGGACATGATGAAAGCATATGATAGAGTTAGCTGGGATTTCCTCATTAAGGTCCTACAAAAATTTGGATTTTCAAGAAGTTGGTGTAAATGGGTAAAAGCTTGTGTTTCGGGTGCATCTTTTTCAATTTTGATAAATGGTGTTCTGGCGGGTTATTTTTCATCTACACAAGGAGTTAGGCAGGGGGGTCCTTTATCACCAGTCTTATTCATTTTAATGGCAGAGACATTTAGTAGGTTCACACTTCAAAAGAAAGCGTCAGGCAAGTGGCTGGGTGTGAAAATTGGTCAAACAAATATTTTAGTGACTCGCTCACTTTTCGCTGATGATACATTATTATTTGGTACATCAAACATCAGGGAGGCCAGGCAAATCAAAGAAACCTTGGACCTGTATACTATAGCATCAAATCAGAGAGTTAATCCTCTCAAATCCAAGATATATCTATTTAATACAAATCAAATTGTATCTAATAAAATTGTTAACCTTCTTGGATTTTCAGTGGACTTTCTTCCATCAGTCTACCTTGGTATCCCATTTTTCATGGGGGCAAATAAAATCAGTTATTGGACACCAATCATCGAAAGGATTAAAGCCAAGGTGGTTGCATGGAAAGCAAGGTGGTTGTCTCTCTCAGGTAGAATACTTTTAATCAAAATAGTTCTCTCAGCAATCCCCAATTATTACTTATCAGTCCTCAAGGCTCCTATGTCGGTCATTCAAAAAATTCAGAAACTGATTAGAGATTTTCTATGGACTGGGAACATGAACGGAGTAAAGAAAATCCCTTTAGTCTCGATAGAGAAATTGGCACAAGTTAAGCAACTGGGTGGGGCAGGGATTCATGATCTACAAAAGCGAAACATAGCATTTGGGGGCAAATTAGTATGGAAAATGTATTCTAAGCCACATAATATTTGGTGCCAAATTATGCAAGCCAAGTACTTAGATGATTCTAACCCGGCTCGAATTATATCAGTATCTGACCCCCCTAAAGGGTCAGCCATTTGGGACTTCATGATCTCTTCTAGAGATTTAATATGCAAGTATATTACATGGGAAGTCAATAATGGTCAATCAGTCAAGTTTTGGCGTGACTCATGGAGTGGGGCACCACCTTTGATTAGTAAAAATGACATTGGAATGGAGGATATTATCTCTGTAGCAGAAAATGTTTGGGTTATTCACTTAATTGGATATGTATCTGCTATATGCCTGCACTCAAGGAAAGTAATTTGGAAAGACCCCCAAGAGCTACCTCTCTCACCACAACAGATTCAATTATTTCAGAAAATCTTGTCTCAAAGATTGATCTAGTTATCAAACTTGGAGGATAATTTGATTTGGGCACCGGGGGTAGATGGGAATTTTAATATTAAGGATGGATATAAACTTATTCAGCAGAGAGATGCAACCAAGCAACCATCCCGAGCTTATTCCTTCTGCTGGAATAATCTAACATTACCAAAAGCAGGATGCTTTTCTTGGCTAGCTTTGAATAATAGGGCATTAACAAGCGAGCGACTTCAGAGACTTAATATAGCTTAGCCTTTTAATTGTCTACATTGTGATAATCATCAAGAAGACACCGACCACCTATTCTTAAATTGTGAATTTGCTCAAGAATGTTGGCATTTTGTCCTTAGAAAGTTACAATATCCAACTCCTCTTCCATGCAAGCTAAGGGACCTATTTGACTCATGGCCACAACTATATTCATCCTCCCTTTTTTCAGCAATTTGGAAGTGCACTCCAGCAATAGTGGTCTGGGCAATTTGGTGGGAGAGAAATAAAAGAATCTTTCGCAGACAATTTTCGACAATCCAAGTGGTCACAGCTCAAATAGAAAGATCGATACAGAACTAGTTAATGCTAGTCATAATAATCTTAAACATAATCTAATTATGACATCATGGGACTCATTTATATTGTGAGAGTGGAAACAAATACATGCTCCTTTTGGTTGGTGTTATCAACCAAAACCAAATAAAATGCTGGACAGAGAAGGGATTAAGTGGATGCCGCCATCCAAAGGGTTTAGCAAGATTAACTTCAATGGCTCCTCAAGAGGGAATCCAAGTAAATCAGGGGTGGGAATTTGTATCCGGAATTTTCAAGGAATATTACTAGTAGTAAAATGGTGCACGCTTCCTGATGGCACAAATAATATGGCTAAGGCCAAGGCATTATTAGAAGGTCTAATATTAGCAAAAAATGGAGGCTTCTGACAGATTCAAATAGAGGGAGATTCAATAGTGATTATATCAGCATGTATAAGTAGAATATCCCATAATTGGAAACTATCATACATCCTTCAGCAGATTTGGCTGTTACTGGATTCATTTCAAGAAGTTCAGATCTCTCACACGCTTAGAGAGGGTAATAGACTAGCAGACCATCTGGAAAACAAAGGTTGTGATGGGTATGAACCGGTGGCTATTAATGATGATTCAATTATTAATCACGATGCCAAGTTGAAGGAAATCTATAGTCGAGAAATAGTGTCATGTGTAGTTGATGCCTCAAATGTCTAGATGTGAAGTTTGTTCTTTAACAGATGTATGCATAAATGGTTTATGTATTTTCCCCAAGTACAATTCCATTTGTGTGTTTAATGGGAGGCGCGGACAGTTTTCATATGCCATAGTATTTGGCATGTGAGAAGTACATAGTAGATATAAATTTTAATAACTTTTAATAAAAACACAACTTGCTTGTGTATCATTTGTGCAAGCATATCTATTTCCCCATCTGCAAGTTCATCGGCACACATGTGTTTATGGTTGAGAAAGTTTAATCAGTGTACTATTGGCAGAATCCCAAGTTCCAAAAATGACATTGAAACTTATGCATAATCTCGCTCACACTTGGGATATCCTGATTTTATTTTGGTTGTACTTGGCAATTTATTAAAGCTACAAATATGTGGGCTTTTGATCATATCCATCACTCATTGTCGAGTTACAAGCTGGGAGCCAATGGATTTGCGGGTTGGTCAGGTGATTTAATGCAGACAGTGTGCCTGCTATCACCATGAAGTCATGCCCAGAAATTATAGAGTTAGGATGCGATTGGAACTTTTGGAAGAGGCTCTACCATCTCACATCGATGAGGGCTCATTTTCATTAATGTTTATATGCCAGTCACAAGCAATAAGGGATGCAATTCAATTGGTTGTTGGGGAATAAATACTGGACTCTCATTCGTGGAGCATTTGCAACGTGATGGACTTATCCCAGTCAATGTCTTTGGTGTCTTCGCTGGCTCACAATGCACTCTTGAGGGCTGTTCAGCAGTATGAACTATGGGATGGTTTGGCGCTAGTTGGTGGACTGTTTTCGCATCATGAGCTACTCTCAAATCATGATTGCTTTCTAATCTATGAAAGTATTAAACACTCCCTCTGTTCGCAAGATGCTCAATTCACAGAAAATGCACTTCGATTCTCGAAGAGGCGTTTGGGGTTTCACTTGGCAATCAAAGTTAGAATTCAAGTTAATGCTATGTTAGACATCATGGAGCTGCCAAATCCACATCTTCCCTACATCTTCTCTGGTAGCCCACAAGCTCTTTTGCGGGTCCCTGACCTTAATACACATCCGACCGGCTTGGAGTTTGGCGGTGGTTAGATGTATAAAATGTTGTTGTCATAGGAAAAATTCACACAATCGGCGTATTGTACATGTCACCATCATTAGGGCACTTTTGAAGGCTTTTTGAAGTATGATCTAAAACTGGGTAAGAAATATTGACATATTGCTCGAAATATGTAATATTTATGTATTTATATATCCTCGGATATATGCATGTATATAACTATGATCCTGGGGTTTCTTACTGGTTCTTCCACAGGGAAGTTATTGAACCAGATTAATAAAATATGGTGGTTACACCACTTTTGCCTAAAAAAAAAAAACATTCCACATCTTATTACTAGTATAGTTATAGCATAATAAACTAATTATTTATCATGAAAACATATTTTTATCTTATTAATGTTATCTTTTATTGAAAGTTTACTTTTAAAAATAACATATAATAACAATTAATCAAACCAAAAATGGTCTCTTTAAATTTTAAATTGTTGAACCTAGTTTAACTATTAAGAACTTTGTTTGCATGCAATGATAGATGAGAATGAGCGGAGCATAATATCATCAAATATAAATGTCCAGAAAAAATATTGTATGCATGTGCCAATTAAGTTGTGTGATGTAGAAAATATTAAGCACAAGGAACATCTCTTAAAAAGTAAATATGTTATTTCATTTGTATAGTGCTACCATGCATAAATCAAGCTAAGACTGAATACCTCCATACAAACAAGACAAATTGAAAAGCCTATACTATATGAATCTAAAGAATTTTTGGGGCCCTTATTGATTTTGGTAAACAGTTGATGGAGAGTCAAATGTTGTGAGGACATCCATTGTATAGATTCAAAAGAATGTTCTATACTATCACTTGCACCTTTGAAGGGTGCAAGGGTTACGTCGATAGTGTTATGTATATTAAAGGGCGTCACTATATTACTGATGTAGAAAGATTGCTTGTAATATTGATATGCCTAATGTATTATTTTTGCACATGCATTATTAGCTGCAGTAACAGTAACATATTAACCATCTTTTCTAGTAAACTATATTTATATATATAGCATGTATATTACTTTCTCCCTAGATCTTGCCAAAAAATGTATTACTTCTCTCGATCAGCCCTAGCTCCATCCTTCAATTGTCTAGTTTCCTCTATGATAGGGTCTATCAACAAAGTTTTATTTGATGTACTTATGACTTTACCATTAAATTCAGATACATGTCCACTCTTAATAGTAAGCACTATAGTTTCTTGGAGGTAATAATTTTGTTCAACTTACTTTTGATTTTGTCAATTGGGGTGAAATTAAATTGATTTTTAGGAATGGAGGAGTCATTAAACACGAAGTGACCTTTGAATCCACCATCAAAGTTATTTCCACATCCCCTGTTGAGTTTGTTATTAAATTTATTTGCATTTTTAACCATTCCATGAGCTATACTGTAAACAATCGGGCAATCTGTATATTATTATAGGGTGGTCCCACAATACTAGGTTACACTTTTTTGCCTACTTTGACACTAAAATGTACATTCTGAAAAAAAAAATCACATTCAGATGCACATATTATCGCTAAGCCATTAAAATTTTGAAGATGAAGTAAATTAGAGTCTTTTAGGATTTTCCATGTAGATTCTAAATATATTTATAAAAAAAAAAATTGGAATTGATTTGAATCTATTTTTCTATCACCCTTGAAAACTAGTACTTTGTTGTAAACAACATTTTTAAAGAGTGACACTCACTTCGTAAAGCATAATTTTTTTTGTAAAATAGATATCAATGTGATTATTTCAAATTTAGTTTTGTAACATCCATATCTAATGCTTGCAATTTGTTTCATAATGTTATCCTCAGTATTTCATATTTTATTAATGTTTGAAGTTGACTTAACCATAGTTTTGACATACGTACATTTCGTAACTTGTAACTTGTTGTGTATTTGTCCAATTTCAATTTATTTTTTATTAATAGAAAGAAGACTTCAATACCTAGTGCATAGATATTTTTTAGAATTTTTTTTCTCTTATTCACTATTTTTCTATAAACTGTGTCAAACATAAAAGTTGACATATGGTGAAATATCTATGTTTAGTAAAACTAAAAATACAAAGTCATAATAAATTTAATATATATTAACATTATAATCATCAGAAAGATTTTTATGAGTAGTGACATACTACATAGATAAGTTTGTCAAATGAATTTGTTTGATCTTCCAAAAGCTAAAATCAAAGTGATTTTATGGTAGCATTTTAATAGGTGTAAAGGAGACTCCATTGCAGGTGTGACTGAGGAGTAGAGAGGTTATATCTAATATTTTTTGTTGGCAGTGGGCCAACGTCCCTCATTGGACTCACAGCATGGTTTAACAACCTCATGTGCCCTCTATAAGTCTAGTGGTTGTATCAGACATTAAAAGATCAATCTTTTGGTGCAACAGAAACCCTAGCAAGTTAGTAAGTGGTATCAGAGCTTGGTCACATGTTCAAATATTACAATCTGCAATGAGTAACACTAGGAGGGGGATTTTTGGCAATGGGCCAATGTCCCTCGTTGGATTCGCAACATGGTTTAACAACCTCCTATGAAGTCTAGTGGTTGTATCAAACATTAAAAGGTCGATCTTTTTGTGCAACGACAACCCTAGTAGGTTAACATTTTTTATCTAAGAGGCTTTGGTCTAACCATTTTTAATTAATTCCTTCAAATAGGACCTCTCAAGGATTAAATCATCATATTTCTTTAAAGAAATGTGCAATTTCAACAAAAATCAACATGTCAGAAAAAGTGTAATATGTTATTGTGAGGTCACCCTATAATGAATATCGGTTATGTTATTAAGGCAACTAACACACCTATTCATTCCTTCATTATCTATAACATCAAAACTAAACACCTGGCCACACCTACTATGTTTTTGAAACTGGTGCATCTCTTTTTTCATAGTTACATGAACTTTTACATGCCATCTCGATTGGTATGGATTCAAGCTTTTAATAGGCATCAACATGGTGGGCACTATTATATCTGGCACTTTTTCTATGTATACATATATAACTATTTGTGTGTGTGTGTATGTGTGTGTGTGTGTATGTGTGTGTGTATGCAGTTCTCAATTTCCTTTCTAAGAATCAAATTAAATCACATAATCCATTCAACTTAATTTCACATCCAAAACACACCATTTTCTCACAAATCTTGTAGCTAAGGAATATAGGTTGACTTGAGGTTTTGCATACCAGTGATCAACTTGTTGATATTTCCACTAAAGAAATTTCAAAAGAAAATTTGAAAATATTAAGGAAAACAATAATAATGCCACATAAAAAAATGACACATAATATCCCATGTGCCAGGTGTTGAAAAAAATAATTAATTATTTTTATAGCTTTTGACAAATATTTGTAAATAAATTGACATTTGTATTTTAAAGTGATTGTTGCATGAACTCCTATATTGGTAGCATTTTAGACCTTAGAATATTCCAACATAAATTCTCAAAAAAAGAAGGCTTTTTGGAGCAGCCAACATCATTATTTTTCTATCCTACCCACTATTTTGTTTAGAGTGATAGATGATATTTATCATATTTTGGATGAGTTGGCCATGTCATTATTCTCCAAGTTTGGATGTATTTTGCAAGGCAATGCTCCAAGTGTTATATTCATTGTTCAATACCTTGTTGTAAATTCTCTTTGTTTCTATATGTTCTAATCACCCATGAATCTCTATCTATAGAATTTGATAAATAATTAATAGAGTTATTGATGTAGAAAAATCATTAGCTATTTGCATGATTTCTAAGTTTAAAGAAAACCCTTATGAACTCTTAAAATATTCTAGTTTATATGCAATGAATTAAATCTGATAAGATACATTAGAATTATTTAATCTTTTTTATTGATCCTCTCTTCCAACGCCAACAACACTTACATAGAAAATATACCTCACAAGTTCCTTTTTTACAAGAATTTTCTTAATTAGCAATTACAATAGCTTGAGATCGCCTACATGATGGAAAGATAACAAAGCGATGTCATAAATTAAATTGAAGAAATAAGATAGTCATTTTTTCTAGACTGTTCAAGATATCACATAGGATTTTTTATGTTATGAATCTCTAATTTATGTTATCAAGTCAATTAGGCATTTCCAGGAACAATGAAGCCATATACAAATTAGATTAATATCATAGACCAATGTTGCATGAATAAAGAGCTACAAAACAAATTTATTTTTCCTTAATAAAATGACAAATCTTAGACTCTCAATCTAGATAACAATTTATGCAACTGTTTTAATTTCACTCTATTTAAACAGTAAATAGTTAACAATATTAAAAATAAATGAGATAAATATTTAAAAATATACTCAAAATAAATTTAATTTTGATGATCTGCAATTCAATACACAACACAATATTTTCAAATAACAAAGCATATGCATTAAATAAACAACTCTTTTTTACAGAGCAATAAATTTTTAAGCCGATAGGCTTTATGTGGGAGCTTTGCTCCCAGAAATGCATTTTTCTTGTCAGATAGTTGTCAGCCCTCTTCCCGGATAGTTTCTTTTCCGGTTATAAAAACACTTAAATTTTTCTTCTCTTTTTTCATTTGAAATTAGCAAAAATCGATTTGAAATAGTAAGTTACCTTGTTTTAAATATTTCTTTTGTTTTATCTTTTCCATTATAGAAATTTAATTGTTACATATGATTTCGGACTTATTTTATTTATTTAGTTGTGTTTTTTTTTTGTTTCATCCAATAAATAAATTATTTTAGTTTTAAACTAAGTTGTTTATTTAGTCATAGGGTGAAAAAAAGTTATTTTATTTATTTTCCAATCAATGTGATTGTTGTTTTTTTGTCCAAATCTTTATTTCTATAACTGATTGATATTAATATAATACAAAATATTCAATTACTTGTATTTATAAAAATTATTTGAAAATAATATTTTTCTTTTTAATTAATTATTTTAATATAATAATAAACATCTTTATAATTATTATATATTTAATTTAAATAAAATTTTCTTATCTTCAATGGCTACTACTTAGTTTCATACTTTTTTTTTCTCTACTTTGTAATGGGTGCACTATATCCTTTGAAATCTTATATTAATTTATTATTTATCTATTTTGGGTGCAAAACTCCTATCGACTCTCTATTGCATGCACAAAAGCATGTGACTGCTAGTATGTAACTACTTTGACTTTTCTCTAGTTAAACATCAAACAATTCAATGAGAAAATTCACAAAATAAAAATGAAACGGATATTTTAAACCATAGAAAATAAACTCTCTTTTAATGCTCTACAACTCAAAACATAACACAGTAATAACAAAGTAGATACATCAAATAAATAACTCTTTTGTTCAAAGTGAGCACTCAGACCAAAAGATCCCAGAATACCTCCATCAACCATCTCTCTTTTCTTTCCAAATCAGTTTTCCCCTCCTTTTCTCCCAAATTCCCCCTCATAGATAGATGTGCAAAACACTTGATTTTTCTCCAAGGCATGTGTCCCACATGAAAAATAGTTACCCAAACAAATGTTTCACATGCAAAAGCATCTCATTCAAATGTACATATCCCTACTAGAAAGGAGGGCCCCAAAAGTCACACCATATTTTTAAAAATGAAATAAAATTTTAATAAACACTTGCGAAAATGTGAAATAATATAATATTGAATCAAATGCTTTAATTAACATAAATAAGAAAAACAAAAAGGTGCTAATAAGCATGATAAAGAAACAAAAACCCTAGTGGCCACAAATATTTGCAAAATGCACAAAGAGCTTTTGAAATCACACAAAATATTTAGAAAAATGTGAAATTATACAAAATATTTCCAAAATGTGCAAATAGCTTTTTAAAAACAAATATTTGGTAGACTTCCTTTTATACCAACGGTGAATATAAACTATTGAAAAAATGAAGATAATTAATTTATTCTTAATCGACTCCCAACTATTCCTCACTTGAACAAATGCAAACAAAAGAAATGACAAATGAAAATTGGAAAAATTACTCATGATTCACATTAAATTTGGAAATTAATGTCTGTCAAGAATATTGGATATGCAATGTTCTCCAATGACAATTTTAACCTTCTAACCATCTTGCCACGCAGCTTGACGTTACAGAATACCGCAGTTGAATTCAAAAATAATAAAAGTATTGTTCATTTGTGAGAGGGCGACAGAGTGAAAGCGGTGTTATAATCGAGCCAAGAGTAGAAAGAAATGTGAAGCATGCTTCCACGTCAGACACAATATTTCCCCAACGCATTCTTTTCCTAACACCGCTTTCTTGTTTTGTAGCTTAAGACTGTAGGATTATCCAAACATTCCAGTGGGCATCTCGTTAGGAGTAAGCCTATCAACTTAATTAGTGTGTTTCTATTTAATTCTTGGGAGGTTGAAATTGTGCCTTTTACTCATACAGTTAAATGGCAATAAGGCACTTTGTAAGTCTAGTCTTTTCAACATGTTTGAGGGATTTTTTTTATTAAAAAAAAATAATTAAGTAGAATTTAATTGATAAGTTGATGAATTGTTCTTAAAGGATGGGATTAAGTCATTCTATAATAAGTAGTTCTTAATGCACAACACATCTAGAAGACTTTGTGTAGTTCCCACCCATAATTTACTTTTCAATTTTATATTGCCAAACTCTTTTAGGCCACTTTTATGTGTGCATTGATTATTTCAGTTTTATTATGTGGTTTTGGATGTATAACATTACATGGTGATTTGATGTTGGATAATTATGGATATTACATATTTTCAGTTAGATGATGTTAGTTACTTTGATGATGATTATTTATATGTTTAAAATGATGTTTATGTTATGATTTTACTTACCCCGTACTTGCATGTGTATAGTTATCATGTATGCTTTTACTTTCTTGTTTGACGTGTTTGATATGGTTGAGGGATGGAGTCGTAGTTACCTTCTTGCGGGATCTACACGATGTCTCGATCCTGGGCATTTCTTGTTTTATATATATATATATATATATATATATATATATATATATATATATATATATATATATATATATATATATATATATATATATATATATATATATATATATATATATATATATATATATATATATATATATATATATATATATATATATATATATGTACATGCTTATCTTTTATGTAGGTTTGCAAGTACCGGGCATCGACTTCCTTGAATTGTCAGGATGAGCGTGCCCTATCGCAAGTCTCAATGGTAAAAGAGGGAAGATAATGTTTAGATCCAAATCCCAACCTAAGCCATTTTATTATCCTAAAATAGTGGACAAGTTTCGGATATTCTACCCTTCCCAAATTCATCCAGGTGGCGTGAGTTCATAGTCTTTTTTCCTTGAGCATGGTTATAGTTTTTATTAGGTTCAGTTGGTATCTGGTTGGTTGATATGTTTTTTATGATTAAATAATTTATGTAGATTAATTATGTGGTTTAAATAAATTAGATCTTACTAAATATAGTTATTTAAATGTGAAAGTATTTAATAAATAGAAATTAATTAAATACACTAATTAAATTTAAAGATTTAATTAAAAGCCTATTTGTGGGAATAAAAGTATTTAATCAATGAAGATTAATTAAATACACTCCCTTAAAGATTTAATTAATTATCAAATTCAAATTTTCAAATAAAAGATAATTTATTAAATGAAAATAAATTATCATGTAGAAAATTAATATTAGACTAAATAATATTAATTAAATTAAATTTAAATGCAATTTAGCTGCACAAATCAATTAGAATAAATTAATTGAGAGTTAAATGAATTGTCAAAAACAAGGAGTGCAAAATACTTGAGTTACAAATTAGAATTGAGTGAATTATGGAATTGATGAAAACAAAGCTATGGAGTTGAGTTGAGTTCCAAAATTGCATGGTTGAGTTTGAATTCCTATATTGGAAAGGCTTGGCCATTATTTTCAACACATAGGTTTGCAGATTGAAGTGAAGGAATTGAATTGAAGGATTTTTTTTGTGAAAGCTTGGATTTTTCTATGTTTTTGGTCTTCTTCATATTTCTTCAATTTTTGGTTTGAGGTAGGTTTTAGAAACCTGTGTAGTGTTAATTTTGACATTTCAGAAAGATTGTTTTCTTCATGCATGTTAGAGCTAGTGTTATGGCTATTTTGTGATTTTCCTTTCGTGTTGAAATTTCTAAATTAGTTTTAGGAAATTTGGTGCTTGAATGAAATCCATAATTAAATTTTGTTTTTAAATTCAACTAAGGTTTGAAAGATTTATGGCAAAAAAACCTTAGGGTTTGAATTGATAGAATTATTAAAATATTATATAGATTATTGTTTGTATGTGAATTCTTTGTTGTTAAATTCTGTGAGAAAAAAAAAGGAGAAATTGTGTT
Organism: Chamaecyparis obtusa; assembly: GCA_027943335.1. NCBI lineage: Eukaryota > Viridiplantae > Streptophyta > Pinopsida > Cupressales > Cupressaceae > Chamaecyparis > Chamaecyparis obtusa. The sequence goes on along the minus strand of BSBK01007582.1, from coordinate 327,907 downwards.
CTAGTAAACCCTAGGTTGAAAACCTACAGGATATTGTTTTAAGAAAATATGAAATTTAGATCTTAAAAGGGTTTGATGGAATTATTAAACATAACACTCAAGAGAACAATAGAAATCGAAATCATCAATAATTCATTGTGGAAACCCAAGTTAAATTAAATGGTGGAATCAGGTTCTCAATTAATCAATAGTTTGTTTGTGTAAAAAAGAAAAAATTATGCATGTTGTTAAAAGTCAATCTTTTATAAGTATATGTATATGTATATGTATCTATATCTGTATCTGTATATGTATATGTACATGTATATATGTATCTGTATGTGTGTGTGTGTGTGTGTATATGTTAGAATAACTGAGAGGGGGGTGAATCAGTTAGATCAGTTATCCTATAGTCCCAAATACAAAGATGTAACACTTTAAATAATTTCAACAAATTTTGCAACTCGGTAACATAAACTATTAAACTGTCTGTGCCTTTTATCGATTACCAGTTAACTAACTCACTCTAATTACCGACCAAATCAAATATGCAGTATGTAAAGTATGATAATAAAACAATCATCATAGAAACACATAACACAATGATTTAACGTGGAAACCCTATTAAGGGAAAAACCTCTTGGGACCGGTAACCCAAAATAATTTTCACTCTTCTAAAGTGAGCTCAGTGAAGAGCCAGCCCTGTTAAAGGCTACAAACACATTGTTAAGTGTGACCTTGTTAGAGGATTTAAGACTAACAGTTATCTTTCAACCACCATTCACTATGGGGTCAATAGGATAACAATGTACATTCATTGAATGACATAGGGGCATAACATAAGATGGTTAAGTCCACTCGGTTAAGATATTTTTCTATATCAATGGTTAAACTAAAACAATAGTTGATCTGATTACAATACAACTCGATTTGTAGATGTTCAGATCTATTCTAAGCCCATAAAAATCCTCCGATCAATATATCAATTCACTTACTCAACTTACTTTTACTCGGTAATAGCTCTCTGATGCTCGGTACTATTCTGCAGTTCGGTTCTTCTTCAACCAGTCTGATCAAGCATACATGAAACTATTTTCATGTGAAATATTTACAGTCTTCTTTCTTCTGGCATAGTTTCAACAGTGAAACTCATATCTCTTATATAGATAGATAAACCATTTTCATATCAACCATCAGATTTTGCTGCTTATTCTCCTTCATTGATTTTGCCTCTTAAACCTTCCTTGGCAGATGTGTCAATAACAAGTTTCAATTCCATCCTTTAGATCTTCTCTAAATTTTGTCAGTCATGGATCTCATAACAAACTTTATCCTCAATCTCAAAATCATAACAATTTCCAGCTCATCAATTTATGTTGGCTAAACTTAAGCATTTAATACTTTCATCCATACTCGGTTAACAAAGAAATGCATCAGTGAACACAAGCTTGGTTAACACTATCGATCGGTATACACTACACTGGCTCGGTGCATACTGAAGTACTTCATTTACCGACCACATCACCTTGTACATTTTTCTTCCTCCTTCATAATAGATTAATGCAACATAATCAAGTCAATAATATAAGGTCATAGACTCATCAATAAGTTAGGTCCAAAGTATTCCTTATCCTCATCTGTCATATCCATCTTTCTTCATGTAGATATCTCAGTTCTTCATATTTTCTCTCCTCTTTACAGATGTTTAGATGTTTGCAACCAACATGATAAGTATTGTCAAAAATAGTTGACATCAATGACAACATAATGACTGATTTAATTATCTTACATATCATTTCAGTAACTCGACGATCTCTAATCACTGATCTTTAAGTCATTCAAGTATTCAATCAGTTGTAGTTCATCAATCTCTCCCTTTGGCATTAATGGCAACACAAGCAATATGAAATATGTCATGCACATACCAAACATGTATTCTACAACTATGTAAGTAAATGTTGTAGCTCGGTAAGCTCTCCCTAGCTTGATATTTAATATGTCACTATGTTACATGACAGCATTACAAGTGCAAACTTTCCTCTGCAGATGTGATCTTTTCAACTCTCATATTCCTTCTGTTCTTTAGCAAAAAATCTTCAAATCTCTCCCTAACTTTCTCAGATTATCTCTCCCTTAGATAGATATTCCATTGATCTCTTTGTTTATCTCTCCACTATTTATCTCTCCCTTTGACAATAATGCCAAAGAAAAACATAAAACATACAGCTCTACAATAGCTAAGTAAATCTTTGTTGTTCAGTGTAGACAATGTATCTTTGTATACTATTATGCAAATCTCTATTATAGCTCCTCAAATCTTTCACAACCGTAGACATTATCCAAAGTGTGATCTATGTTGCATCAACATGAATGATCTTCTAATAAGAATAGGCTGATGCAACCTCCAGATCACATTAGTGACCGGTAGACAGGGGACGGGCCTCAAGTCTAGTCCTCAAGTATTCAAAAGTTTCCTTTGGTAGAGGCTTGGTAAAAATATCAGCAAGTTGCTCCTTTGATGTAACATATTCCAATTTGACTTGCTTCTCTTGTACTTGTTCTCTTAAGTAGTGATACTTAATAGAAATATGCGTTGTCTTCAAATGCATTACAGGATTCTTAGAAATATTTATTACACTAGTGTTGTCACAATATATAATCATCAGCTCAGTGATTACCTCATTCAACCCTTCCAACACTTGTTTGATATAAGCAATGTTTGAACAATTTGTAGCAGCAGCAACATACTTTGCTTCGCTGGTAGATTGAGAAATACAAGGTTGTTTCTTACTTGTCCAAGTAACAAGTCTTTCACCAAAGAAAAATGATCCTCCAGTTGTGCTCTTTCTATCATCTATATTTCTAGCCCAATCTATGTCGGTGTAGACTATTAGTTCAAATTTTCCTTCCTTAGGATACCATAAGCCATATTCCTCTATTTTCTTTAGGTATCTCAAGATTCTTTTTACTGCAACCATATGTGAATCCTTTGGATTGGCAGAAAATCTAGCAACAATCCCCAGTGCATGTGCAATATCTAGCCTACTGTGTACTACATACATTAGTTTACTAATCATAGATCAATACAATGTCTGGTTTACCTCTATAGATTCATTATCTTTTGTTAATTTGCAGCCTGAGACCATCGATGTTCCAACTGGTTTAGCATCTTCCATGCCAAATGTTCTTAATACTTCCTTTATGTACTTTGATTGTGTGATAAAAATTCCATCATTTTGTTGAATAACTTGCAAGCCTAGAAAGAATTTAATCTCTCCAAACATAGACATTTCAAATTCTTTTCTCATCTCATCAGCAAATGATTTACAAATATGTTCTTGTCCTCCAAATATTATATCATCCACAAATATTTCAGCAATCAAGATAGTATCATTAGATCCTCCTTTCATGTATAAATTGTTATTTTCACTAGTTCTTACACAACCAATACTTAAAAGATAAGTATGCAACCTTTCATACCAGGCTCTTGGTGCTTTCTTTAAACCATATAAAACTTTGTGTAGTCTACATACCATGTCTTTTTTATTCGGATCAACAAACCCTTCTGGTTGTTCTATGTAGACCTCCTCTTCTGGTATTACATTCAAAAAAGCTGACTTAACATCCATTTGATAAACTTGAAATTTCTTATGTGCAACATATACAAGTAACATGCAGACTCCTTCTTGTCTAGAAACAGGTGCAAAAGTTTCACCATAATCAATACCTTCTTCATGTGCATATCCCTTGCAAACAAGTCTAGCTTTGTTTCTTGTAACCTCTCCATTCTCATTTAGCTTATTTCTAAAAATCCATTTAGTACTGATAACAATTTTATCTTTTGGTCTAGGTACTAAAGGCCATGTCTTGTTTTTCTCAATTTGTTCTATCTCTTCATTCATAGCATTTATCGATTCATCATTCTCAAGTGCAACCTTAACATTCTTCGGTTCAAACTCACAAACTAAGCATACATTTTGTCTTAACTTACTTCTTGTCAGTATCCCAGCTTGCTTATCTCCAATGATTTGGTTCTCAAGATGATGCCTTCTAACAAATCTTGCTAACACTTGATCTCTTCTTTGTTCTTCGCTTTGTTCAGGTTCATTTCCTCGCTCGGTAGCTTCTACCTGTTCCTTAGTTTCCCTTTGGTGTTCCTCGGTTTCTCTTTGTTGTTCCTCAGTGTTATTTTCTTGATGATCAGTCAACTTAGCCTGTGGCTTTGGTAGGTACTCTGGATGTTCAACATAAAAAAATCTACCATAGTCTTCCAGCTCCTTATTGCTTTCTTCATCATTTTTATTAGCAAATTCTTCAACTCTGACATTAGCACTTTCAATCATCTTATTAGAAACCTTATTCAGACACTTGTAAGCTTTACTTTTAGTAGAATATCCAAGAAATATTCCCTCATCCCCTTTAGATTCAAATTTCCTATTCCTATCATCTTTCAGAATAAAACATTTACTACCAAAAATTTTGAAGTAACTTACACTCAGTGTGTAACCAAACCATAACTCGTAGGGTGTTTTGTTTGTGTCTTTCTTCAATTGTACTCGGTTTAGAACACATACAATTGTGCTAACTGTCTCTCTCTAGTATACTTGTGCAACATTCTTTTCTATCATCAGTGTCCTCACACAATCAACAATTGATATGTTTCTCCTTTCAGCAATCTCATTCTGTTGCGGTGTCCTAGGTGTAGAAACCTGTCTTTTTATGCCATGCTCATTACAATAGTTAGTGAATTCATCAAAAATAAACTCACCACATCTATCAAACCTCAAGCATTTTAGTTCTTTCCCAGTTTCTTTTTCTACTTTTTCTTAGTACCATTTAAACATTTTAAATGCCTCAGATTTCTCCTTTAGAAACATGACAGTCATCAATCTAGTGTAATCATCAACAAACAGAATAAATTATCTATCTCCATAGTAGCTCTGAGTTCTCATGGGACCACATAGGTTGGTTTGAACTAACTCCAAGATTATTTTTATTGAATGGTCTTTACTCTTAAAACTAGATTTTGTCATTTTCCCCTTTTGACATTCATGACACATAACATGATCAGGCTTTGTTAGGCTAGGCAATCCTCTAACTTTTTTTTTCTACTAATCTTAATCATGTTATCAAAATTTACATGACATAACCTTTTATGCCATAACCATGCATCCTCATTTTTCACCAGTAAACAAGAATTCTTATCATTGTTAAGATAAAATAAGTTACCTTTAGATCGTACTGCTCCTATTCCAACAAGCTTTCCACTTTCATCAAATATCTTTACCTTCTTACTTTCAAAATCTACTCGGTGACCTGAGTTGTTAAGTTGTGCCACACTTAGAAAATTATAATTCAATCCTTTTACCCAATAAGCATTATCACATTTGATTTTATTATTTATCAATAAAGATCCTTTTCCTCTAACCATACATGGTGTATCATTACCCATTTTTACTGGTCCTCCATTATAATGCTCAAGATGATCAAACTTTTCTTCATCACCAGTCATGTGATGTGTACAGCCACTATCAATGATCCATTTATCATTTTTACTAACTTTAGAAATGAGTGTTTTTTTTACATACCTTTCTTCTTCCTTAGAATCATACTTCATTGCAAAAAATACTACTTCAGCGTCATCATCTGTGTCGGTATCAGTATCATTCTCTTCAGCAAAGTAACATACCTTTTTGCCCTTATCTTCGTGATCTTGGTTGTCTCTATTTTAGTGTCAGTAACTTCTTTTGTTTCTCCTTCCATAGCTTCCTTCACTAGATCAATCTTTGTTTCTATCTTCTTCTTTCCTATTCGGGCATCTAGCAACAATATGGCCAACTTCTTTACAGTTAAAACATGCTAAAGGTAATTTACCCTTATATCTACCTTTACCTTTAGGTAATCTCCGGGCCATAAGAGCTTCAAGTTCATCAAGCTCATCATCATTATTACTATCACTGTCATTCCTTATATTATGTCTACTACTAGACTTACTGATCTTTAGAGAAGATATGAAAGCAGACTCAACAGATAGTACAACACTATTATCAAAATTGTTTAACTCAAAATTTGTTAGCTTACCAATCAGACTATCAAGAGTAAGAGTATTGCCAGGTGCAGACCTCATTTCATGTATAGCAGATATTTTGATTGCATAAGCAGGCAACAAGGTTCTTAGAATTTTACTTACCATTGTATCTTCATCAATGACACCACCAAATCCTCTGATAGCATTGACTACCTCCTTTATTCGGTTTGTATATTGTACTATGTTTTCTCCTTCCTTCATTTTCATATCGTCAAACTTGCCTCTTAGGCTTTCAGCTCTAGCTCTCTTGACATTAACATCTCCACCATAGACTAGGGAAAGCTTATACCACATTTCCTTTGCAGTAGTGCAATTCTTAACATCCTCAAATTCAGCATCGGATAGAGTAGCAACAATCTCTATCATAGTATAGTTGTGTTCTTGTCAGTCTCTCAACTGATCAAGAGTCAAAGGTCCAGACGGTGGTTGTAAGTAGCCATTTTCAAGTAGATGTAAGGAACAATCTCTGATTCTGAATATGTGAAGTTTCATTCAACTTTTCCATATAGTAAAGTTGTCCTTATTCAACTTCGGCACTTCCCTCTTATACATCTTGTAATCTTTCTGTTGAAGTCCTTAAAACTTTGTTCTAAGCAACACTACTCTGATACCAATTGTTAGAATAACTGAGAGGGGGGTGAATCAGTTAGATCAATTATCCTACAATCCCAAATACAAATATGTAACACTTTAAATAATTTCAACAAATTCTGCAACTCGGTAACAAACTATTAAACTATTTGTGCCTTTTACCGATTACCAGTTAACTAACTCACTGTAATTACCGACCAAATCAAATATGTTGTATGTAAAGTATGATAATAAAATAGTCATCACAGAAACACATAACACAATGATTTAATGTGGAAACCCTGTTAAGGGAAAAACCACCTAGGACCGTAACCCAAAATAATTTTTACTCTTCTAAAGTGAGCTCGGTGAAGAGCCAACCCTGTTAAAGGCTACAAACACACTGTTAGGTGTGACCTTGTTAGAGGATTTAAGACTAACAGTTATCATTCAACCAGCATTCATTATGGGGTTGATAGGATAACAATGTACATTCATTGAATGACATAGGGGCATAACATAAGACGGTTAAGTCCACTCGGTTAAGAAATTTTTCTATATCAATGGTTAAACTAAAATAGTAGTTGATATGATTACAATACAACTCAATTTGTAGATGTTCAGATCTATTCTAAGCCCATTAAAATCCTCTGATCAATATATCAATTCACTTCCTCAACTTACTTTTACTCGTTAATAGCTCTCTGACGCTCAGTATTGTTCTACAGTTCGGTTCTTCTTCAACCAGTTTGATCAGGCGTGCATGAGACTATATTCACGCAAAATCTCTACAGTCTTCTTTCTTCCAGCATAGTTTCAACAATGAAACTCATATCTCTTATATAGATAGATAAACCATTTTCATATCAACCATCAAATTTTTCTACTTATTCTCCTTCATTGATTTTGCCTCTTAAACCTTTCTCAGCAGATGTGTCAAAAACAAGTTTCAATTCCATCCTTTAGATCTTCTCCAAATTTTGTCAGTCGTGGATCTCATAACAAACTTTATCCTCAATCTCAAAATCATAACAATTTCCAAGTCATCAATTTTTGTTGGCTAAACTTAAGCATTTAATACTTTTATCCATACTTGGTTAACAAAGAAATGTGTCGGTGAACACAAGCTCATTTAACACTGTCACTCGGTATACACTACACTGGCTTAGTGCATACTGAAGTGCTTCATTTACCAACCACATTGCCTTGTACATTTTTCTTCCTCCTTCATAATAGATTAATGCAACATAATCAAGTCAACAATATAAGGTCATAGACTCATCAATAAGTTACCCAAAGTATTCCTTATCCTCATTTGTCATATCCATCTTTATCCATGTAGATATCTCAGTTCTTCATCTTTTCTCTCCTCTTTAAAGATGTTTAGATGTTTGCAACCAACATGATAAGTATTGTTAAAACTAGTTGACATCAATGACAACATAATGACTAATTTAATTATCTTACATATCATTTCAGTAACTCGGTGATCTCTAATCACTGATCTTCAAGTCATTCAGGTATTCAATCAGTTGTAGTTCATCAATGTGTGTGTGTGTGTGTGTGTATGTATATATATATGATTTTAAAATATATATATATTTTGGAAAAGAAAAACAACTTGCTAGAAAATGGATACAAACGAAAATGTCTGTTAGAAAATAAAATTAAAATTGAAATATTAAAAAAAAATGAAATTGCAGGAGTGTCGGGGTTTCTCCCCTCTAACCCCCTCGGTGGCCCTTAAGGCTATCGCAGCAGCTAGGCTTCCCATGGCAGACTACTTTTTCATGGCAACACTAGCTACCCACGGCAACTATCATAGGGCAGCAAGTTGTTGTACAGCAGTCGACTATCGTGCGGCAGTCAAGGGCCCAACCCTTAATTTTTTTGATAGAATTTTAAAAAAATAATAATAATACATTTTTTATTTTATATATATAATAAAAATATATATATAAGATTGGTATATTTATTATGTTTACCTTCTTTAATATTAAATTTTATTTTTTTATGTTAGTCAGCATTAATTGTTATTAATTAAAATAGAAATAATTAATAGTGGCATTATTATTTTTAATGATAATATTTTATTTTATTTTAATTTTCGTTAAATAGAATTGGGTTATTAAGTTGACTATTTTAGATAGATTTATGATGAAATTATATTGTCTTTAGTAAGTTTAAACCTGGAATCAATTTATTGTAATAACGTTATAAATTAATTTATTAGGTGTTAGAATTTAATTTGATAATTGTAATTATAGTTTTTTTAGTGATTGTTTAATAGATTAATTTTTGTAATAAAATTTCACAAATTACTTTATTAATTAAATTCTTTTGCATTTTTTATTTCTCCTTCTGCATTTTGGGTTAGGAGGGAATTCTTTATGTCATCCTATTATGATTTTTACTAGAGGCGAGGTTAGGGTTAATGTATTTTATTTTATTTGCCTTGCATACTTCTGTGGCAATTGAGCTTTGTGTTATGACCCAACCTGATGGAAATTAATTTTTATTATGATGGAAGTTGTTTATTATGTGTTCCTTTTATTCTTTGGAACAAGATTTGGATGTTACATTTCATGATGACCTTTAAGTTATGTTTTGAGATTTATGAACATAGGGTAGGTTATCTAGGTGTTAAAGGGGAAGTGGCTTGCTTTGGAGACATCGGAGCCCAGAAGTGGATCCCTGGGTATCCTTAGTAGGTTACTTAAAAAAGTGATAATATAAATCTAATGGGGTTTTAAAAATGAATTAATAAGATAATGGATTCCTCACCCATGCCTTGAGTGCTAGTACAGGCTAAGGATGGGAGCGGGAGAAGCTTCTTTCCTGTCTAGTAGTGGTGGTGAGTTCTAGCATGATCGGTTATCCTTTTCTACATGAGAGGATTTCAAGTTCCGCATATGATCAAACTTGGGAGTCGGAGTCTAGTGAGATTGTTCCAAGGGGTTGACATATGTGATGATAATTCCCTGATTTCATCTTAGGGTTCCTACACGTGTTGGTTGCCTCTGGATTAGTATGTGTACCTTTCTATTTAAGTTGTACCCTTGAGATAAGAATTTTATAGGACCCTTTCTTAGTTTTACCTGATTGATTTTGGTATTGTTATTTGAGTGGGGTCAAATGTTATCTCCTCAGAACAGTGGGAGTGGAACCACAGGTTTTCACAAGGTTGGGAGGTAGTGATTCTCTTACCATTTGAGACTTCGATGCTCCTATACCAGTGCTAGATGATCCTTGTTGCAGTTTATTCTTATCCTATCTTCTTGGAGACTTATTCTTATTCTTCCCTTAGTTTTACTTTATATTTAGTTGTAATTACATACCCTACGGCTTGTGCAGTGGATGTGGAAGATTATGTATACTTTATTGTTTAGATGTATTTATGATGTACTATGTAGATCATTTAGATGATTATTGTAATTAATAGATCAAATTGTATCTACGTAATTTCTACATCAAGGAACCCTTGATATTTGTAATCTGAAAAATGAGATTATGTTTATATGTACTTATGGACTTTATGTTTTGCTTCCGCTTTGTTAATCATTATTTTTCAAGTAAACTCTTAAGAAAAAAATTATTCTGTAAACTTAGTAACATGTTTTAGGTTAATATCTCCTAGGTTCCATGGTGGGCCATTACACTTTGCGAATGGGATAGCAAGTTAATTGGATCTAATCTTGATAGTAGCTACAAGGTTAAGCACATTGTCAAAATAGTATTGGGACATGGTTGACTAGGATGGTTGACCTCTTAGAAATTCATGATGATTCACCTCCATGTGCATTACTTAGATATGATGGGGGTTAAGTGAACCAATTATTCTTATGAGGGAAGAGTTCATGTAAACCACTACCCATGAAATATGGATGAATGAGGTTGATTCAATAACTACATGTAGCTGAGTCCTTACATAGATATTAGAAGAATTTAACTATTTTTATGTATTTTTTAGTGTGTAATTTGGAAAATAATGTCATTTTAGTTCAAATTCATCATAACTTTTTTCAAAATTTTGAATTTACTTGCTAAATCAACTATTTTTTTCCCAAGTTCAAACTTGAAGGTATGGAATTGATTTAGTTCACTATCATACACATGAATCTAAAGCCCAAACTTTTATATTTGAGTTACTTAAATTGGTCCATGCCCCATTCACTTACTATTCATTATGAGCTAACTAAATGGTAACTTGAGTATAATTAAGGGCATACTATAATCCATTATTACCATCTCTATCTATAACACCCCCACTAGGGAACCTAAGAGGAAAACTTAATAAAGCTTAAAAATGGAAAAAAAAAATCTTGTAACAAAGTTTACAACTAACAATCAAATACAACTGTATATTACATGAACTTATCCAAGATACATTTCATTTAACACAACATGAGTACTAAACATAAAATCAACAACAAGGTCCCCTTAGGTTCCCTGACATCACTTCTAGCAATGTGTAACATACATGACTAAGTCATTTAGATAACCACAAGTCTATGAATAAAATTACAATATGAACCAATTCATTTAAATCTTACAAATTTAAGATATCATATAGTCCCACAATAATATTCAAGGTCAAATCATCATAAATCCACTTCTTTCATTACATTACACATAAATAGTGATACATGTTTACATTATCAACTTACAATCATCTTCTCAATGAGATTACAATATTACACCATTACATCAAATCAAATGTATATATCAATTAAATACAAGCAATAATAATCATCTAGCCACATGAAACATGAAACTACATAGAAGATGAAAATCCATCCAAGAATCTCTCAAACAAACTCTAAAAACTCAATGGAGAAGAAAAAACACTACCACTCAACCATGTGGAACCCTAATGCCCACCCCTCCATGCTAGGAGATGAATACAAGGCCCCACACCACATTAGTAATTACAAGAAAGGAAACAAGAAAATGTATCAAAAACCTAGGGATATCATCAAAGATACACTAATAATATCACAAGAAAGTCACAGGGGATACTAGAGGTGAACTACAAGATTAACTAGATGGAATAATAAGATACATTTAGGAGATTTCCATCACATAGATCCTAACTATCATGGATTACATTGGCAGTCTCCTACTAGACCTTGACCTCCAGGTGAAGACCCATATGGAACTGGTTACCTTTAATGAGGATAAGGAATCCAATTTTGTCAACTCTACACCGCACAAGCAGTTGTAAGGTATCTGGGCCTTCTCCAACACATCATTATTCTGTAAAAGTACTCAAGGCCATGGCGGAGGTAAAAAAATTATCTTGTTTAGTATTTTATCATAACTGAAGGAAATCATAGATGAAGGGAAGAAGGCTATAAAAGTTCAAATTGGTACTAAGGAAGAAATGAAACAGTCTATTTTTGTCACTACTCCTAGTAAGGATTTATTTATTTCTTCAACGCAATTGTTGGCAAGTGAAAACAAGCCTGGGATCACAAATGTTGATGACATGGATGAGGATGAGCTCATAAAGTCATCTCCTTTGAAAAGGCTAAGGAAAGATCATAATAGAAGACAGAAAAGAAGTCAAAGGTACTTGACAGAGTGGTAGATAGAATCAACAAAATCCTACCCATACATTTCACTTTTTAGGGAAATGACATAGTGGATAATTTGAAAAATTCCTTGATGACTTTTATGCTCATTTTACTTCATTAGAGAAGGTCGTAGCCGTGAAAGTTGAGAAGGAATACATGGAGAAGAAATTATATGAGCTAAATCAATCAATAAAGTGGGATTTCAACATATTGGACACCACTATCTCTGGTATTAGGCCTTTCATTATGCATGGGAAGAAGATATACAACTACTACATAAACCCTTCCAAGCATGTAAATAATGTGATAGATATAATCCACAATGATGAAAAGACATTGGATGATTTGGCAAAGAATTGTGGGTCCTCCTCACAATCTATTATAGAGAAGGACAAGGAATTATCCAAGTCATTGGATAAAATCAATTTGTTGGAAGTAGAAAAGACAAGAGTGTTGGGAAGATTTTATATGTTGAGGAGTATGCTTACTCCCAAACTGTCAATTTTAGAAAAGCATCTTGATGATATGGAGACCGTGAAGAAGTATTTTGATGGAACTTTACCTACAATATTAAAGGATGCTAAGATCTCATCCTTTTCATTGAATGGTCTCATTCATGTTGGTCAGACATTGGAGAAGACATGGGCAACAGATGTAAAGATCTTGGAAACTTCTTTCCAAGATATACTTCATGTGGTGTGAATTTTTGGTAGGAAGCTCTACATTTTTAAATTATATATAGCTGGATTTTTGTGTATAAATTTTCCATTGATGTAAAAGGGGGTTTAATAAGGGTGAAAATGGTATGCTAATATAGAGTTAGTAGTTTGCATTAGACACTTAGTCATTTTCACTAAAGTATTGTCATCAATGCAAAAGTGGGAGATTGTTTGCAAGAGGGCAGATGAGTATGGCATAGATGTTGTCATTTATGGAAACACTACTTATTAAAATGATCACTTTGTGTATAGTTTATCTTTGGATGTTCGCACTAGAAAAATGACTAAGTCCAAAAAGTAGTTGATAAGGTACAGTTGTACAATTTTGCCTTGCGAGCATATTATATGATGAATTAAGTCATGCAAGATTTGAGGAATGTATTATGGGATTTAATAGACCTTTAGTTAAGGTCACATGTATTTTTGAGTTCAATGGAGAAAGTTACAGCATGATCTACATATGTGAAGATAGTACAATAGTGAAACAAGGTAAATGAGTGGTCGCGATGATTAAGGGAGTAACGTGTGGAATCCAGAAGTGCTACCTTGTATTTTTTTTGGGTACTACCCTATCTTTATGTATGTATGATTTTAGACTATGTAATTATGTGTTGGACACTTTTTTTGATGTATTTGTGAGCCAACTGGATAGATTATGAGATTGAGTATATATGTTTTGAGATGCAAAGTTATGAAAATGTGAGGAATAAATTGGGATGTAAGAATAATGCATAGGATGTTGTGAGCTATTCTTGGAACTACTTTGGTATATCTAATATTGTTTTAGTTCATTTTTGTTTCTACAAGATACTTTGGTAATACTGGATAGTGAGTTTGTTGTAAGAGTGGTAAGCTCCATTTTGTATTCACCCCTAACAGGGTTATAAACTCCTAACAAGGTATGTCCTCTAATAAGGACTTGTACTAATGTAATATTATCATCCTAACATGGCAAGGTCTCCTACAAGGACACAATATGTTTAGTGCATCATTTGTGGGTACCATCCCCATAGGGGTTTTCCCTTACCCAGGGTTTTCTCAAGAAGAAATCATGGTGTTATGAGTTGTTTACTTTATGTATGTGTTCTTATTTCAGTTATTACATGGTTAAGTTTGAATTGGTTTAGAAGGAATAAAATTAAAACAATACTCATTCACCCCCCCCCCTCCCTCTTAGTATTGCTTGATCCTAACAGGGATATTGTGCAAATGTGTGCTTCAAAGATTGTTATCATATATTTGAGATATTTTTTGCCTTTGATGTCAACATATTTCTTAGTTGTGATAGTATTGTAGAGATGTTGCAGGAATGTTTAGTGATTTGATTGGATTAATGAGGCTTGCTTGGCCAAACAATAGTATCAGAAACCTAGAGCAATGGACTGCCTATTTCAGGATTGGACACCCCAAATGATTCCTAAATGCATTATTTGGTCTCATTTAATTATCTACCAGGGACGTAAACTTGGAATGGTATCTGCAAAGTATATGCTTCAAACCTCCTCTTCTAAGCCTATCTAAGGAATTAAAATGCTTATGCTTTAGGAAAACTATACTAAAACTGGTAAGAAAATGTATTCTAATCAAAGCAGGAAATCACAAGTAGGAACTACTCCAACTAACTATGCTACAGGAACATGCTACTGATTCTGGTATCAGTAGCTGCAGGAACAACAGAGTTCTAAAACATATAAATGAACAAGAAAATGAACTCTACACTAACAAAAGAATTCACTCATCAAGTGGGCCCCCTTGAATGAGTGAATGAGAAGTAAAATGAAGATGAAAGTTGCAAACTTAAACTGAACATTCTATTCATCCATAAAATGATTACACTTGATTGAGACAGTATGCAAAAGTTCTATTGAAAACTAGTTTGTTCGACTAACTCCAAAAGAGTGACAATAGTAGATTATTTAAAAGAAGCTACAACTAACTCCTAAATCTATGATCACTAACATTATTGACCATAAACAATCCCAGAATATAGCGCACACTAAATCTACAAATTGCATGCAATAGAAAGTATTGACTTGCTTGCAAAGATTCTACAATCTACGGTTGGCTTTGATGACTTCTGTGCCAGTATGTTGGTCCTTGAATATCCACAGTCAACTCCTGCAAAACAATCAATGTGCACATATCCAACCATATACATATATATCCACATCATCAATATTAGGAAAAGGTGTAAGTCTTAATTATCACTCTTGCAAATCCTATGGCTACAAGAGGTAACTACCCAAAACATAGCTTAGGAGAGAAAACATTCATTGACATGTATAACTATTATATTCACCATTCCTATCCATGAATTTAAGCAGATATTATGTCTTTAGAAGTATCCATATTTCCATCTTATGTTCACCCACACATTATATAACATATACATAGAAACCATAAGTTCATATGCTTAAAACCATAAATTCATGTCTATGTGCAATCAACTTGTTCCAGAAAGAGGATAAAAAGAAATGAAAAAGATGGATGTTTAGGAGCCCATCAAGGCTACTGTGTTGTAGATCTGATGATGCAAAGTTACAAATGTTTTGAGGAATGTTTTCACTTGATCTATATC
The DNA here is from genome assembly GCA_027943335.1 of Chamaecyparis obtusa. NCBI lineage: Eukaryota > Viridiplantae > Streptophyta > Pinopsida > Cupressales > Cupressaceae > Chamaecyparis > Chamaecyparis obtusa. Next base: position 312,397 of record BSBK01007582.1, on the reverse strand, counting down.
AAGTTACAGAGGTTCGCAGTATGATTTGAGTTAGTTATGGATGATTTATTAATGACTGGTATTTTGATGTTCTAGAAGTGTTCAGGAAGAGACAATGTGACAGTATTTGGATCGGTGTGGATCGATGTGATAAAATTTTGAGATGTGAATGATATGACATGTTTATGACTTGGGATTATGTCCTTGACATGATTTTTTTGTCAATTCAAGGATCACAAGATATGTTTCTAGAGTAACAATGTTTTCTAATTATTGTTCTTAATGGTCCTGACTGATATGGTTGGTTTAATGTGTTGTGAAGGATCATAGTATGATTTATGGAGTTGTTGTGTGTTCAAGGATATTTTTATGGATCATTTCTATGTCTTAGCTGACATTAATGGATCACATTTTATATTGAGTTGAAATGAATTAACATTTTGTAGTTAGGGCCTTGGCCAACCTTGTAGAAATAAGTTGATGATATGTATAAAATAATTAGTAAGTGTGAAGGAAATGGTGTGTCCAAGCATGATGCATTGATGATTGTTTGAAGAGGTATGACTAAAATCTATAGTTGAGGTAGAGATTTGATGTATTTTATTGGATTTTTATTGTCATGCTGGAAATGTTATCAGTTAGTTCATAAATAGTGGATTGTTGCCCACGAATTGGATTATTGTCCAATTTAATGTGTAATGTAGTGAGCCTTCATTGAGAAGTGAGCTCTATGAAGTACACCTAAATGCATGTGCATTCCCCTCATATTAATTTTAATAGGGTATTGTGATTATATCAAAGTACATCATCTTTTTGGTTTTATCCCCACCATGGTTTTCCCTAACAGGGTTTCCACGTCAAAAATATTAGTGTTAATGTGTTCATGTGATGTTTTGATTTTATGATTTCATGTTTAACATTAGGATCTATGGTTTAAAGGTTCAATTCTACAAAGTGGTTAAATATTGTGTGGCTAGGACATAAATTATTCACCTACCCCCCTCTCAATTGTGTGGTTCTGCTATATTTATATCATTGTCTACCCTATTTACATCACAATTTGCGAAACAATAGAGCTAATCTTGGATCTATTCAAGGTGATAGTGGTCATGGAGGATATCCACCTCCATTTCCACCACCTCATGATCTTGTCCTCAATACCACATTGAAAAATATGGGACAATTATAGAAACAACTAACAAATTTATCCATTATGAATAGTTAGATCTCTCTTGCTCCATATTATCCTCATAGTCCCTTGACCATGCCAATATTGAACACTTCACTCTAATGGGCTATTGAATCCCTAATTTAAAGGATAGAGTGGTGATGGGAACCTTATTTCCACATATATGTTAGCACTATGATTTTTTTATCATTGATGTCAACCTCTAGTGTGTCATTAATGTTAGTTTGCCAGGATGGGTGGTTGGTAAGATTGTACTGAGGTGGTGACATTGCTTGATGAATAATATTTGAGGAAGTTGTTGAGGCTGTGACTTTTATTGATGAAGAATATTTGAATAATGACTAAGGATTTTATTGAGGCTATGATATTGATTGATGAAGAAGATTAGAATAATGATTAAGAAAGTTTGTAACTTATTCGGAAGATAAGAGTTTGATAGATAAGAATATGTAGGAAAGAGTATTTTAAGATATTATTTAATAATGATTTGAGATGATATCTAATTGTGGCTCTAGAATTAATGTTTGGGTACTATAACATGTACAAGTCCCCTACTAATTATTTTATAAATATATTATGTGTCATTTGGTTGATAGTAAGGCTAGATATAAGGATGGTTTAGATAGACTTGGAGAATGGATTGCATCACTCCATAATGGGATTTTAGGGTATGTCATTTGGTGGACTTGGTCAAATGGTTCATGTGGTGTCTTAGTTCAAATATATTTTGATGGTTTGATCTACAGGTGTAAACTTGTTGTTACATGTGCTATTTTGTTGTCTATGTTGGGATATTGGCCAACAAAGCTATTTGTGGTGACATGATTTGAGTAGTTTGGTTATGTATATAGGTCAAGGGAGTTTCTAAGTGACTTAATATAATATTTATATGGTGTGTTGTGCTTTGTATTGCACTACATGATTTTGAGAGTGTTTTGGGTTGATTAGTAACCTATTTTTAATGTATTTTCACATGTTACTTTTGGGGTTGTCTTTGGAAGTATTGGCAATACATATGGATAAATTATATTATGTGGAAAAGAAATGTTGTGATGTACTTGGATACTCATCATTTATTATAGTTGACTGCATTAATTATTTTGTTCAAGGTGGCTAACCTTGTACTAACAATGCCCACTTTCTTATGGTCGACCTTATTGATGTTTTCAATGGACAGATCTCTATATATTTTTTTGTAAAGGAATCAAATTGACATAGGTAAGAATGAGAGGAAAATAAATCTATGAATTTTTCATGATTCAAGGTGAAGGAAATCTTATTCAAATAAGGAAGAATATAGATTTTTATTGAAGAATCAAAATGGAAGGTCATTACAGTGAATCAAAAAGTTCATTTTTATCATTTTTTAATAACACCTTGTAGCTTTCAATGATTACCATATCAAATCAAGGTTCCTATAGTGAAGCTTAAATACTTGAGGTAGATCCAAAATGGCTAGTGAGAAGAGTACCAAAGTACTTAAGTTTGATGGAAAAAACTATCTTTTGGAAGTATAGGATGGAGTCTCATTTGGACTATTTTCCATGTTTTTTGTTTCTTGATGCAATCCGAAAGTCATATGATCTTGTAGTTTTAGGTACTCTTACTAATCCAAAAGTGTAATATTTGGCTATGAAGATAGCCACCTATGATCTAGAGGCAATGGAAATAAAAATAACAAGAGAGAATGTATTTAACAAGAATAATTTGTACTCCTATCAATAATGAAATATAAATCAATACAATGATGATAATATATAGGATAGCCCTTGGTTATATAGCCAAGATGAGTACAAAGGATTTAATGAGATGATTAAAAATGTCATTGTCTCATGACATGATCATCAAGAGACAACTTATCACTCACATAAGTTGGGATCACATGTCCACTAAAGGTGGATCATCCTCTAATGTGTAATAAATAAATTTTGTACAACATGTGTAAAATGTGCAACAAAGGTAGAGGGTGATAAAATGACAAGACCACAAAATGTTGATCACCCAGCTAAGGTGGAAAATTCCATCCAATACAATTGGATATGATAAAATAATATTATTATAAGTATGGACATAAAGTAGAATTCTCAAAATACTCCTATGAAATTCCCTAAGTAATCTTAAGTGAAGTCTAATTAGGATTGGGGTGTGAATTAAACAAGGTAAAATACCTTAATTATGCCAACACCACCCCTCAAGTGAAACATAAGGAGAATGTATAAAATCTAACAATGAAGATAAGTCTTTGCTACTAGGCCATTTAGGTACCCATGTACAATATGCAATGTAATCTATCACAAATAGAGAAAGGAAGAATACCATGTAAATATGAGTCAAATTCTAAAAGTTTAATTTCTTATCATAATAATTATAAACCGGTAGCACCACTGTAAAATATAGAAAATATCATTCACTTTCAAAAAAAATGTACCTTAAAAAGAGTTTGTATGAACTTGAACGAGATCTTGGAAGTTGCAAAAATGGGATTATACAATTTTATAAAATTTAGAAGTGGAATTAGAAAGCACCTGCACCAGTGTGCACAACTTAAAATTTTACCCCAAAAAAAAAATCTTGAAAAAAGGAGTTTAGATGACTAAGATATTGTTGTTTGAAAATTGTATGCATAATTATAACACTCAAGTTGTCTTTGCACCTCCAAACTTTAAATGGCCATAGATTTTGCCTCTAGTGTTTGATTTGGATGAAAAAAAAGTCAATCTTCAGGTGTTTGGACCTCCTAAATGTGATATCAATCTCTGATTTGTACTAGAAAGCTCCATTTTTTTCCGACATGAATAGAAAGTCACAAATAGGAACCCCCCCCCCCCCCCCCACCCCCCCAAATCCAAAATATGCACTCAAGTCTCTCAAATGGATAACCAATGGCACTCTATGGGCTTTGATACCATGTAAGATTTGGTTATTAAGGTATCTACCCAAAATCTAGAGGTAATGGAAAGAACAATGATAACAAAGAATGTATATCACAAGAATAATTTGTATTCCTATCAAGAATGCAATAAAAATCAATACAATGGATGATAGTACATAGTAGATCCCTTGGTTATATAGGAAAGGTGGGTACAAAGGAGTGAATGAGACAATGAAAAATTTCATTGTCTCATTACATGATAATAAATAGAGAAATTATCACCCATATAAGGTGGAATCACATGTCCACTAGAGGTCGATCATCCTCCAATGTGTAATAAAGTTTGTTCAATAAAGGTGGAGGGTGATAAAGTGATAAGACCCCAAAAGGTGGATCACACACCTAAGGTGAAAAATTCCATCCACTATAAGTGTATATATGGTAAAATAATAGCATGTAAGTTGACATAAAGTAGAAATGCACCAACTACCCTATGTAAGCTTAAGTGAATCTAGTGAAGTGTGAATTAATCAAGGAAAAATGCCTTAATTACACCAACACCTCCCCTCAAGTGTAACTTAGGGATGATTTACAAAATCTAAGAATTCAAGATGAGTCCCAACTACTAGGCCATGTTAGGTACCCATGTACAATATGCAATGTAATCTCTTGCAAACAGATAAAGGAAGAAAACCATGTGGGAGAAAACTCCACTCTGAAAGAGAGATGAAAATAGACAATGCTCTCAATAATAAATGAAAGTAAAGAAAAAATACCATGAATCCCCCCTCAATGTTGAATCTCCTATAAAAATGGTCCAAGATGATGACCAATACTCCTCCATATGAAGAAGATAGATTCAATGCTATGCCAAGAATGTCAAAGTGTGACAAAACTAGGTACCAATGTCGATGAACAATTGGTGATGAGTCACCAACTATAATAAGATAGAGATCAGACATGGAGACACGTGCTTGAGCATCAACTAAATACTCATAATTTATAGATTGGCAAATTCTAAGTCTCTTCTAGAGCCATGCACTGCTAATGGAAAATTGGTACATTATAAGTCTCATTTGGAGCCATGCACCAAGTCTTGCAAGATACTTCCTAATCTATTGAGTGCAAAAGGATTACATCAAATATGTCATCATTGAAAAAGTACAAAGAGGGATGGTACTTTATATTAGTATGTGTACAATATAGCTTGTGCAAGAGAATAGAACATGATATGACAAAGACGCAAAGTTTGGAAACTGATAATAATGCCACCAAAGGATGTGTAGCAAATGATCACTAATGGTATCCTCTGGTTGGGATGATGTACCAAGAAAACATAGGAGCAACTAGGCCTCCTTGGTTTTCAATTGGAAGATAGATCATTGCAACAAGTATGGTAGGTGGACAAAAAAATATGTTCCCAATTTTACATATTTATTTACAATTTATTTTAAAAACCTATAAAAATTTAAGAATATTTTATGACTAAAAATTTTATTAAATAATAAATAAATATTTTATTTTATTTTATTATTTTCTTCCTTGGACTTTCCATTTCAAGGGCTATTATTTCCACAATCAAGCTATAATAAGCTTAGATCACTATTCGAAAGACCAAACTAAGGTTTAAGCATTACAATTGTAAATATAAGCTAAATTTTGAAAGTACAATGTCCAATCACAATAACTATAAACTAATATCACTACTACAAAATATTGAAAATATCATCCACTTTCAAAAAAATTACACCTTAAAAGGATTTTGTATGAACCTAAACAAGGCTTTGGAAGTTACAAAAATGGGATTATGCAATTTTATAAAATTTCAAAAACTAAAATTAGAAACCACCTACACCAATGCATAAAGCATGAAATTCTACCACAAATCAAAAAATAATGCTCGAAAAAAGGAGTTCAAATGATTAAGATATTGCTATTTGAAATTATCTACATAGTTATAACAGTTGAATCACCACCACACCTCCAAACTTAAAATGGCTATAGATTGGCCTTTGGTGTCCAATTTGGATGAAAAAAAAGTTAATCTTGGGGTTTTTGAACCTCCTTAATGTGATGCCAATCTCTAATTTGCACCAACCAGCTCTAATTTTTGCATGCAATAGAAAGCCAAAAAGAGGACCCCCAAAATACAAAATATGCACTCAAATCTTTCAAATATAAAACAAATTACATTCCATGGGCTTTGGTACCATGTAATATTTTCCTATGAAGGTATTGACCCAAGGTCTAGAGGAAATAGAAAGCACAATGACAAGAGAGAATGTATAAGACAAGAATAAGTTATATTTCTATCAATAATGCAATACAAATGAATGTAATGGATGATAGGACATAGAAGAGCACTTGGTTATATAGCCAAGGTGAGTAAAAGAGAGTGAATGAGACACTGACAAGTTCTTTTGTCTAATTACATGATAATAAAGAGACAACTTATCACCCACATAAGGTGGAATCACATGGCCGCTAGAGGTGGATCATCCTCTAATGTGTAATAAATTTTGTAAAACATATGTAATAAAGGTGGAGGATGAGAAAGTGATAAGACCATATAAGGTGAATCACCCACCTAAGGTGAAAAAATTCATTAATTATAAGTGGATATAATAAAATAATAGCATGATAAGTCCACATAAAGTGGAAATTTTGTTGAACATGTCGAATAACTGAGAGGGGGGGTGAATCAATTATTCCCACACAAATAAACAAAAAATTTCCTTTGTCGATAAACACTTTAATTGTTATGATGAAAACTTAATATTTGTTGGTTAAGCACAAAAAACATTCGCGGTAAAGATATGCATGAATAACACAAGAACACCAAATTTTACATGGAAAACCCAATTGGGAGAAACCATGGAGAGGCTAATTGTCATGAATATGAAAAGCAACTGTTAAGGTGACACTGAAAGGTGATTTGTACAAAGTCTCACTATTGGATATCAAAAGGGCTCACTTGTGATACACAAGCTCATTATTGATACATGAAGGCTTGTTGTTGATAGACGAGGAATCACTATTGATACACAAAAAATATGAATAGATATAGAATCCACCTCTAAGATCTTCAAACTATTATGTAAGAACACGGATCTCTTTTTTCATGAATTTGCAGTCACTTCATATGTGTGTATTTTTTATCACTTCTTGTATCTTTTGTCATCCCTAGATGCCTATATATACATGTTGATGTCCAATCTTACATATGTCATCCTTACACATATTGTGTGTAATAACCAATGCATTAGATATTACAATTATATTAGATGCTCAACATCAATCCTAAATTTGGGACATACATAGGGGATGGTAACCACATGTTACAGTACACATCTTAGATAGGTTAGAATTAAGATATTACTATACATGTTGCAAATATTGAAGCCATCTGAATGAAACAACCAAGACCAAAAGATGGATACATGAAGTAGTTGTTAACACCAATAGGATGTAGATAAGAAACATACTATAGATGTGTTGGATTATGAAGAAGGGGGTGAATCAGTAATCTTGATCACAAAATACCTTAATAAACTTGCTCTAATTAACTCAGTAACTACTCAATAGAAACACAGATCTTTATTTACTGACAATAGTAAATAAACTATATCAATCAGTAAAACAATCTCACAAACCATTCACAATGTATAAAATAGATATTTAACATGGAAACAAAGTTATGGGAAAAACCACTGTGGAAATTGTCACCCATTAGGAAATATACTCTTTTGAAGTACACTCGATTGAGAGCCAATCTCGTTAAAGATTACAAAACACACTATTAGGTATGACCTGGTTAAGGGATTTATCTCATATCTATTAGGGTCTTCACCCTATTAGGAGTGGCCTTGTTAAGGGGCTTTAAACACTCTTTTTGGGATATCACCTTTCTTAAGGATTTACAATAAGACTGTTAAGTCCACTCTATTAAGATATTTTTATGTTACAAATTCTAGTAAGAAATAGTAATAAAAATGACCTGTAGATGTGCAACTATCTTTTCTCAATCAAATCCTTATGTGCTCTTCAATCTTCACTTCAATTCCTCATCTTCCACTGACATCAACACTTCATCAAATCATTATTTTCCCACTCAAAATCTCACTATTCCTTCACCTCTGCAATAGTCGGTAACCCTTTAACTATTCAATTTTCCATCTCATTGTCCATACAAGATCATCCTTTATATAGATATGTTTTTCCTCTTAATCTTATCTTTTACATTTTCCTTTAATCAATCGTGATCTTTCAATTCATTATTCATCTAATCTGGATCTCAATAACATGTTTCCTTTCCATCAAGGAACTTGAATTTTTCTAGAAACTTGTTCCACTTCTTTTTTCTACTTAGATCTTGTCATAGATCTTCATCTTGAATTTTCATAACCATAGATCTTTGTAACTAAATTTCCTCATCATCATGATCATCCAAATCATCATAGATAATCATTAAATATAGATTCCATCCATATTTAATACCTTTTTCTTGCTCGGTGTTCTTCACTTAGAATTTCAGTTATATCACTCGATGCCTAAACCTTTCTTATTTACCAAGTGACCAACTTTTTCTCTTTACCTTACCGAGTGACTTCTCCATCTTGGTAGACATAATAACTTTACTTACCGAGTTGTCAAATCTTTATCACCATACTTTACTAACTTAACATAATCATATGTAAGGTAGAAAAAAATCATACCAATATAATCAAATCATTATCTGGTCTCTATCAGTTACCCAATTAAGTTCTACAACTTCTTAACTTCTCATTTCTTTCTTCTCCTTAACTCATTCATCTTATATCATTACCGAATGATATGGCAATATAATATAAATCAGAAATCAATTGCTTGACATCAATGACAAGAATATAACTGATCTAATAATTCTACTAACATCATGTATACCTCTAATAGTGGTCAGTCTTCATCATTAGTTTCATCAGATATACATTATTATCAGTTATGATAACAATCTCCCTCTTTGTAATTGATGACAACACTAACAAGTTCAGTGTTCAATTGATGATAGTACACTTCACTGTCATTCATATTCTAAACTCCCTCTGAGTAATAACTTCTCTTTTTTAATCTTTCATCTATAGTCTTTCTCTTTCTGATTCTGTTAACAACATTCTCTTATACATCTCATCTTTCTGCTATACTCATCTGAATTGTCTCCCTCTTACCGTATTCATCTCAATATTCTTCGTTTATCATCTGAATCTCCAAATTTTTGCAATCATCTCCCTCAACTTGCATCAATTGACTTGCACTCATCTCAGTATTCTTCCTCTTTGACAACAATGCAAAAGAAACATAAACATCTCATTTATACCTCAAGTATATAGATTTTCTATTACAGTCACAAAAATTTCTTCTTCACAACTTTAGGCTTCACCTAAAGAGTGAAATACTAGCATCAACTCACAAGATAGATATTCTATCGAGTCCTTGAATTGATGCAACATGCATCTTTCCTTAATGTACATTGGATAAGGGAAGAACCCCTAACTTACCTCAAAGCTACTCAAAATCATCTTTTGGTAATGGTTTAGTAAAGATATTATCTATCTGCTCCTTAGAATTCACATACGCCAATGTCACATGCTTATCTTGTACTTTCTCTATCAATTAGTAATACTTAATAGATATATGTTTTATCTTAGAATGCATCATCGAATTCTTTGATATATTAATAGAACTGGTACTATCCCAATAGATTGTAATAGGATAAGTAATATCTTCATGCATACCTTCCAATAGTTGTTTGATCCATACAATATTTGAACAACTCATAGTTATTTCCACATACTCAGCTTCAATGGTACATTGTGAAATACAACTCTATTTCTTGCTTAACCATGTCACTAGCATTTCTCCTAAAAAGAAAGCTTTGTCACTAGTATTTTTCTTGTCATCAATATTTCCTACCTAATCAGTATCAGAATAAACTTTAAGATCAAAATTTCCTCCTCTTGTGTATAATAGACCAAAATCTTCAGTCCCTTTCAAATATTTGAATATCCTCTTAACTGCATACAAATTTTCTTCCTTGGGGTTTACCGAAAACCTTGCAACAATACCAACCGAATGTGCAATGTCAAGTCTACTGTGTACAACATATTGTAACTTACCAATCATGGATCGGTAAAGTGTTTCATTCACCTCCTTACTATCATCTTCTTTTGACAATTTACAACCAATAGCCATCGATGTACCAACCAATTTTGAGTCTTCCATATTGAATGTTTTTAGGATCTCCTTGATATATTTAGATTGAGTGATGTAGATCCCATCTTTAACTTGTTGTATTTGAAGTCCAATGAAGAGTTTGATTTATCCTATCATAGACATCTCAAATTCCTTTATCATTTCCTCATCAAATGACTTGGACATTATCATATTTCTACCAAATATAATGTCATCAATAAATATCTCATCAATCAAAATTTCATCAAATTTATCACATTTCAAGTATAAATTATTTTTATCACTAGTCCTTTCAAATCCAATCTTAACAAAATAAGAGTACAGTCTTTCATACCATGCTCGAGGAGTCTGCTTCAATCCATACAAAGCTTTATGCAATTTGCAAACCATGTTCTTATTATCTTTGTCAACAAATCCATTAGGTTGTTCTATGTATACTTATTCTTCAAGTATTCCATTCAGAAATGCAGATTTAACATCCATTTGATAAACTTTAAATCCTTTGTAAGTTGCATATGCAAGTAGTATCCTTACTCCTTCTAATCTAGCAATAGGGGAAAAAGTCTCACCATAGTCAATTCCTTCTTCTTGTGCATACCCTTTGCAGCCTAGTCTAGCTTTGTTTCTTATCACATCTCCTTTTTCATTGAGTTTATTTCTAAAAATCCATTTTTTTCCTATCACATTCTTATCTTTAGGTCTTGGTACAAGTGACCATGTATTATTCTTTTCAATTTGATCTATCTCTTCTTTCATAGCATTCGTCCAATCTTCATTCTCTAGTGCATCTTTTACCAATCTAAGCTCAAATTCAAAAATCAAACAAGTGTTATCTCTTAACTTAGTTCTTGTCAATACTCCCACATTCTTATCTCCAATAATTCTTCTCGATGAGTGATGTCTTCTCACATATTTTTATAATATAGGTTTGGTAGATTGTGTTGGTACTCAAAGTACAACATGGGTTTTTGAGTACCTTGTCAAAATTTTGTAGTTTGAGGCCTTATAAGTGGTTTTGTGCTTACTTTCCCGGATGCATTTCTGAAGTTTCCTATGCATGTCAGGTATTCATTACCCTTGTTTTATCATTAGAAGACATCTCAGATTATCACATTCAAGTTTCAAGTTGTTCCATGATGTCTTATTTTGAGCACTTGTCCAAAATCTGCATTTGTCCCTAAGTGTCAAATTACTGTACAAAGCCTTGTTTTCCTTTGAATATCTTGTACCTTGTTAGGTTTCATGGCCCACCACTTTGGGGATGTTGTGAATGTATATTAGAGAGCTTATGTTTCAGATTTCAGGCCATGACGAATCCATTTGCCCAATTTGTCAATCTATTTTCGTTTGCAGTTTCTAACTTTTTGATGAAGGACAGCTACATACTTTAGTCGGAGGCCCTGTTTGGATGATTATATCTTGTTCCTAAAGATTGGTCATGACATGTCGGTTGTGGAATCATATTGTAGGAAAGGGATTGAGCCATCAAGTTGTGCATCCCACGCAATGATGAAAAGTGCAGCTTACGCATATAAAAGAAGGGTGCCATATTTGTGTAATCAAACAATAAACAACCTAGCATGCGTATGACACAGTTAAAGGAGATGCTTTTCTTCTTTTTGCTGCAAGGGAAAGGTCAGCACCTTGTTTGAGAGATCCCTCCCTGCTGCTTTGCATATAACTATGGGGGCCTTGTGTATTTGCAAAGCCCACACCATACAATAGAATGCTAATACATGTGTGTATGCTTCACGCATAATATCTAGCACCTGCATAGAACATCATAAAGTAGATCCTTGTGTCAAGAGGTAAATAGTGGACTGGTGCATGAATGTTTATGGAGATTAATTGAAACTTTGAAATGGGTGTAGGTTGGTGTCACCGATGTGCTCAAAGTGCCTTACGATGGTAAGTGAAGGCCCACACAAACAAGAAAATGAGGCACGTTCTAATGTATGCCCAGCGTAAGAGAGAACTGTTATGTTAATTTGGAGTCTACATGTAGGAATGAGGTTACATGAGTGTTAAAAAACAATGGAGGGGGACTTTGATAGCTTTTATTCCAATATGGATTATCCCACATTGGTCGGGTTAAGGTTCACCATTTTGTTTAAATACAACAACACATAGAATGTATTGCAAGTAAAGAGCTAGGCTGCTCTTGGCGGGCCCTACTGACTGGAGAGTTCAATGCATGGCGGGCCCACTGATTTTGGAGGGAAGTGCTTGCAAAGATTTTAAAATAGTCCAAAAACAATATCCCACATTCATGCCATAATGGGGATTTGAGGAGTTTATAAGCAAATCCACTCACAATCTACAATAGAAAGAAGAGAGGCTCTGCCCGACCCCCCATGTGCAGCTGCCTCAGTTTCTGTGCCCACGAGCCCAAGGAAAAAAAAATTTGCAAAGAACTAATGGTGACAGAGATGAGGTGACAAATGGTGCATGTTCATGAATTCATTGGATAAACTAAGCAGTTATTGAATTATTCCGAGAATTGGAGATAAACCTTGTTCGCCAGTTCTCCCAATCCTGGCGGTCATGTTCCTAGCATTCAGAGAGCTAGAGAGTATGCATTCACCCATTCTCCCAATCTGTGGTAGTTAGTGAAAAACACTTAGAGAATAGGAGAATAAGCTCATTCACCAATTCTCTAAGTCCCAGCGGTTAAGTCCAGGCAATTCCGAGAATTGGAGAATGGGCTTAGTCGCCCATTCTCCAGAAGTTAACCCAAGTTAAGAGTTGATTCTGAGAATTGGAGAATTGCCTTATTTTCCAGATAGCCAATGTTAACTGTGGTTAAGGGAATTGATTAAGAGACCTAGAGAATGCATGCAGTTGCCCATTCTCCAAGTCAAGTGGGTTAGTCTATGGTCAAGTTCGAGCATCAAATGACATGTTGACAAGTGGCAGATCCTAGTGCATTATGTGGCTCAAAATTGCAGAGTAATATAAAATGATAAATTTAAAAATGCAGAGAAGATTTAAGAAATTGATATAGTCTGACTATATGGAGAATATTCAAAAATTTAAAATGGTAAGCTGCTCACAGAAAATTGTCCTGCGAGTGCATTTTTTGACAAAACATATAAGTGTTATATGTCACCTGAAAGGTCTCGAAACGAGGAATCTGACGGAGGAGTTTATTTCTAGTTTCAGTGAAGTGGATGAGTGCAGTTTGGGTTCAAATTTTGAGGACAAGAATTAGATCAGTTTGTTGAAGACATGATTGCAAGAATCAGATCATTTTTAAGAATCAGTTGCAGGTCATGGTGAGAAGACTTAGAGATATTTTCAGGCCAAGGATAGACAGCTGTCAGTTGGTTTTGAACTGACTCTCATTCGCTATATCTAGTTTTTCTTCTCATTTGTAAGGGGATGTTGAAATTTATGTTGCAGGGCAGCTTCCAGACTTTTGATCTTATTTTCTGTGTTTCTTTGTCTTGCCAATGTATAGTTACAGATAGATTTTAATGAGAACAATGGAATTCCTATTCAGTTCTCATCCGATGTCTTTGTATGTATGGTTTCAATTCTTGTGTATTAACTTGTGAGGCATTTTAATATACCATTTACAAGGTATCTATGGGTTTGAATTTGAGTTTCTTTCAAGGAGAGAATAAGTCTTGAGTTCAAGTCCTAAGAATTCCAGGTTTGCATACGAATTTGATGTCTAGGAATTGGAATGAGAAGAGTTACTTGTAAGGCACTTCACTTGGTTTCTCTAAGTTTAGAGTTAGGGTTTTCTGGGATTGTATATTTGTATGACTCTATTGCCCAATGAATAAGGCACTGGTCCTAGTTTCCTTTGCAGTTTTCAATATCAAACCATTAAATCATTCCATCTTTAATTTCATGTTTGAGAGCATTCATGTTTATATCTTGTGTTTCCTGAATACAAGTATTGTTAGTGATTCCTTGAAGAGTGAATCATTGGGTTAGCCTTCCTGAGCTCAAAGCTTGAAGAGAAGAAGATTTTATCCTTGTTATCACATTGGCCATTTTCCTAGTTCTTAGCAGATCATACAGGTGGGATCTTCTATAAGACTAGTTGAGATTGGAACTCCCATGTTTTATAAGTCTTAGAACTATCCACAGTCGCATCTGCATAAAGGGTTTTAGCTAGTGAGTTATGTGTATGTAGATCTTATCATGTTTTAGGTGCACCCGCTTGAGTGTGTGGCACTCGAAGCAGAAGGAGGATCAAATCCTCATCAATTAGTCTTTTCTTGCCCCTCAGTTTGCATGAACAAGTAGATTTGTGTTACTGGACAAAGATCCTCGGGTCTAGTTTTCATATTTCTCTTTTAGAGTTGAGGGATACAAGAAAAGTAGCTAACAAATTGGTGACTCTACTAGGGAAAAGATAAATGACAGCAAGTTTAAGATGATCAATTCCTTGCTTGGCTGAATCATCCTAGGGTCTGGTCCAGTTTGGATATAGAGTCTATTCCTTTCAAAAAATTGTTATATCTTCTCACTGAATGTGAGTGGCGACTCTGGTTCTCTATTTGATCAGTGTAATTAAAATATTGATATATCTATGATCCTGACAAATAGTCAGTATTATGTTATGGTTGTGTTATCTTTGCTGGTTTTGAAGATGGTTCAGATTTGAGGAAATCTCTCAGCTAATTTAGAATTTGTCCTCTGAAAAGAGATGACGACTCTATGAAGTGTTGGAAGGTGATTTGAAGGAGACTTTAAATCAGAATTTTACAAATAGCAGTAGCACTTCCACGTAATCCTTTTTTTACCAAGAAAAAATGGTCCCGTAATAGGTGAATCAGTCACTAAAGAAAAGGGAAATTAGTTTGAATGTTCTTGCCATATTTCTAGTTGAAGTTTCAGTTTCAAGAAATTAGAAATATGCAGTGTTCCATGAAGTCAGTGGTTGCATGAATTTGGATAGAAATATTGTCATGAGAATAAGCTTATTTGTTTTGTCAGTGAGTTAAAATGGAGTTTCCAGCTATAATGAGTCAGGATGCTTCTAGATCTAAAAATTTTCAGTCAGATTTAGAGAGTAACAATAATGAACTTCATTGGATAAATAAAAGAATTCAGCATAATTGTATATTGATGTTAAGATGTGCAATAGGAGAAAGAAATGAGGAGTCTACATTGTCTTATTACAAGAAGTTTCTTATTGCATGTAATGAACTTCCTGCTGGTTTAGATTTTCAAGAATCCTAGTATGCTGAGATGTTCCTAGAACTTTCAATGCCTGAATCAATCAGTTGGACTGCATCCTTAAAAAATGAAGCACTAGAAAATCTTAAGGAATGGATAGACTCTTTTACGATGTGAAATTCAATCATGCTAAGTCTAGTTCATTTGGGGATGCTGAGTCCTATTATGCTGATAGTAGTGGATATTGTGTTGATGATGAAGTTTATGAATGTCAAGGAGTGGAAGATGAATCTTCAGTTGATAATAATTTCCTTGAGCTTGTAGATGTCTCTTTTTCTCAACATGATAATAATGGTTATTTGTTTTAGTTTAATGATGTTTGGTGTGAACATGAAGAACATGGATATAATGCAGATGATAGTTCCTGCAGTAGTTACTTCACACAAGGTAATCAAAGACAAGTAAATTCATTCCATGTTTCGGATGGAGAAGATATTTGCAGCATCAGTAGTAAGAATGAACAGATGAAATGTGATGTTGAGTGCTTGCTAAGTTGTGAGCAGATTTCAAGATTCTTGGATGCTGATTTTCAGAGGTATGGTACTAAGTTTGTTTCCAGAATTCCATGCCTGGTAAATATAAATTTTGATGAAAGTGATTTGGATGATGGCATGATGAGGGAAACACATCTTGATGTCTTTTCTCCAATTTTAAATCAGCAAGTTTCAAGTGCATTTCATTGTGATAATGTTGATAATGTCATTTTTTATGAATACAATGATGAGTGTGCTAGTGAGTGTTCAGATTTGCATAAGCTTGTTGATTATAGTTCTGGTATACATTTTGATGCTGATGAAAGTGGTAAATCTAATGGTGTATTCTCAGATTTTCCAATGCCTAATGAGTTACTCACTAACGAAGCTTGTTCCTTTCTAAATGTTGCTGATGCGGTTTGTGAGTAGCAAGATATTTCCAACCTTATACAATCAGATTATTGTTTTGAGGAGTGTTATGTTAGTTTGCAAGTGATGAGTTGGAAGTGTTGTTTTCTTTCTTGCAAACTAATGATCAAAATGATAGTGTTCCCAGCCGTGATGTTGAGTTGCAATGTTGTATTTTTCAGCATGGCAATGACAATGAAGAATGTGATGCTTTGACATTACAAAATGATCAGTACTCATGGCATCCTGATAACTTCCCTTTGCCAGATAATGGTGAGTGTATTGATCACTTTTCTTATGATATGTTGAAAGTGAATCATGATGTTTCTAACCGACTGGATGAAACATATGATCTCAGTTTGCCTCTAATGCATGGAGATGAAAATAAGATGTTTGACAGAGGTAAGAACTAAATCTAGTTGTGGGGCTTTGAGCCTTTGTAAATAAGCTCTGTGTTTGTACAGTTGTTTTCTTTCCCTTCAGTTGTGTGTCATCTTTGCTTTCAATAAAGGGTTTCCTAGTTTGAGAAGAGAGAGAAAAGTCTGATTTCAAGTTTGGTTGGTCTGCTTCTTCCTGAGATTCTGAGGTTCTCTGCATGCCCACTTGGGGCACACATCCACAGTCAGCTACTGTTGGTACTCAAAGTACAGCATGGGTTTTTGAGTACCTTGTCAAAATTTTGTAGTTTGAGGCCTTATAAGTGGTTTTGTGCTTACTTTACCGGATGCATTTCTGAAGTTTCCTATGCATGTCAGGTATTCATTACCCTTGTTTTATCATTAGAAGACATCTCAGATTATCACATTCAAGTTTCAAGTTGTTCCATGATGTCTTGTTTTGAGCACTTGTCCAAAATCTGCATTTGTCCCTAAGTGTCAAATTACTGTACCAAGCCTTGTTTGCCTTTGAATATCTTGTACCTTGTTAGGTTTCATGGCCCGCCACTTTGGGGATGTTGTGAATGTATATCAGAGAGCTTATGTTTCAGATTTTAGGCCATGATGAATCCATTTGCCCAGTTTGTCAATCTATTTCCGTTTGCAATTTCTAACTTTTTTATGAAGGAAAGCTACATACTTTAGCCGGAGGCCCTGTTCGGATGATTATACCTTGTTCCTAGAGATTGGTCATGACATGTCGGTTGTGGCATCATATTGTAGGCAAGGGATTGATCCATCAAGCTGTGTAGCCCATGCAATGATGAAAAGTGCAACTTACACATATAAAAGAAGGGTACCATATTTGTGTAATCAAACAATAAATAGCCCAGCATGCGTATGACACAGTTAAAGGAGATGCTTTTCTTCTTTTTTCTGCAAGGGAAAGGCCAACACCTTGTTTGAGAGATCCCTCCCTGCTACTTTGCATATAACTGTGGGGGCCTTATGTATTTTCAAAGCCCGCACCATACAATAGAATGCTAATACATGTGTGTATGCTTCACGCATAATATCTAGCACCTGCATAGAACATCATAAAGTAGATCCTTGTGTCAAGAGGTAAATAGTGGACTGGTGCATGAATGTTTACGGAGATGAATTGAAACTTTGAAATGGGTGCAGGTTGGTGTCACCAGTGTGCTCAAAGTGCCTTACGATGGTAAGTGAAGGCCCACACAAACAAGAAAATGAGGCACGTTCTAATGTATGCCCAGCATAAGAGAGAACTGTTATGTTAATTTGGAGTCTGCATGCAGGAACGAGGTTACACCAACGTTAAAAAATAATGGAGGGGGGCTTTGATGGCTTTTATTCCAATATGGATTATCCCACATTGGTCAGGTTAAGATTCACCATTTTGTTTAAATACAGCAACACATAGAATGTATTGCAAGTAAAGAGCCAAGCTGCTCTTGGCAAGCCCTACTGACTGGAGAGTTCAATGTGCAGTGGGCCCACTGATTTTGGAGGGAAGTGCTTGCAAAGATTTTAAAATAGTCCAAAAACAATATCCCACATTCGTGCCATAATGGGGATTTGAGGATTTTATAAGCAAATCCACTCACAATCTACAATAGAAAGAAGAAATAGAGGCTCTGCCCGACCCCCCATGTGTGGCCGCCTCAGTTTCCATGCCCGCGGGCCCAAGGAAAAAAAATTTTTGCAAAGCACTGACAGTGACAAAGAGGAGGTGACACATGGCACATGCTCATGAATTCACTGGATAAACTAAGCAGTTAGTGAATCATTCCAAGAATTGGACATAAACCTTGTTCGCCAGTTCTCCCAATCTTGGCGGTCATGTTCCAGGCATTCAGAGAACTGGAGAGTATGCATTCGCCCATTCTTCTAATCCATGGTAGTTAGTGAAAAACACTTAGAGAATAGGAGAATAAGCTCATTCACCAGTTCTCTAAGTCCCAGTGGTTAAGTCCAGGCAATTCCGAGAATTGGAGAATGGGCTTAGTCTCCCATTCTCCGGAAGTTAACCCAAGTTAAGAATTGATTCTGAGAATTGGAGAATTGCCTTATTCGCTAGATAGCCAGTGTTAACCGTGGTTAAGTGAATTGATTAAGAGACCTAGAGAATGCATGAAGTCACCCATTCTCCAAGTCAGGTGGGTTAGTCTATGGTTAAGTCCGAGCATCAAATGACATGTTGACAAGTGGTAGATCCTGGTGCATTCTGTGGCTAAAAATTGTAGAGTAATATAAAATGATAAATTTAAAAATGCAGAGAAGATTTAAGAAATCAATATAGTCTGACTATATGGAGAATATTCAAAAATTTAAAATGGCAAGCTGCTCATGGAAAATTGTCCTGCGAGTGCATTTTTTGACAAAACATATAAGTGTTATATGTCATCGGAAAGGTCTCGAAATGAGGAATCTGATGGAGGAGTTTATTTCCAGTTTTAGTGAAATGGATGAGTGTAGTTTGGGTTCAAATTCTGAGGACAAGAATCAAATCAGTTTGTTGAAGACATGATTGCAGGAATCAGATCATTTTTTAGAATCAGTTGCAGGTCATGGTGAGAAGACTTAGAGATATTTTCAGGCCAAGGATAGATAGCTATCAATTGGTTTTGAACTGACTCTCTTTTTCTATATTTGGTTTTTCTTCTCATTTGTAAGGGGATGTTGAAATTTATGTTGTAGGGTAGCTTCTAGGCTTTTTTTCTTGTTTTCTATGTTTCTTTGTCTTGCCAATGTACAGTTACAGATAGATTTTAATGAGAACAATGGAATCCTTGTTCAATTATTATCTAATGTCTTTGTATGTATGGTTTCAATTCTTGTGTATTAACTTGTGAGGCATTTTAATATACCAGTTACAAGGTATCTGTGGGTTTGAATTTGAGTTTCTTTCAAGGAGAGAATAAGTCTTGAGTTCAAGTCCTAAGAATTCTAGGTTTGCATACGAATTTGATGTCTAGGAATTGGAATGAGAAGAGTGACTTGTAAGACACTTCACTTGGTTTCTCTGAGTTTGGAGTTAGGGTTTTCTAGGATTGTATATTTGTATGACTCTGTTGCCCAATGAATAAGGCACTGGTCCTAGTTTCCTTTGCAGTTTTCAATATCAAACCATTAAATCATTCCATCTTTAATTTCATGTTTGAGAGCATTCATGTTTATATCTTGTGTTTCCTAAATACAAGTATTGTTAGTGATTCCTTGAAGACTGAATCATTGGGTTAGCCTACCTAAGCTCAAAGCTCAAAGAGAAGGAGTTTATCCTTGTTATCACATTGGTCATTTTCCTAGTTCTTAGCAGATCATACAGGTGGGATCTTGTATAAGACTGGTTGAGATTGGAACTCCCATGTTTTATAAGTCGTAGAACTATCCACAGTCGCATCTGCATAAAGGGTTTTAGCTAGTGAGTTATGTGTATGCAGATCTTATCATGTTTTAGGTGCACCCACCTGAGTGTGTGGAACTCAAAGCAAAAGGAGGATCAAATCCTCATCAATTAGTCTTTTCTTGCCCCTTAGTTTGCATGAACAAGTAGATTTGTGTTACTGGACAAAGATCCCCGAGTCTAGTTTTCATATTTCTCTTTTAGAGTTGAGGGATACAAGAAAAACTACTAACAGATTGTTCGTCATTGATTTCATCTCTCGGTGGAGGCTCATTTTGTTTATTGGTTCCTTCTGGTTACCACTCGGTTGTATCAACCAAATTTCCATCTTGTACATAAACAAATCTATTATAGTTCTCATGTTCCTTTTTACTATCCTCATCATTCTTTTCAGTAAATTCATCAACTCTTACATTTGCACTTTCAACTATTTTGTTAGGATCCTTGATTAAACATTTATATGCCTTACTCTTTTAAGAATAACCAAGAAATATTCCTTCATCACCTTTAGAATCAAATTTTCCATTCCTAGAATCTTTCAATACATAACACTTACTTCCAAATATTTTGAAATAACTTACATTCGGTGCTCTTCCAAACCATAATTCATAAGGTGTCTTATTTGTACATTTCTTCAACTATATTCGGTTGAGAGTGTAAACTGTAGTACTTATAGCTTCTCTCCAAAATATTTCTACAATCTCTTTATCAATCAAAAAAGTTCTAGCATAGTCAACAATAGATCTATTCCTTCTCTCAGCTATCCAATTCTGTTGTGGTGTTCTCGGTGCAGACACTTATCTTTTAATTCCATTCTGATTACAAAAGATAGTAAATTCATCAGAGATAAATTCACCTCCTCTATCAAATCTTAAACACTTCAGTTGTTTACCTATTTATTTTTCAACTCTAGTCTTATACCATTTAAACATTTGAAATGCATCAGATTTTTCTTTTAGAAACATAATTGACATCATTCTTGAATAATCATCAACAAATAAAATAAAGTATCGATCTCCATAATAGCTTTGAACTTTCATAGGACCACAAAGGTCAGTGTGAACCAATTCCAAAATACCACTAGTAGAATAAGATTTGATTAAAAGTTTTGACCTGGTCATCTTACCAACTTAACATTTTTTACAAATAGCTTTATCTATTTTGCTTAATCTTGGTAGACCTCTTACTCTATTCTTCTTAATCACTTTGATTGTGTTATCAAAATTTACATGACATGATCTCTTATGACATAACCACACATCTTCAATTTTAGAAAATAAGAAACTCTTTGCATTACTATCAAGATAAAATAAATTACCTCTTGATTTTCCTTCTATTCTAATTAGATCTCCATCAGTACCATAGATCTTAACTTTTTTGTTCTGAAATTCTAGTTGGTGGCCAGTATTGTTCAGTTGTGCAATACTCAACAGATTACAGTTCAGTCCTCAAATGCAATATTCATCATTACATTTCATTTTCTCATTCATCACAATAGATCCATTACCTTTCATAGGGCATGGAGAATCATTTCCAAATCTGACAAATCCCCCATCATATTCTTCTAAATTCTCAAACTTGTCAATATCACCAATCATGTGATATGAACAACTACTATCAATAATCTAATGGTTTGGTTTACTTACATGAGATACAAGTGATTTTTCATCTTCAAACTTTTCCTCATATGACTCTTCCTTTACTACAACAAAAACAACTTCATAACCTTCCTCGATATCATCAGATTCATCATCAATTATACCTTCCTCAACTAGGTAGCAAGACTTCTTTTCTTTGTGATTAAAATCTATGAATCTTCAGTGTCGGTTGTCGCTTTTATCTTTCTTATCATTTATGTTATTGTCAAGACATCTAGATGCAATATGTCCAATCTTATTACAATTGAAACATTTCAATGGTAACTTACCTTTTTACTTTCCTTTGCCTCTAGGCAGTCTGTTAGCCAACAGTGCTTCAAATTCTTCTTGCTCTTTCTCTTTAGTCAAGATGTTGTCATACTCAGTTGCATGTGAAATATTATGATTATCTCTTTCTTTTCTTGATGTTCCAATTCTCATAGATGACTTAAAGGTTGTCTCAATAGTCGGTAGACTATTATCAAAGTTACTTAGCTCAAATGTAGTTAAATTTCCAATTAGGGCTTCAAGAGTAATAGTATTATTTGGTATAGATCTAAATTCCTAGATTGCAGACACTCTAATAGCATACTTAGAAGACAGAGTTCTCAAGATTTTACTTACCACTTCTTCATTGGTCAATGATCCACTAGCACCTCTGATGGCACTAACAAATTCCTTGATTTGGCTGCTATATTGTGTGATATTCTCATTATCTTTCATCCTCATTTCATTATACTTTCCTCTCAAACTGTCAACCTTAGCTTTGTGAACATGTTGATCTCCTCCATAGATAAGTGTGAGCATGTCCCACATCTCTTTTGAATTGGTACAATCTTTGATATCATTGAATGTCGCATTAGATAGGGAAGAAGAAATCTCTATCATGACCAATTATGTTCTTTCTTTTCTTTCATCTAATCAACTTTCAAGGGTCTAGTAGGTGGTCGATAATATTCATTTTCTAGAAAATTCATGGCATATTCACCAAT
Source organism: Chamaecyparis obtusa (assembly GCA_027943335.1). NCBI lineage: Eukaryota > Viridiplantae > Streptophyta > Pinopsida > Cupressales > Cupressaceae > Chamaecyparis > Chamaecyparis obtusa. The sequence continues at coordinate 289,619 of BSBK01007582.1, read as the reverse complement.
CCAAAATAGATACAACTTCATTCTTCTTTTCGATGTTGAGAAACTTTCCTTGTTCAGCTTAGGTACCTCTCTCGTATACATCTTCAGATCTTTTACTCAAGTCTTTAAACTTATCTCTTCAGAGTACTTATCTCTGATACCAATTATTGGATTAAGGAGAGGGGAGGGTGAATCAATAATCCTGATCACAAAATACCTTTATAAACTTACTCTAATTAACTCGGTAACTACTCTAGTAGAAACACAATTCTCTATTTACCGACAACAGTAAATAAACTATATCAATCAGTAAAACAATCTCGCAAACCATTCACAATGTATAACATAGATATTTAACATGGAAACCTAGTTATGGGAAAAACTACTGTGGGAATTATCGTTTGTACACACTAAATAGTGCACTTCTCTAAGTCATTACTTCCAAGGGAATCCATGGATGGGAAACCTTGAGAAAGCAACCTAGAGTTCCCTAGGCATGGAGTCACAAGGATGTTGATGGTGCTCTCAGCTAGAGCTATTGAAGCATGCAACCTTGCTAGTAAACCACACAATGGGAGATTCAAAGAGACAAGGGAAAGAATGCCAATATCCTCAAGAATCAATGAAAATGCAATGCAATGCAAGCTATGCTAAGAATGAAGATGCAAGCTAAACTAGGAAAGGAAAGATAGAAGTATTACAAACCCTTGCTAATTAAGCTATCTGAGCTAATCTAGAGCATAAAATAAACTAAGCTAGATGCCATGAAAGCTATGATGTAAGAAAGAAACTAGAATGCAAGAAATGATCTCCAAAAGCTCCAAAGTCTCCAAGAAATCTTGTAGCATAAGATTAGCATAAAAAGTTGGGATCTAAGAATGAGAAAAGAGCTCTCCTTTTAAAGGAATTGAGAAGGAATGGACCATGGAGATTAAGAGGCAAAAGATTTAATCAAGGGTGGAGCTTGAAAAAGGAGAAATCCATGTGCACAAATATGCTCCAATGAGAAAATAAGAGTTGACTTTTGTGTCCATATGAGACAAAAAGTGCTTTTCTTCTTTTTATAAAATAAGAATAATGCTTTATTTGTGCAACTTAGGATAAGAGGAAACGTGGGGGGATTTTTATTTAATAAAAGGGGAGGAAATTCCTTTTAAATAAATAAAGACTTTAGGATAAAATGGTTAGCCCAAGGCAAATAATCGAAAATGATAAAATAGGATTTGATCAAGGAAATTGATATAATTTGAAAAATCTTGATTTTTTAAAATCTTGATTCAGGGATTTGATAAATTGTTGAATGGGGGCCCAAAGTCTAGGCTACCATTTTAGGGTGCATACATCACCCACTAAGAAATATACTATTTTGAAGTACATTTGGTTAAGATCCAATATGGTTAAAGATTACAAAACATGTTATTAGGTGTGACCCAATTAAGGGATTTACCTCAGATTTGTTAGGATCTTCACCCTGTTAGGAGTGGCCTTGTTAAGGGGCTTTAAACACTCTTTTTAGAATGTCACCTTTCTCAAGGATTTATAATAATATTTTTAAGTCCACTCTGTTAAGATATTTTTCTGTTACAAATGCTAGTAAGAAGAAATAATAAAAATGACCTGTAGATGTCCAACTATCTTTTCTCAATCAAATCTTTATGCGCTCTTTAATCTTCACTTCAATTCTTCATCTTCTACTGGCATCAACACTTCACCAAATCATTGTTTTCCCACTTGGAATCTCACTGTTCCTTCACCTCTGCAATAGTCGGTAACCCTTCAACTATTTAGTTTTCTAGCCCATTGCCCATACAAGATCATTCTTTATATAGACAATTTTTGCCTCTCAATCTTATCTATTACATTTTCATTTAATCAATATTTACCGTTCAATTCATTATTCATCGAATCTAGATCTTGGTAACATGTTTCCTTTTCACCTAGGAACTTGAACTTTTCTATAAAAATTTTCCACTTCTTTTTTCCGCTTAGATTTCTCCATAGATCATCATCTTGAATTTTCATAGTCGTAGATCTTTGCAACTAACTTTCCTCATCATCATGATCATCCAGCTCATCATAGATAATCATTAAATATAGATTCCATCCATATTTAATACCTTTTTCTTTCTTGGAGTTCTTCACTTAGAATTTCACTTACATCGCTCGGTGCCTAAACCTTTCTGCTTTACCGAGTGACTTTTCCATCTCAATATCCATAACAACTTTACTTACTAAGTTGTCAAATCTTTATCACCATACTTTACCGACTTAACATAATCATATGTAAGGTAGAAAACAATCATACCAATATAATCAAATCATTGTCCAAATTGTATCAGTTGCCCAATTAAGTTCTAAAACTTCTTAACTTCTCATTTCTTTCTTCTCCTTAACTCATTCATCTTATATCATTACCGAATAATATGGTAACATAATATAAATCAATTGCTTGACATCAATGACAAGACTATAACTAATCTTGGTTGGTCTTCATCATCATCTTCATCAAATATACATTATTATCGGTTATGATAACAAGATGATATACATCTCATCTCAAACACCACAACACACTAGGGACCTATCATATTATCATTCTGAAACTTCCTTGTGCATAACTAAGACTTCCTATTACGAAATAGGATACAATTGTTACTTACCAAATACTCACCAAAACCACCAAATCGTTGGTATAGAGTTTTGACATAAATGACAACCAAATCCATCACTTCCTTGTATATTCTAACATTCTCCCCCTTTGGAATTGATGACAAAAATGGTGAAAACAAAAAGTATAGATATGTTATGCCAAAATAATGAGAAGAAAAATACTCCCCCTGAGTAGATAATTTTTTTTTCACATCACCAAAATTATCCCCCTTTTTTCCATAATAGAAAAGGGCCAAACATGCAAAAATTATCTATAGAAAAGTAATAATTTTCATTGTAAATACCTTTCAGTACCTTTCTTGAAGTATACAAAACTATTTCAACCAACTGGTAAACACTACTACTATGCAACAACATAAGTTGTCACACTCCACAAGTCTTTCAAAAGACTCAGCCCAGTCATACATCTAACATATCTACTTTAATTCCTTAGCACCAATTAAGATGCTAGCCATATGCTCCATTCTGTCTTAAGCCATGTCCCTTTCAAGCCAGAAGGTCTTGATCAGGTCAACTCACTTCTTTTTCTGAAATAGCACCTCATCTTGCAACTCATATACACGCTTCCTCTACACACTATCTTTGATATGTGTTCACTGAGCTCTATCTCAATCTTTTCATCTTGACCTCTATCAATAACTATAGGCCAGCAAAGACAGTATCAATAGACCTTTGTGAAAACAAGTTTTTATCTTACCAATAAGTAGGGACAAAGTCTACTTAGCACTGTCAGACTTCTCTTCAAGTTTATCTTATACTGATCATAAGTCACATCCATCCTACAAAAATTTCTTCTCAACATGATCATTTCACTAAATAGCATGCTAGAAATATTGGATACTACTAATAATAAAATGATGTATAATCATTTTCAGGGCAAGATTTATGATGGTTAAAGAACCTATAGTTCACAAACCACCAAATCTATCAAATTCTCCTTAATCCAGCATGACTTAAACAACATCAGGATCAACACTTGATGTCAATTTTTTTGTATTTATTTCCTATTTCATTTTATGTTCCCTTGTATTTTGATTCTTCTGCAATACTCTCTTTTTGCCAACAAATTCCTCCTCACTGAGACTATAACAGTCTCCTTTCCTTTCCAACTCATTTTCCTCCTTTTGAATTCAAACAATGATCCACTGAGAATAACCTCTAATACACTTGTTTCGAAGAGGAACCTTCAACAAAATGCCTTACCAATATGGTATCGGTAACCACTGAAATATCAATCAAGCTCTCCTAAAGGGATAAGAAGTATGCCCTGTAGGCATCAGCTTCATTCAAAAATTCTTCCAACTACCTATAAAATTGTTTACCAAAAAGAATATCTATCCTTTAGATAATATTGTCTTTATTATATCTTTAGTAACAACCTAGTTATAACTAATTTTTTAGGGGAGGTGTAAAAAAATTGATTTTTTCAATACTCCCCTGATCCACAGCCTCCTACTCAATTGTCAGTAGGACCAGTATCAGGATCAAGAACATCCAAACCTTTGTATCAAAAGATTTCTTCCTCCATTCTAAATTATACTTTTGAGATTCACTTGATTTGGCTATTTTCTTATCACATTCATTACTTGTCACTGTAGCTTCAAACTTGCATGATCTAGCATAGTGATTTGTTTATCTACACTTAAAGCATCTCATGTTCTTCTTCTAAGAGATTAACAACTTAGCTCTGCATTGACTAGATTTGTGACAATAATTATTTTTGGAGTTGATGAGAAAAAAACCCACCGCTCCCAAGAACACATGCATGCAAACACATGTCACAAAAAGAGAAGCAAAAGCTATAGAGGTCTAAACGCAAGGATCCATGAAAAAGGAGACATTCTTGATGTGGAAAAACAAAAGTTGCAATCAAATAAAATGAATGTGTTATGTTTACAAAAGAGATCAATCCTTATACAAGGAGATCAAAACCCTAAAAGGAAACCTAGGTTGCATAATAATAATTAATAAAAGAATTAATCATTATATGCCTAAAGTTTAGATTAAGTAAAGAAAGAGGTAATAAGTGACTTAATAATTAAATCAATATGATTTAATTAATAATAAAAACAACTTATTACTCTACACCCCCCCCCCCCCCTTAAGATAAACTTAGGGAGTAGCTAAAAACCTAGAACTACTACTAAAAGCAAATGGGTCCTGGAAACAAAGACTTGATCAGGTACCCAAGTACAAAAGAGAGTCTCTATAAAGTGGAGAAATAGAGAAAATCACATGGGAAAAACTCTACTCCAAAAAGAGACGAAGACTAGTGAAGGACTGAAGAAGCCTCCAAAACTAGAGAATGTTCCATAAAATAGGAACAAACAATGAACATGCAGAACACCACTGAAGTAAGAAGTTGCAAACTCTATCAAGAAGTAACTACTGATCTAAAGAACCTCCACTGAAATAGAACATGACCAGGTAGAGAAAATTGTAATCTACATGAGTGCCCTTAAATGACACTACTCAAATCAAGAGGCAAACAAAGGCAAACAACTAAACTTGAAGATACAGATGGCATAAAAAACCAAATCTTGAAGAGTTGATCAATCAAAGATGGAAGTATGCCTCCAAAAATGGGAATGAAATAATGTCCATATGGTAAATGATCCATCTCACCAAAATGCATAGGCACCCATCCACTGCATCCGCCTAGTACATAGGAACAAATACTAGATACATAGATCACTCCATCAAACCAAGGAAGAAGAAGAACCAATGGTAGAAAACCCCCCATAATGCTGACAAGGGAGAGGTGACAGGTACACTAAAAATATTTCCCAATAAGAATTGCATCATGAAGAACTAGGAACATCGAAGGTGCAGAGAAATTACAAAAACATATAAAGATATCCTAAGGCTAATGTCATGGAAGGAACACTCACGTGACAAAGGTAAATGGAAAATAAAGGAAAACATCAAACCCCCCCATGGCACTTTATAATGTAGTGCGAGTACAAAAATCACGAACATGTGCAAGATCCCAAGCATGCAATAGAATGGCACTTTATTTGAGTGTGTTTGCATAAAATAATTATTACAAAATGATGTTTTCAATGCTCAAAGAAGAGCTAATGCTTCTAAAACAAGAAGAATAGCCGAAGAAGAGCCATCCCATACAAGGAAAAGATCCTAAGACCTGAAACATCCAAGATATTCACGAGAGTGCAAAAATGCATAAAACTAAATAAAATATACCTAGAGAAGAATCTCAAAAAATGACTCACAACATTGGAAATTTCACAGAACAATCTTTCCAACGATATATTGTTTGCCAAAAATAGAGTCTGAATGTGCAAGATATGTCTCCCAGAGTGCAAAAAGGAACTTCTAGCTTTGAAAGATTAAAAAAACCCTTATAAAATCAAAATCAAAAATTCAAACCTCCAGATCTAGATAGAGCTCAGAAAGAGCTTTCTGATGATATCTTATTTTCCTAATTTCAACACCATATGCTCAAGTTATGAGTAGAAAACTAACAGGTGCTTCAGAGGGCCCAAAAATGGTGCATGAAGTTGCTAACACAATGTTGATGTTAGCAGTCAACAGGGTTAAATTTGATGACCAAACAACCATCCATCACCACAAAAAAATAATAAGGCTTGGGGCCCAAAAAAAAATTGGCCCTTGGTCTCCACATGACTAGGGGCTAGCAGAGGGGGTTGGGCAGAACTGGCTCATAGGGGTTGGCATGTGACCCTGGCTTTGCGGAGAGGGGCTAAAACCCTGTAGTTACCTCTCAACAAGTGGTTAACCTGTGGCTATCATTTCGGTCACTATGGTGGTGACTATGCAGTCATCGGTAACTGCAACAGTCATTGGTGGTGACACCGGCAATGACACTGCTCGGTGGCTGCTAAGCGGGTGCAGGCCGCTAAGAAATAACCATGGCCGCTAGTAGTGGCACCTAGGTGGCGCACTCATTTGAAAAAAAAAACTCTCTCCTTAGGAAGCGTGCGAGGGTCATATGGCCCTTGTACAAAAAAAAATTTGCCTCAAATTACAACTTTGTCCAAATTGGAAAAAATTTATATGAATATAGGGGTTCTTGGGCTCTCTGAATGCAAAATTGAGGTTCATTTGAGCCCAAAGTGACCAAGAAAAGAGGTCCCCCACAAATCCAATATAAAATCCTCTGAAAGTTGTAGATCTGACGAATAAAGTTGAATCTCTCAAGAAGAGGACAAGGGCATGAAGATATGAAGCTCTGATACCATGTTGGAGTTGATGAGAAAACAACTCATAGCTCCCAAGAACACCTGCATGCAAACACTTTTCACAAAAAGAGAGAAGCAAAATTTATGGAGGCCTGAATGCAAGGATCCATGAAAGAGGAGACATTCTTGATATTCAAAAACAAAAGTTGCAATCAAATAAAATTAATGTGTTGTGTTTACAAGAGAGATCAATCCGTATACAAGGAGATCAAAACCCTAAAAGGAAACCTAGGTTGCATAATAATAATTAATAAAATATTTTATCATTATATGCCTAAAGTTTATCTTAAGTAAAGAAAGAGGTAATAAGTGACTTAATAATTAAATCAATATGATTTAATTAATAATAAAAACAACGTATTACTCTAAAAATTATGACAAACATAGAATGAAATATCTTGTTCATAACATTTCCTTTTTCTTGAACCTTAGCATGACTCGTGCATTTACTTTCTTCATGACCCAACTTATGACATTTACTGCATTCATTCCCTTTTCTCATCCTATAGTTTACTACCTTATGATTAAAATTATTGCATACATAACAACCAACCATTGAAAGTTAAATGCCTTTCTTCATTGGGTTTCCTTATTTATGATCTATTTACAAAAGGGTTATGATTCCTAATTTTTATTGAAGTCTTCACCTTTGTTGCTTCCTTGATCATAAATCCTTTACCTTTTCCATTCTGACTTGAACATTCACTAGTAGATTTGGCCTCCCCTTTGTTCACTTTCAGTAGATGCAACAACTTATCTAGGATAGAGTTGTTCTCACATGTTCTAGTTTCAGCTTTTAACATCCTTAGTTTCCTTTCCAACAATTCATTTTGTTCTACATTTTTCTTTATCATTCCCTTGAAAAACAATTTGGTCACTTTCCATTCATCCAATACCTTCTCTAGTTCAAATATTGTAATCCAAGCATCTTTTGTTTTATACCTTGATTCAGTCTCAATGAGACCTTCCTTGTCATTATTTGTCTTATTTGCATCACAACTTCCTAATTTCCTTAATTCATCTAGGTCTTGTTCTAGCACCAAGATTTTGTCCTTTGATTCTTTCAACTCTCTACTAACTTCCTTGTGCCTTGCTTTGAATTTCCTAATCTACACTCTTAGTTTCACAATACATGCATTTGCCTCCATCAAACTTTCTTTTAGTTCTCCAATCTCAGATTTGGTGTCTTCAATATCAATCAAGATGATCTGCCAATCTTCCTCAGAGTAGAGACCTCCTTCCATATGTTCAACCTTCAAGATATCCCTTAAGAGATTAATCTCAAACTACAAGGGACTAGGCTTTGGTACCAATTTTTGAGAAGGTCAAATAACTGAGAGAGGGGTGAATCAACTATTTCCACACAAACAAACAAAACTTTTTCTCTCTTCGTAAACACTTAAACAATAATGATGCAAACTTAAGATTTGTCAGTTAAGAACAACAAACATCCAAAGTAAAGATATGCATGAATAACATAGGAACATTGAAACAAAGAACACCATATTTTACATGAAAAACCTAACTGGGAGAAACCACAGAGAAGCTAATTCTCATGAATATGAAAAACACCTATTAGGGTGACACCGAAAGCTGATTTGTACAAAGGCTCACTTCTAGATATAAAAAGGAATCACTACTAATACACAAGCTCACTGCTAATACACAAAGGCTCACTCTTGATAGATAGAGGCTCACTGTCGATACATAAAGAATATGAATAGATATACAATCCAGCTCTAAGATATTTAGACTATTCTATAGGAAATAGATCTCTTTTTGCATGAATTGTTTTTCACTTCATATGTGTGTATTCTTGATCACTTCTTGATGTATATCTTTTCTCATCCCTAGATACCTATACATACATGTTAGCATCCAATCTTACATATGTCGACCTTACACATAGTGTGTGTAATCACCAATGCATTAGATATTACAATTATATTAGATGCTTAGCATCAGTCCTAAATCTAGGACATACATAGGGAATAGTAACCACATGTTATAGTACACATCTCAAATAGGTCATACTTAAGATATTACAATACATACTACAAATACTAAAGCCATTTGAATGAAACAACCAAGACCAAAATATGGATACATGAAGTAGTTATTAACACTGATAGGATGTAGATAAGAAACATATTGTAGTCGATATACATCCCATCTCAAACACCATGACGCACCAGGGACATGTGATATTATCACTCTGAAACTTCCTTATGTATAACTAAGGCTTCATGTTACAAAATAGGATACAATCTATACATACCAAATATTCACTGAAACCAATATATTGTTGGTATAGGTTTTTGACATCAATGACAACCAATGCCAACACTTCCTTATATATTCTAACAAATGCTCCAACTACACCTATGCAATTCCCTCAATAAGCTAAATTGAAGTGCAATTAGGACCTAGGTGTGAATTAACCAAGGTAAAATATCTTAATTACACAAACAAAAAGAAATCAAGGTACATGAAAATAATGCAAAGGTAAGAAATGAAATTATCAGTAGTTTGGGTGATTTAAATATTTTGAAATTCATGGGTTGTAAATTTGCATTTGATGTGTGGAAAAAGCTTGCTAGTATTTATAAAGGAGACAAGAAGATCATGAATATCAAGTTGTATAATCCAAAACACAAGTTTGAAACCTTAAAGATGTCTAAAGATGATAACATTGAATGATATATGCATTGAGTAAATGAAGTTGTAAACTCTATTAGAGGCTTTAGTGTAATTCTTAAAGATAGTGAGGTAGTACTAAAAGTAATGAGGACAATAACAAAAACCTGTAAAACCCTATTGATTTCTATACAATAGAGTTTTAATATGCATAAGAATACTTTGGATGAGCTATATAGTATTTTTATTACATTCGAGCTATTAGAACTTGAGGAGAACCAACATGAGAAGAAATATGTTTCCTTTACTCAAAACACTACAGAAGATTCTTACTCAGTTAAAGAGACAAAAGGATCTAGAAAATATAAAGGTAAGTTATCCTTTAAATATTTTAATCATCTAAGAGTGGGACACTGCGCTGGTAAATGTCCTTTAGAGAATATAGGAAAAAAAAATGATGTTGATGAAAAGAAGGAAATTCATAAAAAATATTGCAAACATGGTAGACAAGATGAAGATGACTCGGATAAGAATAATTTCACAATGGAATCTCATTCATAAAATGATGAAGAAGGAAATAATTTGAATGATGAGGTGTTATTCTTGGCTATCAAGGATTATGACAATATTAGATTTAAAGGATAGAATATTGCTTTGTGTGCATGGTGCAGGAGCACCCTTCTAAGGGCTCCCACCAATCCTAAATTTTGTTGTTTTTGAAATGCCTAATGAAGGCTTGTAATTAGAATAAGATTTTTTAAGCTCATTTGGTGTGTGTAGGCCTAGTGGAAGTCCTAGAGTCATAGTTTGATCTTTCATACTAATTGTACAGTGCCTCAGGGAATGATGTCATCCTGAGGTCACTTCATCCTTAGATAGGTCAAAGTCTTAGATTAGGGGTTTTGAGGGTTTTAGCACATGTGTGCTTTGTAATAGACCTAAGAAAGGTCCTAGGATGTGACATGAGCAAAATTTGCTTGAGCAAGAAAAAGTTGCTCAAAAAGTTGCTAGCAACTTTTCTCATGGTGAGTCTAAACCTCACCCAAGTAGCTCTAAGCCCTAACCAAGCTCAAAACCCAAGGAGGAGACTTTATATGACCTAAAAAACCCTAATTCAAGGGTTGGTAATCATTGTGTACGGCCTGGAATTGAAAAGAACTTAGTGTGACTATTGAAAGTGTGTGCCAGTCAAGATTTATGGCATGAATTGTTGAGTTAATGGATTGCATATAGTATCTTTGAGTTTGTATATTTTTTTTGGTGTATTTACTTCCATTTCTATGTGTTTAGAGTAATTCCTTTGTTCATTAGTGTGTGTAATAGTTTTAGTTTTGAATTTGTCAGTCCCCTATCCAGTTTGGAGAGGTTTGTAATGTAGGGCCTGTAGCTCCTATGCCCACCATGGAAACACCATGGGTCTTTGGTATATGGTAGTAAAGACCCTAACCTATACATATATTCAAGAAGGGCCCAAGAAATTGAGCACAATCAATTATGGGACCAAGCCCTAGGTGAGACTAAGCAGTGCCTAGCTAGGTGAGGTCAGCAGTAAAGAAGCTCTAGAGGAAAAGGAAGAAAGCTTCAAGTCTAACCCTTTGGAGGAGTTCAAGAGGGATGAGGGAAGGTTCATTGGTGTGAAGGAGAGATCCCCATCAATCCATTTGAGGTTTTTTTTCAACCAAAAAAGCTCTATGACTCTGCTAAGCCTTAAAAAGCCCTAGAAACTCTCATTTCTAGTTGAGGCATTGTACAGACAGTTGGAGACCTAAAACTCTAAAATTCCTTGAGGGTTGATAATTTTAATAAATTTATTTGTGGAATATTATCTATTTTTGTGTGAAGGAAATGGTCCAAAAGTCCTATAAACCTGGAGAGGAGGCCTAATTGGGGCTCTTTTCTAGTAGCCCTGTTTTGGGAAGAAAGTGTGGAATCGGTAAAGGAGAAAACTTCACCAATACCTTGGGGTCATTTTTTTGAATTTAAAAACACCTTAGAAGTCATCTCTACCCTTTTTAGAGCCTGAGGAGATGAGCAAGCTAAGGAGCCCTTATAGGTCTATGTAAGGGAATGGATCTAGGAAGTGTACAAACAAGCTAGGAAGAGGAAAAGTTCACTAATGGTGGTCAGATTGGGTTAGGTCAGGGGATCCTATTGTGAAGAGGATTCCCAAATACCATAAGGTTTGGGTGAAGCACACTAGTGATCCAAGATAAGGATCAGGTGAGCATAGACTAGCTAGTCTATCCCAATCTCCCCATCAGTGCAATAGAAGAATCTAAATCTTGTATTATTGACTCTACTTTCTCAAATCACATGACTAGAGACTATAATGAATTAATACATATAGAGAACTATGGAGGATCATTATCATTTTTTAACAAAGGATCAACACCTATTTGTGGAAAGGGAACTATTTCTATTGATGATAAGCACAAATATATATATATTTTTAGTATGCGAAAGGATTAATGAAAATTCTTTTGAGTGTCAATAAACTATGTATGTAATTCTCCACCAAGGAACCCTCAAAACATAGGGTTAAACATGCACTAGATAAAAAAAATTGAAATAAAGATACAACATCATGATTATAAGTGCATCACCATTGATTGGTTTTTAGAAGGGAGTTAAAAAAACTAGGCTTATTACCAGGACTCAAGGATTGGACATCCTAACCGAGCAGTTATCCTCCTTTATAAAAACTCATTTGATTATCAACCCATGGACATGTTACTTGGAATGGGCCAAAAAAATATATGCACCAAGAACTGACTCAAACCATGCTATTCTATTATTGTTGCAGGAAACAAATTCTCTAGAAAATAAATGCATAAATACTAAAGCATGAAGAATAAAAATCTTAAAACTATAAACCATGATACTTTAACTGTTCTAACACTTGGTTGTACAAAGCAACAACTAACCTATGGGTTTGGCTGCAGGAATTGTTTCAACATTGGATTTAAAGAAACAAGATGCAGAAATGAAAATTACAGGAAATGAAGCTATCTAATGTGGATTCCTCACCAAGTGGGTCCCCTTGGATGAGTATCCAAAACTTAATTACATATTATTAACTCTCAACACTCCATTATCATTGATTCAAGAATAGAATATGATTCTATTCATAAACAATGGAAAAATAGAACAGAGTAAAGATTATAACTTCTGAAAATAATAATGTCCTTCTTCTCACGTAGGAATGAGGTTTTATTTAAAGAAAAAGACTTCTAATAGCTAACTACTTGCACCATAAAACAAGCGGAGACTTATTATAAAGCTAGAAAATAGGAATGAGATCATCTAGGAAAATAGGAAAGGAACTACCACAACAGACATGAAGAACAGATCTAGCCTTTCACCATTTCCTAGATTTTCTAATGAACGGAATAATTCCTTTAACCTAATCTTTAGCCACTGCCACCTTCATCAATCAGCTCATTGCAGGACCGGGTCTGGTTGTCCAACATATAGGCACATTTACCTAGTCATTCTTATTTACTACCGATGATCTACATCAAGGTGTTAGAACACAAACATCCAAGATAAAATCCAAAAATATGCATACATACATTTCCATTCAAATAGATAGCTACCTATTAAAAACATAATCACAAATTTGTCATACTTAATTATAGTATTTATAGATATGTATGCATGTTAAACTCTTTTAAAACATAAGAGATATCCACATGGTTGCATGTCACTTAATGTCATGAAATAACAAAGTAGATTTAGAGAAAATTATGGTAAAACAAGAAACAGGGTATGGCAGGAACTATCCTAGGGTTTAAAAATGTGACATAAAAATGTCCTATCATTTTCCCCCTATGAGGGCTAGTTCTAGTCCTTTGGCACTGTAACATTCTGAATCCAAGAAAGTATTCAAAAATCCCCAATTATGGTCTCACCTCCACTAGTGCTACCAAGATACCAATAAAAACCATTGGAATGCTCCATCTTGCTTTCCCGAATGGCCTCTATTTGTTCATTCACTTTGTTGTCCTAACAATTGTATAAGGGCCATAGTAGGAGAGGAGGCTGGAAGGTAAGAGGTAGCCACATCTCTAGTCTAACCAATCTGCCTAACATGATATATCAATGGACTCTCTGCATAGAAGCTCTGAATTTTATCAGGTTGTGTAGTTCAACCTTCTTTAAGTCCATTGTCAATCTCTTCCACCTTTGCATTAAGCTATCAGGTCCTCTTTGTCCTGCATGATAGGGAAGCCTTTCAAAATTTATATAAGCTTATTCTCTAAGATCCATTATTCTCTCTTTTTTCTCAAGCTTGTGGAATCAGTAGGCTATTTCTAGCCAGTCGTAATACATCCTTTTAGGTTTTCCATTTTTCGGTCTTAAAGTAAAGGTTATTACTTGCTCTTTCTTCCTATATTTCCTCAACTGTTATCCATAATTGATTTCATTTCTTACCCATGACATATGGGATGGAAAGTGTATATGTCCAATAAACAACAACGGATTCCACTCAGCATCATATGGAACAACATAATTGTGTAAATACAATTCATAAAGAAGATTCCTAATAGCATCAGGTGCACCATTATAAATAGCCACAAATTCTTGTGGTGAGGTGATGCTTGGGCTCAAGTCCCTGATAATTCTCATTAATTTGAACAAAAGAAATTGTTCCTCCAAAAAAAACACATACACTCATGGGGGTGGTCTGCATTCCATCAATTGGGGAACCAATTCAATGATTGAATCCAATTTATTTTGTAGGGCCTACACTTCTTGTTTTTTTTGTTTTTTTTTTCCTTTTTCAATTTATTTTCTCTATTTCCCACATAGATTTTTCAAGTTGCATTTGATTAAAATAATCCAAGGAAAGAGATTAAATAGGTACCTCTTGTTGTTCCACTTCTAGGCTCTTTTCTTCTTTCTTATTTTCCTTTCTATTCTCTACAAATACTACCATTTTCAATTTTGTTGTTGATTCCGTTGTAGCAACCAGGGCATCATTCCCTTGACTTTCTTCTTGTAGAAGAGGTTGACTAACAACCTCTTCTTCTTGAACATTTGCTTCACCAAGACATGCAACTACAGGTACCTCCTTCATTACATCCAAAAACTCATGAAATTGTCTATCTTCTTGAGGTCCTTCTACTATTGGTTCTTCCATGGGAACATCTGTAACATTTTCTTGATTATCCTGAGAAGTCACATCTAGCATTTTTGCCTTTCTCACATGGAGTTGGATGCTCCTTCTTGGGGGTGTTTCTGTGAAGGCTACAATATTTTTCTTGAAGGAACTCTTCTTTATTTTGGAAGAAGTGGTTGTAGGAGACCCAACTGTAGGAGGATTATCTATGAAAGCATCAGTCACAGGGAAGGAGTATCCATATTAGGTTTTATCCTCTTAGAACCTAAGGGGATAGGTTCAGGAGTGATTAATATCTCCTTCTCATCTATATCTTATGTTATTTTCCCCTTTCCTTTATCTTTTCGGTGAACATTATGAGTTTTGGCAACTACAAGAAGCTCACATTCTACAATTTCAATATAAGGGTTCGGATTTTCCAATGCCCTAATCTCTTGTTGTGCTTCCTTAGGAGGAGGAGCATTGGAAGTAGAGGGATCTTATGTTAGAGACAAAGTCTCTTCTGGAACATTTCTTTTATCCTCATGAACCCTTTGAATAGGTGTTACACCATTTAACTCCACTTCTCATGCCAGAACAAATTCCTCCTAGTTCATGGGGGATACATCCCTTAAAGATATTTCCACTAGAAGTTTGATCAACCCCTGGTGAGTTACAACCTTCTTTTGTCCTTTCCTAACCTTCTCTAAACTCAAATTTAACAGGGAATAAAGGAAATTGGGAACATTCATTGTTTTCCCATGCCATATATGACTAAGTAATATAAAATGTATTGCATGTAAGAAGAAAAAAATGTCCCTCATAGGTCAAATACCTAATAATATGGACCGAAAGCTGTGGATATGTTGTAGGAAAGGACAATCATTTGGCTCCTTTCTTCTTTGATGCTAGTGCATGCTCTTTTAGAGTATTGAATTCAGCTCAAGTTGAATGTGCATCATGTCTATGAGGGTACACTTCACCTATAGTAGGAAGCCCTGAAACTTCAGCAATTCTAGCCTCTGTGGCATTTACTCTCAAGCCTTTCACTTGGGCTTCACCATTGTTTAAATTTCAGAGGAATTCCAATGATATATCCTCATTATAGCTATTGAACTGAAGAAAATATGACATCCACCCAACATTGTTGAATATCTGTACACTTGCATGGTCTTACAAAAAAGGCATGTGATTAGTTGGTTCATGTCATATAGGAGGTCCTCCCATTTTGAAAAATTCACAATTTCACAACCTTTCCACTACTGATTGTTTCCCTAATTATTTTCAAAGCACCACCCTCCAAATCCCACTCTAAAAAACACCCAATATATTTGAATTCTTATGTCATTTGAGGAACTAAACTTCTTGATGAATGTAATCACAGAGGCACATAATTCTTTGACAAGAGTTTTCTGAATGGGACTAAATGGAGCTGGGTACTTGTTTTTTAAATGAGGGTACTTTATTTTTAATCAAGGCCAGCAAAGAATTTTCCATAGAAGGTTTGTCACATCAAATTGCAAGAATAGCTAAAATGGTTGCGAAATCCTAAATGACGAAGGACAGAATGTCAAATAATGGAAGAGTAAGAGACGAATAGCTAATAAGTAATCAACACGCCACCCCCTATGAAAAAGGTGGCAGGTGTCCACACATGCAGTGTAAGTGAGGCTAGAATAAATATAATTAATTAAGTACAACTTAAGTGCAATCATAAAAAATAAGTAATCTATGGAATAATAAATGTGTATATGTACCTGGAGATTAATATCATTAAATGTCTAAATTTGGAAATATTTTTTGATGTATGTTGAAAAGGTGAGATCGTCCAAGTAATGATGATGTGGAGTGATGAGTGATATGGGCGAGAAGTGAGGTGAGGTAGAATGAAATGAATTTATTATGGAAAGGAGTGGTTTCCTTGGGAAAAAAAAACTTTATTATGAAGAGTATCATGCAGTCAGAGAGAAGAACAATACAAAAGAAGATTCCCTCCAGCTGGTGGAGGCACTTTTTCAGAAGTATTTTCAAATTTTCGCAGGAACTCGGCCTTCATGGCAGGTTTATGGTACAGACAAAGTCAGTGTCCATTGACTAGTAACTTGAAGTGCATAGGGTCAATTGTAGATAATTGAACAGCGTCATTTTGAAAAAAATAAACTTCATAAGGCCCAAGCCAACGAGAAGTTAACTTACCTTGTATTTCTTTGAATCTTGAATCATAGACTAGAGCCTAGTCATTGGGAGAAAATATTTTATTACGTATGTGTGAGTCATGTCATTTCTTCATTGTAACTGAACTGTCTTGATTTTTTGTAGTGTCACCTTTTATATCTCATCAAGAGTATTGAGATGCATGAGCCTCTCCTTTTGAGTTATAGGAAGATCAATATTCAACTCCAGAGTTGTGCATAATGTCTTGTGCTCAAAGTGTATAGGCATCATTACAGATTTCCCATAAACTAATTCAAAAGGTGTAAATCATGTTGTTGATTTCTTGGTTGTCTTGTATGCCCAAACGGCTTCTTGAAGCTTGTTGCTCCAATATTTTATGTTTATCTAGACTATTTAAGTAAGTATAGCCTTAATTTCTCTATTTGTGAGCTCAGCTTGTCCATTAGCCTAGGGATGGTATGGGATGGATTTTTGGTGATGAATGTTATACTCATTCATTAGGGCATTGATCAAAGTCAAGGTGAATTGTGCTCCTTGATCTTTGACCATCTCTCTTGGAAAACCATAACTTGTGAAAATATCTTCATAGAGGAACTCATCAACTTTATTTTCTCTGAGATGTTTCTTTTCCCAAACTTCCACCCATTTAGTTACATGATATGTGCAAACTAGGATATAGTAGTTATCGTTGGATGGAGGGTTGATTTCCCCTAAAAAATGCAAGCCCCATTTATCAAATGGAGTCACCACCACTTGAGAAAAGAGGGGCATTTCATCAAACTTGGTAGTTCTTCCCATCCATTGACATCAGTCACATTTTCTAGTGTAGTTTGATGCATCCTTATGTAAAGTTGGCCAATAGTAACCAGTGGTTAATATTTTCATTATTGTCCTCTTTGATGCAAAATGTCCTCCACATGGATCATCATGGAAAGCATTAAGGATGTCATAGGTTTCAACCTCCCTCACACATCTTCGCATAATTTGATCAGGTCCAGTGTAGAATAGATAGTTTACAATCTAAGAGAAATTAAAAAATTTATGTATGAGTAGCCTCTTTTCTTTGGATGAGAAGTGTGGAGGTACCTTGTTAAAAGCTAAGTAATTGGAAATGTCAGTATACCAAGGTGTGGAGACTGAGATGGAGAACAAGTGATCATCTAAAAAATTACCATCAATGACTTGAGAATCATCATCATGTTGTAATCTTGACAAGAAATTAGAAACTACATTTGCCCAGACTAGTTTATCAACTAGTATGATATCAAAATTTTGTAATAATAGAAGTCACCTGGCTAACCTCCCTATGATAGCAAGTTTGTTAGCAAAATACTTAATGGCTACATGGTCAGTGTGCACATAGATCTAGTATCTAGTAATGTAGTGTCAAAAAATTTTGAGGGCATAGATGACAGCCAAGAGTTCTTTCTCTATGACAGTGTAATTCAACTCAAGTCCCTACAAATATTTGTTGATAAAGTAGATTGCATGCTCAATAGTATCCTCTTTTTTCCCTAAAACAATACCCATAGCATAGTCAGAAGCATCAATATGAATATGAAAGGGTAAAGACCAATTAGGTCCCCACAATACAGGTCCCTGAGATAGAATAGACTTAAGCTACACAAAGGATTCATCACAAGCCTTTGTCCATAGAAACTCATAATCTTTGGTAAGTAGGGAATACATGAGGCCTTCCATTTTGCTAAAATATTTGATAAATCTTCTATAATAGCCCACATGTCCTAAGAAACTTCAGATATCCTTCTATTTGGTTAGTGTGGGAAAGTTCTTAATGACCTCTATCTTGGAAAGATCAACTTGAATACCAACAACAAAGATATAATGTCCTAGCATGACCCCTTCCTACATCATCATAAAACATTTCTCACTGTTTAAGGACAAATTATGTTCCTCACATATTTGAAGAACTTTTCCAAGGTTAGAAAAGGCTTCCTTATATGTTTCCATATGTGGTGAAATCATTCATGTAGATTTCCATATAGTCATGAGAAATATTAGCAAAGATATTGATGACTACTCTTTGAAAAGTGGTTGGTGCATTACAAAGACCAAAGGGTAAGACTGAGTAGGAAAAATTTCCCCATGGAAACTTAAGGGTAGTGTTTTCTTGGTCCTCGAGAAGAATCCTAATTTTATTATACCCATTGTACCCATCTAGGAATGAGAAATACTTTTTGCCTGCTAAAGAGTCCAGCACTTGATCTATGAAAGGTAGAGGGAATGGTCCTTTTTGTTTACATTATTGAGTTCTTTGTAATCAACACATACCCTCCACTTTCCTCCTTTCTTGGGGACTATCACCAATGGTGAGACCCACTGACTAGTCAAGATAGGGTATATGAAACCGGCAAAAAGCATTTTTTGTAACTCAGTTTTCACTATCTCTCTTAATGCAGATTAACACATCTTTAAAATTGCCTAACAAGGACCTTTTCTTCTTTGAGATAGATCTTATGAGTGCAAAAATTAGGATCTAGACCTTTCATATCCCTGTAATCTCGTGAAAATTCTTTGGTATGGTTTTTTAATAGTTTGGCTAAGGATGTTTGTTACAAAGGGGTAAGTTGATTATTAATGTGCAAGCAGCATCCTCGAGAGACTTCAAATTGATTGGTTAGCTCTACCATAGAATCATTCATGAATGAGGGTATTTGAATTTCATGAAAAAGTAATTGGTGGTAGATTTTTTTAGTTTTAGGAGGCATAGACAACTTGCTATCATGATACAAAGGCTATAGGGAATAGTTATGGGGAGATGAGTAATCAATAGAATTTGAACTTAGTCCATACTGATTTTGTAGGATGTTGGTGATTATGGCATCTTCTTCCTGAAGCTATAGGAAAGGGTCTCTTGTTAACATCATTAACTAGGCTACTGAATTTACTACCTCATCCACTTCCCCTATATCTAGCCAAATTGGTGAAATCAACTCTATTTGTGGTTGGATAGGTGGATATAGAGATAACTTTTTAGTGTGTTGGCCATCAGAGATGGTCATATCTCCTAAGAAACAACCTATATAGGCATCGGTAGGAGCTAACCAGGGTATACATAGAATAATTAATATCCCCTAATGTGACCTTTGGAGAAAGTATCATGAAGTTAGCAGGGTATGACTAGGATTCTAAAGTTACTACTATATCCTCTACAAACCCATCAAGTTTCACTCTAGAACTAGCTGCTAGTTGTAGGATGGTAGGTGCATTTATAAGGTTGGTAATGTTGAGTTGTTGCATAATATCCTTGGTCATAACATTTATAGATTCTCCTAGATAAATCAAGGCATTCTTGATGGCTTCTCCATTAATAGTAATCTCAACAATAGGACTGCTAGGGTTGGAATACTTTGGAACAACTACCTTCCCAAGCGTTATGTCTGCTAGTTTTCCCAAGACATGAATAGTTTGGGGATCCTTTATTTTTTCAGTCAGGCTTTTTAAAACAGGCTCCCTTGATGGCCTTTCCATAAGTTGGAGCATCCTTGATTGTCTGAAATAATGGGATTTAAATACTAATGTTTTCAATTGATCAAGTATGTCGAAGGAGACATCCTCAGTAGGCTTTGGGATTTTAGCTTGCAGCCTTTGTGGAAAAGGAGGAGATCGGTGTTGGTTTCAATGAGGTGTTGAGGTTGATGGGGTTGGAGAAGATACCTTGAAGGACACTTTTATTATAACAGGAGGAGTAGGAGTAGGTAGTGTGGTACCAGACCACAGATGGATGTCATTGGTATTGATGGAATAGATAGGGTATTGTGTAGGATCTACAACATAAACATTTTGATGTGGAGCTAGAGGTCTATTTTTAGGATTTGGCTAAGGCTCGGTAGGAAGCTGAGTAGGCCTTGGAGGATTTTTAGTGGCTACAGGAGGTGGCATAAGTGTCACTTGTGGCAGCTAAGGAGGTGGTTGTATAAATCCATGGGGTTGATTTGACCATTTTTGGCATGCTTCCCATTGTTGATTATATTTCCAATTACCCAATGGTGGTTTTCATGCCCCTTGGGATTGTTTCCAATTCCATTGGGAATTTTTCCATTGAAGATTTGGATAATTTGGCCATTATTGTTGAGGATTATTCCAAGCAAAGTATTGATAATTCATAGGAGGTTTTCATTGATTACTATAAAATGGACCATTATATGTAAGAGGATCCTGAGGCATACCTTTTCATTGAGCCCATGGCCTTCATTGTGCTATGAAGAATACTTTCTCATCCTCTCCTTCCATTGGCTTGAAATCAGTGGGTAATTGTGTAGCCTCAAGATTAGCAACCAGCTTACATTGATAGTCTCTCTTCTTCTATCTACAATAGGGGTAGAATTCTACAAAGATAGCTTCAGCCTCCTCATGTTTTGTTTTTTCTTGCATGGTATTCAGTTGTGGGGCCATGTTATTAATAATGTCTTGCTTAAAATCGGATAAGAGATGAGTTATCTTTGTTTGAGAGGCTCCTCCTCCATTTGATTTTCCAATAGCATAACGATATCCACTCCCTTTCTTGGTAGTAGCTTGAAATTAATGTTGATATCATCCCATGGAGCTTGGGTTATATCCCCTCCTACCATTAGGTCCAAAGTTGTAGTGCATTCCTCATTAATACCTCTAAGGAAGAGTAACTTATGAGACTTTTGATTGAGTTTATGTTGAGTGTTCTTCTATAAACTGAATAAGAATCTTAACACATAGTCTTCAAGACATTCTTCCTCCTTTTGCATCATTTTAAAGATATCATCCCCTCTCATGGAATTCTCTCTACAGTACTCCTTATACTTAGTCAAGAAAGAAGTCTTCATTTCATCCCAATTATGAACAACATCCTGACCTAGGCCCATAAACCATCTCAGTGAAGCCTCCTTAAGAGTCACAGGAAATAATTTAAGTTTGTGGACGTCGGTGGTGTAATCATAACTTCGGCAGAGGATATCAAACTCAAAGAGAAAGTTATCTGGGTCCTCTATCACAAGGCCATAGAATTTAGGGAGAACTAAGGATGGAATGTTCTTAAGATTATTATTATCTCATTGGTCAGTAATAGGAAACAAAAAATTAGGAGGGTTTTCCATCCTGGGCAGACCTTGAGGTTGATTCTAAGCTCCATAAAGGACTAAAGGTAATAGATTTTCTTTGTCTTGATGATTGGGGTATTGATTTCTTAGGTTATCCAATGCTTTAGCAAAAGGATTTAGTTTAAGAGGTTCTTCAAGAAGATAAAAGCCTCTAGGTTTTCCCTCTAATGATGAGGACAACAATGATGAATCAGGAATGTTCACAATAGCATCCACAAAGTGACCCTCTTCTTCTTCTTCTGATATAAAGTATTTGTGTAACTAGATGTTTGGTAGGAATCTTCTTAAAGTGTCTCTTCTTCTATACACTCATACGGCTGGAATAGATGTTTGTGGTATTGATAGAAATTTCTAGAAATAAAAACTGCTATGTTTTAAGATAGGAAACGAGAACATAAAATAGAAATAAATTCTATAGAATCTTAAGTGAGAACTTGGCTCAACACCTTCCCTGGCAACGACATAAAAATGATCGGATTTTGGAAGGGAGTTAAAAATCTAGGTTTATTATGAGGACTCATGGATTGGATATCCTAATCGAGCAACTATCCTCCTTTATAAAAACTCATTTAATTATCAATCCAAGGATGTTTTACTTGAAACGGGCCAAAAAAATTTATGCACCAAGAACTGACTCAAACCATGTTATTCTATGATTGTTGCAGAAAACAAATGCTCTATAAAATAAATGCATAAATACTAAAGCATGAAGAATAAAAAGCTTAAAACTCTAAACCATGATACTTTAACCATTTTGCCACTTGGTTGTAGGAAGCAATAGCTAACATGTGGCTTTGGTTGCAGGAACTATTTCAATGCCGGATTTAAAGAAACAAGATGCAGAAACAAAAATTATAGGAAATGAAGCTATATAATGTGGATTCCTCACCAAGTGGGCCCCCTTGGATGAGTATCCAAAACTTAATTACACAGTATTAACTCTCACCACTCCATTATCATTGATTCAAGAATAGAATATGATTCTATTCATAAAAATTGGAAAAATAGAACAAAGTAAAGATTATTGTGTGTGTGAATTTTGTACCTAGCTGTAGACACAACACTTCAGTAAAACATTAGAGGTTAGCAAAAATCAAAATATGCAAATAAGAACAATATAGCTAACCAGATGATTTACTGCCTTCTAGTAGGTGTGAGTATGGTATTCTTAGATTAGACTGAGATCAGTGACAATGCAACACCTAAACGAAGGATTTAAATGATGAAAGCAATAAAATATGAATGCAAATTAATCTATTTTTTTTTTATTTTCGATGCAATAAGATGAGAAAAATTGATAATAAATTAATCTAAATGGATTGAAATGATATGCAAATTAAGCTAACAATGATATGAAATATGAAATTAGAATGAATTGAAAACAAGATTGATCTCACAAAACGTTGATTCACAATAAGCTTGATGATTCCTCTTATGTCAATTCGCCAGAGTAAGTATGAAAATTCTGTGGATGATTTGTAAAGAGCTGAGCCTTGATTTTATAGAAATACAGGGCTTGAGGGTGCATGGAAAAAGTCATAAATCACTCTTGATGAACTCAGGTTGATTTTTGAGTTAACAAGAAATTAGAAATAGATAACTCATAAAATCATGCAAAATCATGCAAGAACAACTTTTTAACTCAAATCAAAAGTTTAGATCAACTTTGAACTCAAAATAGATGATGAGTTTTGAAAAGATAAAAACTTGAATTGATTTTCTGATTTAAAATTTAACTGCTCTTTGAATGTGCACAAATAATCATGAATTAATTAAATAAATAAAGTGATTTATCTTCAACTTAACTGATTTTAAATTTAAAAATAATTGATTTGTGGGTTAATCAATTATTTTAATCAAACTTTTATTCAAAACTATATTATTAAATATTGACAACTTGGATTTAATCAATTAAATAAATATTTAATCAATTATTCGTAGGAGATTTGATTTATTGTCAAAATTAAATAATATAATTAGGAATAAATAGAATTAAATCTAATTAAATAATTAAGTGGTAGTACTAATCTAATTAATTAAATATTCATCATATTTAATTAATCAAATTTAGGATAAATGAGATTTATCGCCAAATAATTATTAAATTAAAGATAATTAAATTAGGATAAAATAGGAATATTTCAAGAAATATTCTCTGATGCAGAATTAAGATAAAATCAATTAGGATTTTGATGACTTGATGTGCAGATGTGCCTTAGGTTAGGACTTTTGTGTTTATAGTTTAGAAGCACGTTAATTGATTTGAGAAGTGGTTATACACGTCCGGGAACGCATTCTGCATCGTTCAGAGGTCCTGGAGACCAAGTTTGACTAGGTTTGACCATGAGTTGACCATGGTTAACCAAGTTGAAATTTTGATAGTTTGATGTAAGATAATTAGTTAAGTTGAATTCTGGATTTCTTTGATGATTGAAGGTTGATTATACAAGTAGTGAATAATATAAACAATCTCAAATTTTGATTTTGATCCCGAAAAAGGATTCTACTTGTTGTTTCATTGGAGGAACCTTCATGTGAGATTCAACTCTTATGATGTGTTTTTAGCATTTTTAAAGAATCATTTAAGCATTTAAGTTTAATTCAATAATTTGTGAGATCATGCAATCATGCAAAGTGCAAAATAAAATGCAAACCTAGGACCTAGGACCTAGTCATTGATCATGTGTCGATTTGTTATCATCATTGAAATTTTTAGGTAATCGAATAAATCAATACAATGCCCACTAGTTATGAAACCATAGACATATGAATATCGATTTGTATGTGCAGGAATCAATAAAACACCCACTGGTTAGGCAACCATGGACATATGAATATTGATTTTATTTTTGGAATGTCGGATTAGATATAAGCACCAAGGCACAAACGCTAGGATGACCTGAATACCATGTCCATTTTGATATAGCAATTTGTATAAGCATCAAAACATAGACGTCGTGATGACCAAAATACACCTTGCATACAAACACATCAAACAATCAAGAGATCATTCTAAATCCAATGTGAATTACCCATAGTGACCCTTTATCATTCACATCCTTAGGTAAGATCGCATTTCACAATAGGAGAAAGAACTCACTCAAAAAGGACAATAGTTAGATCAAAATTCCTTGAATTTTTTGGGTATCAATGGTCAAGGTACACATGGCCATCCAATTCGAGATAGAGGCTCTTACAGACAGACACCATTTCAATCCAAAATTTTCAAAGTTGTTAGATTTTCACATACAAGCAGAAGACAAAGAAAATATTATGCCCCTAGTCATCACTCTCTAAATCCTATAAAGGACATCATCGAAGAGCTCGTGGGAACAAAATATGCAAAAATCTCAATGTGAATCAGTAAGCATACAAGTGTTAGAAATAGGGAATACTGAGAGGGGGGGGTGAATCAGTATTCTACAAAATTTATCTTTTTCCCAATTATGGATATAACAGATTATCTATATACATGCATAACATAAGAAGCTAAACAACATGCATAACAATAAAGAACTCATAACACATTATTTGTTCTCGAGGAAACCCTGGCCAAGGGAAAACCCCGGTGGGGATGGTACCCACAAAGATCCACTAATCAAAAGTATCTTGTTAAGGATGTTGACCCTATTAGGAGTCTATTACAAGCATATAGTGTATCAGTCCTGATTAAGGGACTATAGGCCTTGTTAGAAGCCTCAACCCTGTTAGGAGTTGTAGTACAAAATGTGATTACCAAATGAGCCCACTGCCCAAACAAGTAATGTATAATATACACTGATTACAAAATAGGTTAAGGTACATAACCTTATACTACTTGCATCAATATCACTTTGTTGATCTTTTGCTATCGCTATTACATATGCTTCATATACTTCGCATCATACTACTACAATTACTTACTGCTTGTATCAATATTCTTTCAATTACAATTACATTTACATTTATACCAATAGCTTTATCCAAGAGTTAACATCTAGGATTTCATCCCTTTATACTTTTAAGTCATTATTTTGATAAAAAAAATAATCCCTTAACTCTTTACTAGTTCTGTCTTCATATTCTGTCCTGTCGGCTTCACACTGTCTTCGGTAAAACTGTCATAACTTCTTTTGTACATGCCGTACTAACTTGTGCTCTGAGATGGGTGATCAATAGTCATGATAGAGTCTATGTTCAAGTGCACAAGCATTTAACTTACTCCAGTCAATGTCGCAAACAAAAATTGTATCCAGGTTCACTGGTTAAACACTGTCTCACACTTAGACAAATTTGCAATGCGCTCTATCATACTTGCTCTCTGACTTGTGCGATCTTCATGAGGATCATATGTTTCCATAATGAAAACATCTATGCAATCAACTCATCCAAATTGCCAACAATCTCCCCCTTTGTCATTGGTGGCAACATATGAGAAAATTGGCTAAGTGTATAACTCAAAAATCTCAAAATTGTTCAAAACTGTGGCCATAGTATAAAATACATACTATCCTTATAACTCCTCAAAAAAAAAAATTATTTCCTCTAATATAGTACTCCCCCTAAGAGTAACAACCCTTATCATATACTATCAATTTTCTTCTATATATCTCTCCCCCTTTAATAACAATGACAAAATAAGGTAGGGAGGGTCACAAAATTGTATCACAAAAATATTATACCTTAATTTATTTATTGCAAAGCCGGTAGGCTTGAAACACAATCTGAAAAATCTATCTTCATGGCTTCTATCTCCTTCTCCCATGATTTCTTAATGGAATCTGCCACATTGAGTAGTGCACTCAGTCCATAAGAAGCAATTTCACATGCTTGGAGGTTTTCAAAGTTAAATTTCTGAAAAGATATCTTTGCTAAAAGACGATCTTCCAACTGTTCTTCAATTATGCTCAGCTTCATAGAAACATGCTCTCTCAAAAGATTATATCTTCTAAATTTCCTATCTTTCTCATCTTGTACAACTCTGATTTCATCATACAGTTTTCTAACTTTCTTCTCAACTTTACAGACCTTCACATTTGAGTTTGATAGAAGGTTTATTTCATTTAGAATCTCTGCTTCCTTCAATTTTATCTTCTGATCTTCCTCAGCTGTCAAAGTCTCTAATTTTGTACACTGTATGTACAAAGATTTTTGTGTTTCCAAGTGCTTCCTCAAATCCTTGATACAGATATCAAGAGTACTGATATCATTGCTGATGTACTGACTGATGTTCAAAAGCATTCTAGCCTCATAGTCTGCTTGTGCTTTCACTTTTGCAATATTAGCTAGGTGTGTGAATTTATTATCAAAGGTCTTCATTACCTTCTTTGCCTTCCCCATAGGGTCTACTTCTAAAATTTGTGTGGTCACAATACTTTGTAACTTCACAGTTAGTTCCTTCAGACACCCTTCAAGACTCTTCACCTTCTTATTCTTGCCAATTATTTTATTTAAGGATGTAATCAGTTCCAACTGATCATCATCATCTACTTCTTTTCCCAAATGCTCAATCATAGAGCCAATTTGAGTCTTCTTTCCAGTCTCAGGAGTAAGATTGATATCTTCTTTTGTGGGAAGGGAAACTTGTTCTTCTACAACTGGTGGTTCCACAACTATGGTCTTTGTCATCTCTTCTTCTTTTGTAGCTTCCTGTTCCTCAAAGGCCGAATTGTCAACAATGTTCTCCAAATTCTTGAATACATTTTCATCAGTATCCAAGGTGATTTGTGTACCTTCTACATTCATTGTTTCATCTTTAATATTAATAGCTGGAGAAGAGGGAATGTCCTCTTGTACTTTCTCACCTACTTTCTCTACTTCAACTGATGATTCTCCAACATATTCTGTCATAACCTTGATAATAGCCTATTCAGTCTTAGAATTTACTTCTTCATACCTGCCTCCCATAATCTGAATTGTTCTCCTTTTGGTTCTCAGATGGATGCTTAGGGCCTTCATGATCTGGTTGAAATGTGCTTCATATTTTATTTCACAAAGCTTCCTCACAAGCTTTTCTCTAATATCTATCTCTTCATCTGATGCTCTCTTCTTTCTATTCAGAAGTTTGTTATAAAGATCATCAGGTATTTGTCCTTGAATAGTATCAAACTTCTTGTCAATCAAGATCATATGCTTCATAACTGCATTCTCTAGATTAAGTCTATCAGTATAATCATAAAGATCATAATATTTGTTCATTCTTGCAAAGTCACCATTCTCAATAATCTGCTCATTAAGATTTTCAACTTTTGGTTTCCAAGCTTTCTTCTTTGTAGTGACATCATCTTTAACTTCTGCAATCTTTCTTGGAATAGGTTGCACTAGAGTTTTATGCCTCTTTCCTGGTCCAATGGTACTCTCCTTAACTCTTTTGCTAGGTGTGGAGGAAGTGGATCTAGTAGACATCTTTGTTTCTATGTCCTTCTCAGGTACTTCCACTTTCACCTTTACTTGTGGTTCTTCCTGTGGCACTGCAATAGATGATAAAGGAGGGATAGACAAAACTTCCTTTTGTCCACTCTCTTTGATTGCTTCTATTGTCTACTTTGCTACCAAAAACTCTCTCTCTGTCATTCTTGTATCCTTTAAGATTTTCTTAATGGTTCTCTCAACTCTCTTCTTAGACTATTTCTCTTCAATTAGAATCTTTGCGGAGTTGAAGTTCTCCTCAAAGGATCCAAACCTATTACATTGAGTGTCCAACTTACACTTCAGTAGTCTGCTAACATACTCTTTAGTTTCTACCTTAGATATTTCATAGATAAGAGGGTCTATGAACTTTGTTCTAGGCTCTACTGCTTCAATATAGGTAATGTCAGTATACACCATAAAACATATATCATCCTTATATTTCTCAACAAGAGACTTAGGGATCCTTGATCTACTAGACACAATAGTCTGAAATGTCTTAATAACAAGTACTGCACTCTCATTAACACTATCAATAACATGATTTCTGTATACTACATTAATCCTTTCCATTATATTTTGTCCATCATTCCAATCATTTCCTATGGTGTAAGGAAATCTCCTCAAAAGATGAAAGAACATGTATGTGATTAGAGATGAGAACCTAAACTGTGTATACTTAGTTTTCTTGATCTTCTCCAAGCTCTCAAACAATTGAATTCTAAGAATTTCACACATATCAATGGGTACCTTGTCAACACACATAAGATAAGCTACATGTACCATTCCAGCTGCCATGTCATCTTCTCTTGAATTAGCACAAAACTTAGTAGTTAGGATCTTGCAAATGTATCTCACATCAACTTGTTTGATCTTGCTAATAATAATTCCTCTACCATTATAGGATGAATTAGTGTTGTCAATGACTATTTTTCTCATGTTTTTCTCATTAAAAGGAATAGCTCCAGTCTTAGATAATCCAGTGACTTCATGAATCAAATCAGCTGTAATATCTATCACTCTATCCTCTAGCCAAAACTTTCCATTATGAATTCTACTCAAAATGATCTTAGTGCATTCTTCATTATCAAATTCATACTGTAATCCATATTTGACAATTTCATTATGTTCCGAGTATTCAAAACCTTGTTTCAGTGTCATATCCTGATTGTACATCTTCTGATATTCATCTATAAAATCACTATCATTTATTGTCTCTAGTTTGCATCCAAGATAACTCCTAACATTCTCTAAATGTAAAACTCTGTCTAGTACGGATGATAATGCAAACCTAGGGTCTTCTTCCAATGGTTCTACCGGTTCCCTTTTCAATTTAGGTCTATTCTTATCTCTGACATTGTGTATTAATGAAACATCCATGATTTATT
This sequence comes from Chamaecyparis obtusa, assembly GCA_027943335.1. Classification (NCBI taxonomy): domain Eukaryota; kingdom Viridiplantae; phylum Streptophyta; class Pinopsida; order Cupressales; family Cupressaceae; genus Chamaecyparis; species Chamaecyparis obtusa. The sequence goes on along the minus strand of BSBK01007582.1, from coordinate 259,966 downwards.
CAAATGCCTTTACTGATTCAAAGATTTGTCAAGTAAAATACCTCAATTTCATGATTTTAGGGCTTGCATAGATTCGGCACAAAATTATTTTCCAAATCCTTGAAAAATGCTTTCTATCACTGCTCTTTGATCTCCTTGACACTTGAAGTCACTTTGATGATCAGATAATACCGATCATAACCTTTTATTAATTCAATCTCACTTAGATCTGACATCGCATTCAATTCTTTTGCCACTTCTTTCCAAAAAGTTGTCTCTACTAACCTGGAAAACTTAAAACTTCTTGCGATCTCGCAAAACATAATATTTTCTTTGTGCTCTTAACCATAGCATTAGAATATCATAAACTACCTTGCATTAACTGTGCAAGACTCAATTCATCATATATCTACTTCTATACTAAATCTAAGTTCATATTCTACTACAATTTACATGAATTAAGTACTTTGAGATAGGTCAGGTAAAGATTCATTCTTACCTTTCAATACTTCACCTTTTTTATTACCTTCAATGCTGAATATGTCTCCTTGATCTGTGCTTTTGATAAACTTCACTTCATTTGAATTACTACAACATCCTTTCTGACTGTTACTAGCATCTTCATTTCTTCTTGCATGATTCCTGGGGTTAGGGTTAGGATGAAAAACTCTATTATTCATTCTGCAAAACCTTGTTGTATGTCCAATCTTATTGCATATCTGACAAACAATTCCATTGTTTCCATATCTCAGTCTAGGTTGATTGATTTGTGATCTACAGTTTCTAGCAATGTGTCCAACCTTGTTGCATCTATAACATACTACTCCACTTTTTCTGTTCATATCTTCAGTAGATTTCTTATCTGCATTGTTAGTGTTCCTAAACATTTTACTACCATCATTATTCTCAATAAATTTAGGTTTCTTACAATCAATAGCTCTATGTCCAAAATCATGACAATTGTAACAATAACCATTAAGAGGTTTAAATTGTTTACCTGTGCAATCTCTCTTCATGTGACCAATAGTATTACAAGCAAAACATCTACCTTTGAATTCTCTTTGCATACCTTTGGGTGATTCCTCTTGCTTCGGTGATTCTTCTTTAGGTGTATCTTCATATTTTTTGATCTTATCAAGATTCTTCTCATCCATGCTTTCAGATATCTTCAGATCTGGTTCCTTGCCTTCATCATTTTCTTTGAAAGTGTTGAATCCAAGACCAGTCTTATCATAGAATGGTTTCTGATAAGATATTTGTTCATCAATCTTCTCACTAGTTGAATATAGCCTTTCAAGTTGTTGTTTGGATTGAGTCAGTTCACCTTTCACAATCTTATTGTATTTCTCAAGTTCATCATACTGCAAATTGACTTTCTCAAGTTCAGATGTTACTTTAGAAAGTTTAGATTTTAGTCCTTCATTTTCAGTCTTTAGACTTTTATTCTCAAATTTTAGATTTGCTTCATTATTGCCATTTCCATCTTTCAAACTAAGCTTCAAATTTTCTATCTTCAATTCATGCTTAAGGATCTCATTTTCTTTTTCCATATTGTCATCACAATCTTCAATAAAAACTTCTAATTCTTTTTCAGATCTCAGATCTTCCAATTTGTTTTTTAGTTTCTCAATGAGGTTCTTTGCATCATCATACTTTGTTTTCAAAGTATCTTTTTCAATAGTAATCAAGTCAATCTATTCAAGAGTTTCTTCAAGATTCTTCTGTAGTTGATCCATATCCATAGAGATATTACTCAAGTTGCTAGGCTTTCCTTGAATGATTCTTTTCTGAGTAACTAAGCTCTAATACCAATTGTTAGAAATAGGGAATACTGAGAGGGGGGGGCTGAATCAGTATTCTACAAACTTTATCTTTTGCCCAATTATGGATATAACAGATTATCTTTATACATGTATAATATAAGAAGCTAAACAACATGCATAACAATAAAGAACTCATAACACATTATTTGTTCTCGAGGAAACCCTGGCCAAGGGAAAACCCCGGTGGGGATGGTACCCACAAAGATGCACTAATCAAAAGTATCCTATTAAGGATGTTGACCCTGTTAGGAGTCTATTACAAGCATATAGTGTATCAGTCCTAATTAAGGGACTATAGGCCTTGTTAGAAGCCTCAACCCTGTTAAGATTTGTAGTACAAAATGTGATTACCAGATGAGCCCACTGCCCAAACAATTAATGTATAATATACACTAATTAAAAAATAGGTTAAGGTACATAACCTTATATTTCTTGCATCAATATCACTTTGCTGATCTTTTGCTATCACTATTACATATGCTTCATATACTTCGCATCATACTACTACAATTACTTGCTGCTTGTATCAATATTCTTTCAATTACAATTACATTTACATTTATACCAATAGCTTTATCAAAGATTTAACATCTAGGATGTCATCCCTTTATAGTTTTAAGTCATTATTTTGATAAACAAAATAATCCCTTAACTCTTTACTAGTTCTGTCTTCATATTCTGTCATGTCGGCTTCACACTATCTTCGGTAAAATTGTCATAACTTCTTCTGTACATGTCGTACTGACTTGCACTCTGAGATGGGTGATCAATAGTCATCATAGAGTCTATATTCAAGTGCACAAGCATTGAACTTACTCTAGTCAACGTCACAAACAAAAAATGTATCCAGGTTCACTGGTAAAACACTGTCTCGCACTTAAACAAATTTGCAATGCGCTCTGTCATACTTGCTCTTTGACTTGTGTGATCTTCATGAGGATCATATGTTGCCATAATGACAACATCTATGCAATCAACTCATCCAAATTTCCAACAACAAGGAGATAAAAGCATGTGAAGCATAGATTGTTTTCATTTTGTGTTGATGTTTGTGTTTGATTGCGTTGTTGTAGATGCAAAATCCTTTTTGGAGAGGAGACTGACTGACTGACTCGGATAAAGATTCAAAGGACCTTGACTGGATATGACTCGTCTGAGGTATACTAGAGACCATAGGATATGACATTGATTTCCCCCAAGTGTTAAGCATTGATAGGATACAGACGCTTGAGCTAATTGGTGTACAGACCGACTTAATGAAAATAGGAATGCAGAAACAAACCGGGAAATATGTACAAACTAAAGCAAGACTAAAAGTTGGGAAAGACCAAGATTGCACTGATAGATGGAGAATTTTGAAACAAGTGGTGCCCATTTTTTGGGTTTTCACCATCTTGACAGAGATTCTATTTTTGCTACCAAGGTGCCTGTTTCTAGGTTTTCACCAAGGCACTTTTCTTTTTCTCATTTTTTTGTATTTTTATTTTTCCCAATTTTTTTTGTACTTTTGATATTTTTTACTTTTTTTGTGAATCATCAAGGTGCCTATTGCTAGGTTTTCACCAATATGTTCATTTTTTCAGGACTTTTTCCAATTTTAAAGATTTTTTCAAGATAATTTGCCATACACTGAATGCCTTAGGCATAGAATTTCTTCAGATGGAGAATGTTGATTGGATCTCAGAGCTGTTCTCCTTCAGTCATTGAGAGTTGATAGGCACCAGAGCCAAAAGTAGCAGTGATAACAAAGGGACCCAGCCAGTTGGGTTCAAACTTCCTCTTGCGCTCTCTATGTGATTGATTTTTAGGATTCTCTCTCAAGACTAGATCGCCAACCTGAAATTCTCTATGATTGTCTTTCTTGTTGTAACCTCTAGAGATTCTCTTTTGATATACTCTAAGATGATCATACACTACTTGTCTACACTCATCTAGTAGTTCAAGTTCTTGCAACCTAGACACTCTGTAGTCATCATCAGTTACTAGACCATGCATTTTGATTCTTAGTGATGGGATTTCAACCTCAATAGGCAGTACTGCTTCAGACCCATAAACTAAAGTGAAAGGTGTCGCCCTAGTGGGCATTTCGATACTTGTTTTGTAGGCCCAGAGAGCTAGATTGATCATGAGATGCCAGTCTCTTCCTATTTTATTAACTGTACGGTGCAAGATTTTCAATAGATTCTTGTTAGAAGCCTTTGCTTGTCCATTCCCTTGAGGATAGTCGATAGATGATCAATGTTGTGTAATCTTGAATTTGGCACATAAATCATCCAAGTCTTTGTTCTTAAATTGTCCACCATTATCTGTGACTATGGAATGTGGAATACCATACCGGCATATGATGTAGTTCAAGATGAACATAGATATTTGTTTTCTAGTTGCTTGTGTCAAAGGGACTGCTTCTACCCATTTTGTAAAATAATCTATAGCTGTGATTATGTGGGTATGTCCATTAGAAGAATGAGGATGTATGGTTCCTATAAGATCAAATGCCCATTGATGAAAAGGCCATTGTGTAGTGAAGGGAATTAGATCTCTCCCTAGAGCATGAATTAAGTTGCCATGCACTTGGTACTTCAAACAGTTCTTAGCAAACTTGATAGACTCTTTCTCCATTTCTGGCCAATAGTACCCAGCCCTAATAAGTTTTCGAGCTAGTGTTAAACCATTCGAGTGTGACCCACATATACCCTCATGGACTTCCTCTAACGTACATTGAGACTCTTCCCATTCTAAAAATCTAAGGAGCATACCATCTAGACCTCGTTTGTAAAGATCATGACCAATGATGACATACCGGGAGGCATGGCGGATAAGGTATCTCTTTTCATGACAATTAAAGGTATCGGGGATGATTTTGTCTTTGAGATAGGAGAATAGGTTTTTATATCTAGATGAGTCATCACCTACAATAGTGCAAATCATGTGGGTTTCAGGGGATTCATATGCAGGATAAGATAGTGCTTCCACCAGGAACTCGTAGCGTAGCTCATGTTTAGGCTGTTGTAATAAAGTAGATAATGTTGCCATTACATTGGTAGCCTTATTCTCTGTTCTAAGTATTTTCTCAAATGTGTTAGATATGAAATACTTATTTAGATCATCTACCATTCTCTTGTATGGAATGAGCTTTTCATCTTTAGTTTGGTACACATCATTGACTTGATGGATTACAAGTTGTGAGTCTCCATGAATGTGTAATTATATTACTCTCCACTCAATTTCCATTTTCATGCCATTAAGAAGGGCTTCATATTCAAAAATATTGTTTGTGCAAGGAAACTTGATTCTAAATGCTTTTGGGATTGAGTATCCTTGAGGATTAATGAACAATATGCCTTCTCCAAATCCATTGTGTATAGGAGTCGTCAAAGAATAACTTCCATTCTCTAGAAGAAAGATTCATGATAGAGGAATCTAGGAATTCCATTTGCATTGGTGTATCATCAAATAAAGGTGCATCTGCTAATTGATCAGCAATAACTTGGCCTTTAATAGCTTTTATTTCAACATATTCAATGTCAAATTCACTTAAGAGCATGACCCATTTGGCTAATCTACCCGTGAGGGCAGCTTTTCTTAGTAGGTACTTTAGTGGATCAATCTTAGATACTAAATGTGTATTATGAGCCAACATATAATGTCTTAATTTCTATGATGCAAAGACCATAGCTAGACAAGCTTTCTCAATCATTGAATAGTTCTTTTTGTATGCCACCAATGTTCTACTGATATAGTATATAGCTCTTTCCTTCTTGTTCTCATCATGTTGTGCAAGCAATGCCCCCAGTGATGTATCTGTAGTGGAGACATATAAGATCAAAGGCTTCCCTTGAATGGGAGGCATCAAGATAGGAGGATTTGATAGATATTTCTTGATATGATTAAATTTCTTTTCACATTCCTCACTCCATCCAAAGGTCACACCTTTATGTAATGTCTTTATAAAAGGTTGTGATATGTCTGCTAGCTGAGATATGAACCGTATGATAGATTGAACTCTCCCTTGCAATGTCCTCATTTGACTGATGTTCTTGGGAGGTTGCATCTCCATTATAGCCTTTACTTTAGCTGGATCTACCTCAATTCCTTTCTTTGAAACAATGTAGCCTAAGAGCTTTCCAGAAGTGACACCAAAAGCACATTTCTTAGGATTTAGTCTAAGACTAAATTTTTCCATTCTATCTAGTATCTTGCTCAAGTCATTTAGATGTTCAGCTCTAATCATAGATTTTTCTAAAGTATCATCAACATAATCCTCCTTAGTCCTATGCATCATGTCATGAAAAATAGAATTCATAGCTCTCTTATATGTAGCACCAGCATTCTTAAGCCCAAATGGCATGACATTCCAATAGAAGGTACCCCATGCACATGTGAAAGCAGTTTTCTCTTGATCCTCTTGAGCAATTTTTATTTGATTATATCCATAAAAACCATCCATCAAAGAATACATCTCAAAGCCTGCAGTCATGTCCACTATCATATCAATGTTAGGTAATGGAAAATCATCTTTAGGGCATGCTTTGTTTACATTTATGAAATATGTGCACACTCTTATTGATTTGTCTAGTTTAGACACAGGTACAATATTAGAGATCCATTCTGCATAATCAATAACTCGAATAAACTCAGCTTTCAGGAGCTTCTCTAATTTAGCTTTTACCAAGAGTGTAACATGTGGGTGCATCTTTCTCAATTTTTGCTTAACAGGTTAAACATTCGGAGCTATAGATAAATGGTGCATTATAAGATCAGGATCCAACCCTGGCATATCTGAATATTTCCATGCAAATTTGATCTTCTTCTCTATTAGGAATGTTGTAAATTTTTGCTTTTCTTCCTCTAATAAAGATTGTGCTACATGGATCAACTGTGATTCTTCTGTTGTTCCCAAATTGATAGATTGAGTGGGCTCAATTAGAACTGGAGATCTGTCCTATAAATGACTTGGAAGGACATCAAATATCTCATCCTTAGGTGCCTCAAAGAGGTTTTCACCTTCAAATACATCTTTTATTTTTACTTTTGTAGGTTCTAAGACTGCCACGAAGTGGTTTTCACCCTCAAAACTGCTTTTCTTTTTATTCTTATTCTTATTTTCTGACTAAGATACTTGATGTCTGACTCCGTCATGCTAACGCTCGGTTCACTAATGGAAGTCCTCATAGGCTCAACTGCATTTAGGTAGCAAGCAAGGTAATAGTCATTGGGAAAGGTATAAATACCTTGGTTCAAGTTGGTGGATGTTATGTCAAGAAGGTCAGGGCGTTGGATAGTCAAAGTGGTGAAAGATTGGGAAAGAGTGTTTACGGATATGGATCTGTCATCATTGGTCCTAACCCGACACTTGAGTTCAAAGGTGATATTACAACTTAAGACATTCAATTCATGAATAGGCTCAATGTCATTGTGGAAATCTACTTCAGCCATCGGTGGATCGGACTCGATAAGTTCATCATTTCGCTCTAGACTTACGTTAGGTTGAGCTTCATATTAGTGAATAAAATCAACATGATTTTATGTAACAAATTCATCTGGTTCTGGAATGACTCCCCATTCATAGTCATTTGATTCATCTTATGTTTCTTCATCTAGACCTCTAGGAAATCTAAGAACATGAATAAAGTCAGGATGAATACCCCAAAAAGGGTTACCCTTAGATTCTGATTTGAATTCATACTCATAGGAATCTGTCTCAAAATAACTACCACCTTCCTCTTTTTGATTGCCTTTGAGATTAGCTAGTTCTTGTGTTGCAACTATCTCTTGCTCTATAGTAGGTTCTTGTGTTTCTACTACATTAATTCATTTTATTGGATCATCTTCAGCTTCAAGGAGGTATTTTATTTCTTTAGGAAAATGCTCATAAGGAATGAGCTCATCAGTGGTGTCTGAATCATCACTATCAAATTGTTCAATTATTTCCCCCTTTAGTTGATTTTCTACGGAAGGCTCAATCTATTCTAATACATGCGGGGAGTTCTTCCTAAGATAGAAAGGTTTCTTTGTGTATCCTAGACCTATTGTATTCTTGTTTTCTCAGCCACAATGATCAAGAGGTGACAGAAGACCTTTACCCTATGGGCCTAGAGGTCCTTTTCCTTTATATCCCATCTTTGTAATCAATTTATCCCCTAGGCCATATGACTTAGAAGGGATACTCGATATTTTAGCATCACATTTTTTAACAAATTGAGACTTAGATTCATCTTTGTATAGCCATGCGAGCACAGCTTCATCTTCTTCAAACTCCTATTTAGATACTTGTTCTGCAACAAAATTTCCTTTATATACTTCAAGAGGTTCTTTAGACTCTAGCTTGGACTGTTTTAGAGTTTTCCCATAAGACTTAGGTGAGATAGGGAGAGATGTCAAAGATAAGACCAGCTCTATAGTATATTCTCCCATACCATTTTCTTTGATCTTAATCTCTTTAGAAATGTCTTCCATCTTGGATGTTGAAGCAATGTCTAGTTTCTTAGTGGAAGATTCCCTATTATTAGGAACAAGTTTATCAGCACTCTCTTTCAATGTATTGCAAGTTGTATATAGATTAGTTGGGATCATCACCTCTAATCCTTCATAAGGAAATTTCAAACATTGATGGTACGTAGAAGGAATAGCTTTCATTTCATGTATCCAGGGTCTCCCTAGAAGGATGTTGTAAGCCAAAGGTAGATCAAGAACTTGACATATAGTATCTCTAATGACAGGGCCTGCTCTGATAGGTAAGACAATTGTTCCTTTGTAAGATCTTTCTTGCTCATCATATGCTTTGATAGTTATCTTCTTTCTAGGATCAATGGCCATTTCTGAAAATCCCAATTGTGTAATCAAACTGTAAGAACAAATGTTTAGACCAGCACCCCCATCTATCAACACACATTTGACATGACAGTTTTGGATCAGGACTTCAATATGCAAGGGCTGGTTATGTGGATGACTCAAGGAGTTATCATCTTCCTCTAAAAAGGAAATGTACTATGGAGACGTAAGATGACCAACCATAGTCTAGAATCTATCTAAATCAAGGTCATCGGGAACATTGGATCTGAACAGAGCTTTGTCTAGAATGGCTTTATGAGCTAGAGATATCCGAAGCAACTCAAACATGGAGATTTTAGCATTTGTGTGCTGGAGTTGTTGGACAATACTATATGAAATAGGCCTCGTGTCTTTAGGATTTGAAGATTTAGATGTAGCCTTCTGTTTAGAATCAGATGAAAGATTGAAAGGCACCTTAGGGACATTTGATGAATCTGGTATTTGACCTTGTAGGTGTGCCTGAGCTTGTGATCGACTAACTACATTAGCTGATTGATTATCTCTATCTCTTCTTACAATTGTGATGACATTGCAATGCTCAAAAAGGCATGGCTCAACCATATTGATAACAGCATTGTTTCCTGAGTAGGCATAATTGACTTTAGCACCCATATTAGGTTGAGAAGAAGAATCTTATTTACCATGTTTAGGAAATGGTTCTATGAATGTTGTATGATTGTTATTGCTCTTATGATTGTCAATTGTGATGTTGCCATTATCAATTTTGCCTTGTATAATGTGCTTCAAGCGAATATAGTTATTAGTCTTATGACCTTTATTGCAATGGAGTTCACAGAAATCGTTCTCTCTCCACCATTTCAGTTTAGGTTCTGGATCAAAGACTTTCATCCCAAGCAAGTAGATGATTTTGTTTGCCAATAGAGTTTTCATGGCAGATTCCAAGGATTCTCTGAGAGGAGTGAATTTTTTATTAGGATCTATAGCCCAAGGTTTGTAATCATATGACTTTTTGTTGGACTCTGTGGCTTTGGCTTCAGAAGCTTTGATGGCTTGGGTACCAATAGTAAGATTGAAAGTAGGTGCCTTAGATGGGGCACGGATATTATCAACAATGCCATCTGTGACAATGCCTTTATTCTTGTTCCAATTTTTGTTCGTGTCCTTAGAACTAGATCCGTATTCATACTTGTCTTTTTGAAGTGATATGTCTCCTTTTTGCACAAGTACTTTTTCAATTTTGATTGCATCATCTACCATCTTGTCAAAAGATGTATGATTTTGCATTTGTAAAGGGTAGTTGATTTTTGGAACAAGATTGTTGATGAAGATTTCCAGCTTCTCAGTTTCTGGAATAGGTCTAGCATATAGAGAAAATTTCTTCCTCCACCTCTTGAGAAATGTCAGGAATGGTTCTCTTGGATATTGTCTCAGATTGCAAATGTCGATCATGGTGACCGGATGTTGAATATTGTAGGAGTATTGTTGATAGAATAGTTTGATTAACTCCTCAAAAGTTTTGATAGTAGGGGGCATTCTAGAGAACCAATGAATGGCTGCTCCTCCCAGAGATTGAGGGAAAAGATGCATTAAGTAGGTTGGTTCATGCATAAACTCCATAGATTAAGTACAAAATTCTCTGACATGATCTTGAGGGTCAAAGTTTCCATCATACTTATCATATTTAGGCATCTCCACTCTTTTAGGGAATGGCGGCATGTACAAGACTTTATCAAATGGAAAAGGACATAGAGCCTCCATGGAGAACTCTTTAGGTTCTTTTTCTTTCTCAAGTTTGTTAAGTTTGACTTGCATGGCATGCATCTATTTCATCATAGCCATGATAGGAGTTTCTTCCTCATGTGTAATGATATCTTCCACATTAAAGTTTGGAGGAAGTTTAGCTCCTTGATGAGATAACTCTAGAAAGTATGCTTCTCTATCTTCTTTTAAGAAATGTTTCATCATTCTTTTGAAGTCATCATCATTTTGATATCGAACAATTTCAAAAGGTGTAGGTTCTCGATCCATACTGTGTTGAGATTGGTGTCCTTGAGACCCATGATGTGTCCCTCTGTGAGACATGTTAGGAGTTTTAGGGCTCCCTAGATTAGATTGAGGTGGGGTTTGTTGATTACCTCTGTGAGTTGATGGAGGGGGTACGTAACCAATTTTCAATCAAAAATTGCCAAGACCGTCGTCTTCGTAAAGACCAAAATTATAGAGTTGTTCAAGATTTGGGGCCTGGAGAGTATTCAGAGGTATTGTATGGGATACCTCTCCAGATTTCTTGTGTGACAAAGCTCTGGTTTCCACCATTAACCTTGGGTGAAGCCAAAGAATAAAATGAAGACAACTAAAGAATGAATTGATTCTAGAAGATCAAATGACGCAACCTTGTCAAGATTGAAGTGATTAAAGAATAGATCAAACGTAAATGAAGAATAATGTGCCATAGTAGTGTGGTTAGATGCCCAACAGATGGTGGGTACGAGCTCACAACACTTAGCCATTTAGTAAAAAGATTGAATTTTGAAGATAATTTTGACAAGGTTTTGAAACAAGATGAAAAAGACTCAAATCGATAAATCAAAAGGCTAAATCAAACTCAAGTGACCACTTTAGGAAAATGAATGTATTTGTTATAGGTTCTTCTCTATTCCTGACACAATGATTTGTTTGACAGATTCTGGAAATAGGTTGTAAAATTGGATTTCTAACAAATTTGACCAATCTCTGACAACTTTGACTTTGGCTTTGATATGAGTTTTGAAATTTTAGGATGACTTTTGACACCAGAAAGGATTTTTGCTTCAGATTTGCAATTTTTCAATTTTTAGTACCAGTTTGTTTACAAATTTTTCTGTCCAATTTTTGAAGATCTGTGTAAAAGTTTGTCTCAAGTAACCAAGAAGATATCAAGCACACAAAATAGCAAGCAAGGGAAGCAAGCAATCATCTAAAAATAATGAACAAGGGAAAAAGCAACCTTGCACATGAACAAGCAATAGTGACTTATTGTGCTAATCCCTAGAAGTGCTAATTGTGTATGTTCCAAAAAGTTTTTCAATAACGCACATATTCCTAGAAAAATAAAAATTTGGCCTCACTAGGGTTTGTCGTAATGGTTTGACTCTGCAATTTTTGTGATCTCAAGAGGGAAAACTCCAATCCAGGCACACCGAGGTTTTGACACAGTCTAAGAAATTAATCAATCAGGAGCTGCTAAGGAGATCTGACAGCCCAACAAGAGACCACACCTGTGAAGATTTCCTCCACAAGGACATTTATATAGCAACTGTTGCTACCATGGTGAAAATGGCTATTATCACTTGAGGTTCCATCCACGTGGTTGACCCAATTAAGGGAATGTCCACTATGGTTAACTCTCTCTAAAGGTGACTCACAAAAGATACCATAGGGGGACTAGATTAGATTCAAGGATCTGGGTTTCTGGTACTATCCAAAAAGGAAGTAGAGCATAATCCCCTAACCTCTTCACTTCACCAAGATAAAGCAGAAAAATTAATCTAACATGCTAAGACCAAGATTATCTCACAAAGATCTATGATGTCAACCACTTATGATCTATCAACCTCTCCAAAGAGAGAATGTATCAATCAAAAGTTGAAGACACACGAATCTAGTAGAACGTGAGACTTTCTCAGTACCTTCCCTACCTACAAGGGGATCCTTCATCAAGAGGAGCTTCACATGAATAAACAAGAGAAAGAAGTTCAATCTCTCAAGATCATCCACAAATAGTGTTCATAGGGCCTATTTACTATGTGTAACAAATATGCAAAAATCAAATCTATGTTCGTTTTATAGCCCAAAAATTGAAGTCTGATTTATGAAAGCAGGAAAGGCACTCAAGCTAGACACATGAGATATTCATTTTATGTCCAAATTGAAATGTTTTCAGATGTAGTAGAATACCTAAATTCCCTCACAACGTGCTTAGTAGATTTTACCTAATTTTTAGCTTTGTTAAGCAATCCTGCGCAAGCAAGCCACAAACTCTTCGACAAGAAAACAAGCAAACAAGATATGCAACGTATATTCAACTTATGAAAACCCTAGGGTTAGATCTGAAAATCAATTATTAGGAGCAATAATAACCAGAAACTAATCCAAATGACAACTCATATCATTCATTGAACCATGTGAAAAATAAGTGCATACCCATTACAAAATTTTATATTTTGTTGCATTTGACCTAGTCAACAAGATCTAATTTTTTTGATATAATTTCAGCCACAAAAATAGAAATGCAAAATAGAGACCCCTACTAAAAAATAGATATATTTCCAAAAATATAAAATTTTTAGAAAAATCTCTTCATTTGTACCCTAGAGACCCATTTTACCAAAACAGACTAGTTTTTGTAAATTGACTATTTGAGCTATTATATTACATCCAAATTTAAAACACAAAGAATGGACCCCATGTATAATTTAAAGAGATTTCCAAAAATGTAAAAATTTCCAAAAAATATGCTGATTTGCGTCAGAAATTAATTTTTTCCAAAAAATCAAGAAAAAATTATTGAAAATTCAAAACATCTTAGAAAATTCTAAATTTTTTATTGAAGCTTCCCTGATATTTCTTCAACCTGTAAAAAAATATTTCAGACCAAAACTTCTAGCCGTTTGGGAGATAAAATTAAATATTTTAAACTTTAAGGTTTTAGCTCCAAAAAAAAAATCAAAACCAGCATGTAAAGGTGGGTTGCCCCACGGTGGGTGCCAGAAATGTGTGTGTGAATTTTGTACCTAGCTGTAGACACAACACTTTAGTAAAACATTAGAGGTTAGCAAAAATTAAAATATGCAAACAAGAACAATATAGCTAACCAGGCAATTTACTGCCTTCTAGTAGGTGCGAGTATAGTATTCTCATATTAGACCGAGATCAGTGACAATGCAACACCTAAACAAAGGATTTAAATGATGAAAGCAATAAAATATGAATGCAAATTAATCTATTTTTATTTTTATTTTTGATGTAATAAGATGAGAAAAACTAATAATAAATTAATCTAAATGGATTGAAATGATATGCAAATTAAGCTAACAATGATATGAAATATGAAACTAGAATGAATTGAAAACAAGATTGATCTCACAAAATGTTGATTCGCAAGAAGCTTGATGATTCCTCTGATTTCAATTCGCAAGAGTAAGTATGCAAATTTTGTGGATGATTTGTAAAGAGCTTAGCCTTGATTTTATAGAAATTCAGGGCTTGAGGGTGCATGGAAAAAGTCATAAATCACTCTTGATGAACTCAGGTTGATTTTTTAATTAACAAGAAATTAGAAATAGATAACTCATAAAATCATGCAAAATCATGCAAGAACAACTTTTTAACTCAAATCAGAAGTTTAGATCAACTTTAATGAACTCAAAATAGATGTTGAGTTTCAAAAAGATAACAACTTTAATTGATTTTCTGATTTAAAGTTTAACTGGTCTTTGAATGTGCACAAATAATCATGAATTAATTAAATAAATAAAGTGATTTATCTTCAACTTAATTGATTTTAAATTTAAAAATAACTGATTTGTGGGTTAATCAATTATTTTAATCAAACTTTTATTCAAAACTATATTATTAAATATTGACAACTTGGATTTAATCAATTAAATAAATATTTAATCAATTATTCGTAGGAGATTTGATTTATTGTCAAAATTAAATAATATAATTAGGAATAAATAGAATTAAATCTAATTAAATAATTAAGTGGTAGTATTAATCTAATTAATTAAATATTCATCATATTTAATTAATCAAATTTAGGATAAATGAGATTTATCACCAAATAATTATTAAATTAAAGATAATTAAATTAGGATAAGATAGGAATATTTCAAGAAATATTCTCTGATGCAGAATTAAGATAAAATCAATTAGGATTTCGATGACTTGATGTGCGGATGTGCCTTAAGTTAGGACTTTTATGTCGATTTCGATCGATTTGTCAATTTAAGAGGTTAATGAACCTATAGCCCATTTTTGGGGTATTACAATTATAACTTCTAAAACTAATAATGGCCTTCTTCTCACCCAAGAGTGAGGCTTTGTTTAAAGAAAAAGACTTCTAATAGCTAACTTCTCACACCATAAAATAAGCGGAGACTTATTATAAAGCTAAAAAATAAGAATGAGATCAGCTAGGAAAATAAGAAAGGAACTGCCACAATAGACATGAAGAATAGATCTATCCTTTCACCATTTCCTAGATTTTCTAATGAAAAAAATAATTTCTTTGACCTAATCTTCAACCAATGCCACCTTCATCTTCTAGAAATGAAACCTCAGATATATTAACTCATTCATCTATCGACTCACTGCAAGACTGGGTTTGGTTGTCCAGCATATAGGTGCATTTACCTAATCATTCTTATTTACTACCGATGATCTACATCAAGGTGTTATAACAAAAACATCCAAGATAAAATCCAAAAACATGCATACATACATTTCCATTCAAATAGCTAACTACATATTGAAAACATAATTGAAGATTTGTCATACTTAATTATAGTATTTATAGATATGTATGCATGTTAAAGTCTTTTAAAACATAACAGATGTCCATGTGGTTGCATGCCACTTAATGTCATGAAATAACATAGTAGTTTTAGAGAAAAGTATGGTAAAATATGAAATAGGGTATGACAGGAACTATCCTAGGGTTTAAAAACATGACATAAAAATTTCCTATCAACCATAACGACATAGAATAAGCAATTAAAGAAACAAACCGTGATTTTCACACAATCACGCACAAGTGGAAGACTTAAAGAAAATCCAAGGGTTCCATGAAAACCCCAAACACACACTCAGAATAGAATACAGACATTCATGAGATTACCCAACAAGAGCTCAGACAACGTTCAGTGAGCTACAAGAGGCCTATTTGGCACACATGACTACCAATAGAGGAGACTAAATCAATCCTCATAGAATAGCTACACAAAGATCCATTTTAAAACTAAAATGAAAAGTGAGTTAAGCAATATCAAACCATATTAGAGAAAATAAATTAAACACATAAAAAGTATCTACAGGACACAAGGAAACCAATCAAATCATCACATATCATAGCATAGATCTTTATCATCACATATAGTTTGATAATAAAGTAGAGAGTACCTTTTATGACCAAACATAAAAATGGAGAAACCCTACAAAATAATAGCTAGGTTGAACACATAGGGGTTAGCACTGTGAAAATTGATAATCACCATTAAGATTGCGAAAAATATAACTGACGATGATAATCATGAAAATCAATTATGGCTAACTGGAAATTTACACATGACACTAGAGAATGTGTCCCCTTGCACAATATTGCTTATTGATGTTGGATCTCAGAGAGGGGGGGTAAATCAGTAATCCTTGATTCTGAGTACCTCAAAAACTTTCTCTGATTAACGTGGTTTCAACTTGATCAGACACAATTCACTATTTATCGACAACAGTAAATAAACTTTTACAATCAACAATAATCATTCATCACATGTAACACCGATATTTAACATGGAAATCCAACTTGGGAAAAACCATTGTGGGAATTGTCACCCGCTAAAGAAAATACTCTTCTGAAGTATGCTTGGTTAAGAGCTAATATGGTTAAAGATTACAATACACACTACTAGGTGTGACCCAGTCAAGGGATATACCTCAAATCTATTAGAATCTTCACCCTGTTAGGAGTAGCCTAGCTAAAGGACTTTGAACACTCTTTAGAATATTACTTTTTGCAAGGATTTTATAATAAGACTGTTAAGTCCACTCAGTTAAGAGATTTCTCTATAACAAATGCTAATAAGCAATAGTAAATAAATTGACATGTAAATTTTCAACTATCATTTGCATAATTAGATCCTTTGTGTGCTCTTCTTCTTCACTTCAATCCTTCACTTTCCACTGGCTTCAACACTTCATCAAATTTTATTTTCTGACTTGGAATCTATCTTTTCCTTCTTCACTGCATCACTCAATGACTTGTCAACCCTTTACTTTACCAACCATTTATTCATACAAATTCATCCTTTATGTAGAAGTTTTTTTTCTGCTTAATCTCATCTATTACATTTTCCTTTGATTAATCTCAGTCATTCAATTCATTTCACAAACCAATTCAATGTATATAGATCTCGGTAACATGTTTCACCTTCACCTTGGAACTTGAACTTTCTTGAAACTTGTTTAGGTTCTATTTTAACTGTGTAGATTTGTACCATAGATCATCATCATGAATTTTATTGATTGTATATCTATATAAATAACTCTTCCTTATCATCATAATCTTCCAGCTCATCATAGATAATCATTAAATGTCATTATGATCCTTATATTTAATTTATGTTCCTTGCTCAGTGCATAACTCTAAATTTTGGTTAACTTCTCTCGGTGCCTAAAACCTTTTCCTCGGTGTCTTGCATTCCTTTTCCTTTACTGAATCTTACCTTGCTTTTACCAAATTACTTTTTCTCTTTACCAAGTGACATATCTTGCTCGGTAGCCAAAATTGTTTAACTTATTGAATTGATTAATCTTCATTACCATTCTTTACCAAATTCATATAATCGTATGTTAGGTAGAAAATAATTATATCACCATAACCTTAGCATTGTCTGATTTATATCAATTTCCCATTTAAGTTCTTCATCTTCACAACATCTCACTTCTTCTTCTCCCTAACTCATTCAACTTATATCATACTCTGAATGATATGGCAACACAATTTAAACTAGAAATTAATTTCTTGACATCAATGACAAGATAATAACTAATTTAACCTTTCTATTATCTTGTATACCTCTTATCTTGGTTGTCTTCATCATCATCACCATCAGTTATAGTAACAATCTCCCTCTTTGGCATTGATGGAAACACACTAATAATCTTCATTATTCAATTGATGATGGAAACACTTCAGTATCATTCCTTGTCCTTTACTCCCTCTGAGCTTTATCTCTTTTGTTCATATTATCCCTCTATCACTAACAATATTCTCCTTCAATAGATCTTCTTTATTGTCCCTGTTTGACAACTACTTTTATGATCTCTCTCAATAATAATTACATTATTAATTTCCCTATTTGCAACATCAGTAATATTCTCCCTATAATCAATTGCATTAATCTCCCTCTTTGACAACAATGCCAAAAACACATACTCCTGAATTTTTTTCTCAAATAGTAAATCATACCTCAAATGTATTGATTTCTCATTACAGTCATAAACATTTTCACAACTTTGAAGGCTTCACCTAAAGAGTGAACACTAGTATCAACTCACAAAATAGATATTCTGATGAATACTTGAATTAATGCAGGATGCATATTTCCTTAGTGAATATTGGATAGGGGAAGAACCCCTAACTTACCTTGAAGATACTCAAAAGTATCCTTTAGTAGTGGTTTGGTAAATATATCAGCTATGTGTTCATTTGAATTCACATACTCCAATATCACATGATTGTCTTGTACTTGTTATGTAATGATACCTGATAGAAATGTGCTTTTTCTTTGAATGCATCACTGAATTATTTGATATGTTAATAGCACTAGTTTTATAACAATAAATTGTAACTGGATCATTAATCTCTTCTTGCATACCTTCAAGTAATTGTTTGATCCACACAATGTTAGAACAATTCATAGTTGCAACAACATATTCAACTTCGGTAGTAAACTGTGAGATACAACTTTGTTTCTTGCTTAACCATGTCACCAACCTTTCTCCTAAAAAGAAAGTGTTGTCACTTATGCTTTTCCTATCATCAATGTTTCTAGCCCAATAAGCATCAATATATACTTTGAGATCAAAATCTCATCCTTTTGTGTATAGGAGATCGAAATCTTCAGTCCCTTTCATATATCTCAATATTATTTTCACTGCAGACATATGTGTCTCCTTTAGGTTGGAAAAAAATCTTGCAACTATATTAACTGGATGTGCAATATCAGGTCATCTGTGAACAACATATTGTAGTTTACCAATCATGGATTGGTAAAGTGTCTCATTTACTTCATTTGTGTCATATTCCTTTGAAAATTTACAACTGGTAGTCATCGGTATTTCAACTAGTTTTGATTCTTCTATATTGAATGTCTTTAGGATCTCCTTGATATACTTTGATTGAGTTATGTAGATCCCATCCTTAACTTGTTGAATTTGTAGTCCAATAAATAATTTAATCTATCCAATCATGGACATCTCAAATACATTTCTCATCTCTTCAGCAAATGATTTAGACATTGTTTCATTTCCTCCAAATATAATATCATCAACAAATATCTTAGCTATCAAAATATTATCAATACTATCACATTTCAAATACAAATTGTTGTTGTCACTTGTCCTTTTAAATCCAATCTTGTTTAAATAAGAGTTTAGTCTTTCATACCATGCTTGGGGTGCTTGCTTCAATCCATAGAGTGTCTTGTGTAGTTTACATATCATTTCCTTGATAGAATTCTCAACAAATCCTTCAGGTTGTTCAATGTACACTTCTTCTTCAATAATTCCATTTAAAAATGTAGACTTAACATCCATCTAATAAAATTTGAATCCTTTATAGGCAACATATTCAAGTAATATTCTTACACCCTCTAATCTAGCAACAAGGGCAAATGTCTCACCATAGTCAATACCTTCTTCTTGTGCATACCCTTTGCATACTAATCTTACTTTATTTCCAATCACATCTCCATTCTCATTGAGTTTATTCTTAAAAATCCACTTTGTTCCAATAAAATTCTTATCCTTAGGTCTCGGTACTAGTGACCAAGTGTTGTTCTTTTCAATCTGATCAATCTCTTCTTTCATTGCATTAATCTAATCTTCATTTCCAAGTGCATCCTTGACTAATCTTGGCTCAAACTCAGAAATCAAACATGTATTATCTTTCAACTTAATTCTTGTCATGACTCCTGCATTCTTGTCTCCAATAATTTTTCTTGGTAAGGGGTGTCTTCTTACATATTTTGCTAATACAAGATTGGTAGACTGTTCATCAATGTTTTCATCTCTCGGTGGAGGTTCAAATTGCTCCTCAGTTTCTTCTTGTTGCAACTCAGTTGCATCAACTGAATTACCTTCCTGTACATAAACAATTCTTTGATAATCTTCAAGTTCCTTTTTTCTATCTTCTTCATTCATTTCTAAAATTCATCAATCCTCACATTTGCATTTTCAACAATTTTACTAGTAGTCTTGATAAAAAAATTATATGCTTTTCTCTTTGATGAATATCTTAGAAATATACATTCATCTCCTCTAGAATCTAACTTTCCATTTCTAGCATCTTTCAATATGTAACACTTACTTCCAAAAAGTTTCAAGTAACTTACATTCGGTGTATGTTCGTACCAGAGTTCATAAGGTGTCTTGTTTTTTTCTTTCTTCAATTGTACTCGGTTGAGTGTGTAGATAGCACTAGGTATGGCTTCTCTTAAAAATATTTGTGCAACCTTTTTGTTAATCAACAATTTTCTATCACAATGAGCTATAGATCTATTCCTTCTTTTAGCTATACCATTTTGTTGTGGAGTCCTTGGTGTAGATACTTGTCTTTTGATTCTATTTTCATTGAAGAAGATAGTAAATTCATCATAGATAAATTCACCTCTATCTAATCTTAAACATTTCAACTATTTTCTAGTTTCCTTTTCAACTCTTGCCTTATACCACTTGAACATTTAGAATACATCATACTTCTCTTTTAGAAACATAACTGACATCATTCTTAAATAGTCATCAACAAATAAAATAAAATACCAATCTCCATAATAACTTTGTATCTTCATAAGACCAGAAAGGTCAATATGAACTAATTCCAAAATACCATTAAATGAGTAAGACTTTATTGAGAAACTTGATTTTTTCATCTTACCAATATGACATTCCTTACCCATCACTTTATCAGGTTTGCTTAATTTTGGTAGACCTCTGACTCTATTCTTTTTTCTCACTTTAATCATGTTATCAAAATTTACATTACAAAGTCTTTTATGCCATAACCAAACATCTTCAACTTTAACAAACAAGCAACTCTTTGTAGTAGTATCAAGATAAAATAGATTACCTTTTGATTATTCATTGGTTCTAATCATATCTCCATCAGTACCAAAAATCTTTAATTTTTTTATTTTGAAACTCCAGTCAGTATCCAACATTGTTCAATTGTATAACACTCAACAGATTGTAGTTTAGACCTTTAACCCAATATGCATCATCACATTTAATCTTCTCATTCAAAACAATTGATCCTTTTCCTTTAATGGGACATGGAGCATCATTGCCAAACCTGACAAATCCTCCATCATACTCTTCTAAACTCTCAAACTTATCAATATCACCAATCATATGATGTGAACATCCATTATCAATAATCCATGGGTCAGCTTTACTTACATGATAAATAAGGGCTTTTCCATCTTCATACTTTTCTTCATTTGAATCTTCCTTCATAGCAACATAGACAACTTCATAACTGTCTTCAGTGTCATCAGATTCATCATTGGTTACACCTTCCTCGGGTAGGTAACAATACTTCTTTCATTTGTCCTTGTAGTCTCTAAATCTTTGGTATCGGTTCTCCTTCTTGTCACTTTTATCTTTCATGTCATTGTCAGGAAATCTAGATGCAATGTGACCAATCATGTTGTAATTAAAACATTTCAAGGGCAATTCACCTTTATACTTTCCTTTACCTCTCAATAGTTTCTTAGCCAACAATTCTTCCAACTCTTCTTATTCTTTCTCTTTGGTTAGGATACTATCATATTCACTTCCACATGAACTACTGTGATTCTCTCTTTCTCTTCTTGAAGTTCCAATACTTAAAGATGATCTGAAGGTTATTTCAATAGTTGATAGACTATTATCATAATTGCTAAGTTTAAATGTAGTCATCTTACTGATTAAGGCTTCAAGAGTAACAACATTATTTGGTATGGATCTTAGTTCCTAAATAGAAGATACCCAAATAGCATACTTGGATGAAAGATTTCACAGAATTTTACTCACCACTTCTTCACTAGTCAATGTTCCACCAACACCTCTGATGGCACTAACAACTTCCTTGATTTTGAAACCATATTGAGAAACTTTCTCTTCATATTTCATTCTCATTTCATCAAAATTTCCTTTGAGACTATCAACCTTAGCTTTTTTTACATGTTGACCACCTCCACAAAGAAGTGTAAGCCTATCCCACATCTCTTTTAAAGTAACACAATCCTTAACATCATTGAATTAAGCATCGGTTAGGGAAGAGAGAATTTCAATCATTATCGAGTTGTGTTCCTGCTTTTCTCTCATCTAATCAATTGTCATAGATATGGTAGGTGGTGGAGTGTAGTCATTATCCAAAAGATTTAGTGAAGATTCTCCAATTACAGATAGGTACAATCTCATCATGATTTACCATGCTGAGAAAATTTCCTTGTTCATCTTAGGTACTTCTCTCTTATACATCTTCAGATCTTTTACTCAAGTCTTTCAAACTTATCCCTTTAGAGTACTTAGCTCTGATACCAATTGTTGGATTACAGAGGGGGGGTGAATCAGTAATCCCTAATTTTAAGTACCTCAAAAACTTTGTCTGATTAACTTAGTGTCAGCTCGATCAAACACAATTCACTATTTACCAACAATAGTAAATAAACTTTTACAATCAACAATAACATTCACAATAATCATTCATCACATGTAACACCAGTATTTAACAAGAAAATCTAGCTTTGGGAAAAACCATTGTGGGAATCATCACCCACTAAAAGAAATACTCTTTTGAAGTATGCTTGGTTAAGAGCCAATCTGGTTAAAGATTACAATACACATTGCTAGGTGTGACCTTGTCAAGGGATTTACCTTAGATATGTTAGGATCTTCACCCTATTAGGAGTGGCCCGGTTAAAGGACTTGAACACTCTTTAGAATGTTACCTTTTGCAAGGATTTTATAATAAGACTGTTAAGTCCACTCGGTTAAGAGATTTCTCGGTTACAATCCTTTGCATAATCAGATCCTTCATGCACTCTTCTTTTCCACTTCAATCATTCACTTTCCACTAGCTTCAATACTTCATCAAATTCTTCTTTCTAACTCATAATCTATCTTTTCATTCTTCACTGCATCATTCAGTGACTTGTCAACCCTTCAATTTTCTAGCCATGTGTTCATACAAATTCATCCTTTATATAGACTTTGTTTTGTCACTTAATCTCCTTTATTACATTTTCTTTTTATTAGTCTCAACCGTTCAATTCATTTCACAAACCAATTCAATGTATATAGATCTCAGTAACACATTTTACCTTCACCTTGGAACTTGAACTTTCTTGAAACTTGTTCCTTCTATTTTAACCACTTAGATATGTACCATAGATCGTCATCATCAATTTTCCTGATCGTGGATCTCTCTAACTAACTCTTCCTTACCATCATAGTCTTCCATCTCATCATAGCTAATCATTAAATGTCAGTCGGATCCTTATATTTAATTTGTGTTCCTTGCTTGATGGATAACTCTTAATTTTGGTTAACTTTGCTCGGTGCCTAAAAAAAAATTCTCGGTGTCTTGTGTTCCTTTTCCTTTACCAAACCTTACCTTTATTTTACTGAATTACTTTTTCTCTTTATCGAGTGACATATCCAGCTCAGTAGCTAAAACTGTTTAACTTACCAAATTGATTAATCTTCATCACCATTCTTTACCGGTTTGATATAATCATATGTTAGGTAGAAAACAATTATATCAACATAACCTTAGCATTGTTTGATCTATATCAGTTTCCCATTTAAGTTCTTCATCTTCACAACATCTCACTTCTTCTTCTCCTTAACTCATTCAACTTATATCATACTCTGAATGATATGGCAACACAATATAAACCAGAAATCAATTGCTTGACATCAATCACAAGATAATAACTAATCTAAACTTTCTAATATCTTGTATACCTCTAATCTTCATCGGTCTTCATCATCATCACCATCAGTTATAGTAACAATTGAAATAAAAAAATACAAGAAAAAAAAAACCCTAACTATGTACACTAATCGGGATCAACCCTTTTTTAAAAGAAACCATTAACTGGGTTTTAGAAGTAGCTACCCTTTCAATTCAATCTTTTCCCTCCATTTAAAAATTGTGTCAATGTAAAAGAAAGGGATAGAAGTGGGGGTATTACCATTTTTAAGGGTGATGCGCTTGAGGTAATAAAAATTTAACCTACCTTAGGTGTTTCTGTTGGCTTTGTAGGAGATGACACTTCAACCTCCCTAACAATATGCTCATCATGCCCTTGAACGAGCATGAATCAAGGTGAGAAGATGATTAATTGAAAATTCAAATTCCTTATGGGGCATTCTCATGATGGAACTAGGCCGGTGTGACCCACTCAAACCACATTATTATGCCATGTTGTGACTACCCTTGGCTGGGTTAAGACTAGCTCCTCTTTCTCATATTTCTCATGAGTCTTTTGTAACACATGTGGTATGTCACAGACCTTTATGTGTCATTTCTACAACTCATTATCCTCTAATGAAAGAGTGGATAGCTTGGTATCCAGGGATGAGATGAATTTCTCCAGCTCATCCCAAAAATCTTCCTCATCGTCAGATTCCTCCTCATGTCTGTTATAGTACATATATGTCAAGAAGTCTCTTTTAGGCATACTAGTGTGCTCATTCATAGAGATAGGGATGTCCTCTAAATCCCCTTAATTATTATCCATACCATAAGAGGCCTCTTGTAGCAACTGTTGATCAACTTCTTCCTTCTACAACAAGCCTTCAATGTTTTCCCCTTCATATCCTTCCCGCTCTGTATCAAGTGAAAGATCATGACCAGAAGGCCCTTATGATGGGGGGGTTTTCTTAAAGCTTAGGATGATGTACTCAAGGGAAGGGGATACTTGGCCTTTTAGGTTTTTCATTTTGACTAATAAAAGCTTCATTAGTCACTACTTCTCAGCCACTTGCCTTGCAAGTTCTTCTTGCAACTATTTTTGTTGTTGGGCTTTCACTTCTCTTTCTTGAAGATAGGCCTGATATGTCTCCTCCACCCTATGACACTCCTTATCCCCATGGGACATATTTATCATATTCACCTAGTTTTCAAAATCTAACAACATGGTCTTGAGATCACTAATATCATTTAAGGGTGCAGGGGTAGATGAAGAAATGGAAGGGTAAGGTTCAGTGCAAGGGTCATTTGATGCAATCAAATGGTTCTCATTGTAACCAAACTACAATTGAGGTTGGTATTAAGAATATTGAGGGTATTTTCCTCCATAATATGGAGGAAAATAAAATGTGCTCATATGAAATGGGTCCATATCTTAGGGCTTTCGTGAAACCAGTAAGGATCTTAGACATATCAGTACTAGGAATGATTGAACCATCCAACCTCACACTTAGAGTCACCAATACATTCTTGATAAGATGCTTCTAAAATATTATGGTACTAATAATAACACCCCAAATTCTTAGTGAACTAAAAGTGATCTACAGACAAGTGGATTTATGTTAATAGGAAATGAGTAGTGTTTCACCAGGTGTGCTAGAAAGAGAAACTATTGCGACCCAAAATTACTCCTAGGAACCATGACTCTTTGGGAAGTTCAAAAAATTTGGGACCAAATGTGCTTTATTGAATGACCTTCGATGTTTTAGAAGCTGGCTCTTCATGTTGGTTTAAGGAAAGGGTAGGAAAGTGATGAAATTGCAAATGATGATACACCGGAGCTTTTGCAACACTTTAAAACACACGGGCTATTCCATAATGGAACAACAAGGCCTCCTTCAAAAAATCACTCTAAGGCATAGTCACAAGCACTCAAGGTCCTTATAGCCAGGTGTAAAAGGATCATATAGTGGCTATTACCAAGTGGAGAATAAAAATCATAATCTACTTGATAACACTAGAGATACATCCGCTAAGTCAATGAAATGACACAAAAACTTATTTAAACAAAGAATCTCAAATACACAAAGGGTTAAACACATGATTGATTAAGTAATGTTGATTCAAAATGTTTAGAATATGACTTAAGGCTTATGACTAGCAGCCTTTCAATATCTGTTAAGGCTCTCTCCTATTTTCCCTAGTTCTTAGATGAGAGTGATCTATCTACTTCATCCTCTCCTCTCTCCCCCCTTTTTACAATACAACATTCTAAGTTTTATAATAGCTCAAAGAGATTGATCACACCTATCAGAATATCATTGAAAATATTTGTTAAGTGCCTGATTTTGTGGAGCTAAGAAAATGTGATCCTCACCACCATCTTTGAGAAACGGACAACTAGCACCTGCTCTATTGGTGGAAAGAGACCTTGCATTACTAAGTCAATAAATAGCACACATCATAGCCTCCAAGCCTCTCATGCCCCCAACAAGCCACACCACCTCTGAGAAACATCATGACAGACATATGCGCTTCAAATTGAAGATTAGAAATTGTGCAGACTGATTAAGACACATACTTGAAAGAAGGGCGTGAAATCTCTCTTTTGAAACAAAATCACCTTTATTGACATCTGCAAGGATTCCATGGGGCATGCGGGTGCAAAAACTTGCTTGATATATCACTCAATCCCACCAACATCGGCATCATCAATAGAGAAAGGGGACACATGGCACACGAGCGTAGAATTTTAGGGGAACTCAAAGCTAGTTGTGACTCAAACAATGCTGAGAGGACACATGCCAGAGCATGTTGCTTCAAAAAAAAATCCATGAGGAAGGAAAGGGGAAATCACTAGCACACCTTGCAACCTTATGGAACCTGATTCACACTAGTAAAAATAAACCTTTTGTCATATGTTCATTATGTCTTATACAAAGAATGGATACACTTGAAACCAAATAGGTCAATCTTATACAAGGTACCTCATTTTTTAATCATACAGCATTGTCAATGTCAATGTCATTGTCAAACTAATGCATAACACATAAATGAAATCAATATGGTTGATGACTTGTTGAGTCAAGTTGGTCTTATTATATCTTGATTTTTGCAAGTTATATTCTTATGCATCTTTGGGATATCCATAAGTGATTAGAGATGTCAGGATGGTTCATAACTTTATTTTCTTTTTCTGATGTTTGTGGGGTTTTTTTCATGAAGTACAAGAAGGCATTTTCTATGTCTATGATAGAAAAGACCATATATGAGAAATATATCTTTTGGAAAAAATATTACAAAGTACAACAATGCTTGTGGCTTTCATTGCACATACCTCGACTCTTAATGCCCATCCTTAGATGGATTGGTCAAAATTCCTTATCTATTCAAAGTGTCTGTAAAAATGCAAAGGGATAATCCTACCTAGATCTTTTGTATCTTGGTGGGAAAACACTCATTTTGCTAAAATAAAGTGGCTCAATGATGAAAAACAAATTCTCAAAAAGAAATTGGAATGAAAAGTGGTTAATGAATTTTAGACTTCAGTTAGGGTTTTTTCTTGGGTCATATCAACTAGTCATGTCATCCATCTCATATCATCTATTCATGTCTTTCAAGGCTAAAAGTTCTCTCTGTCAACCCTAACAATAATTATGATATGGTATTATGGCACAACCAAAAATAACACATCCTGCATCTACAACATGTTAGTACATAAGTCATAATCATAATCATACATGTTATCATAAGTTCATTCATGCATAGGAAACATAAAGCATAGCACATCACATCTACATAATGTAAATGTCTCGTAGATGATGTAAATTACATCACACAATTGCATAAGAAAAATACAAAAACATAAGATCATATGTTAGTAATCCATCACATCTAAGTATCTATATATGCATCTCATGCATCATATGGAAAACATAAAAATATGACATCACATCATTTGAAATAGTGTGGGCATGATCATATACATGTGTCATCATGCATAATGCATCAATAGAATGATAACATCATATAAATAAACCATAAGCATAATAGACATCGTCATAGACATAAATCATCATAAGCATCATAAATAGGCATTATCTCATTGAAACCATGTACATAAAAGAAAACAAATATCAAATAATCCAACCAAAATTGCATATCATGTATATAACTCAAAAAATGTGGAATGATACAATGTCATAATGTCCATCTTATATGAGCTCACAAAAAAAATGAAAAAATATGTCTATAAAAATGTCAACTAGTACTACCCTTTCCCTCATAACTAGTAGGTCTAGGCCAAGAAAATGTGGAAGGTCCTACCTTGGGCTATGTAATGGATGTACCCACATATATCTATAGTGGGTTGGGTGGTTGTATAATTTCCCCACTGCTCTAAGATCTTTGAGACCTCTATGACCTATGAGAGGTTTTATAATTGGGAAATATCTACTCTAGAGGGACCACACTCTCATAGTGACCTCACCAATACTAAATCTCTTGTCTCACCTCTCTCGCCTATCTAATGGAATCCCTAATGAAAAAATTAGGTATCCTTGTAGTGACATCACATATCTCCTTCCCTATGGCTCTATCCCTAGCCTCTATTGTCTACACCTATGTCCTCAGACCATCCTTGTCCCTCTCCAATCTAGTTATCTACCCCTCCAATACTACTACCCTCCTAGTCATCCAATGTCTCTCTATCTCCCTACCACTTTGATTAAGGCTTAGATTTTATGATTTATTTTTTATGATGGATAGTTTTTTTTCACTCGCTCTCTACCCCTTCCCTCTCTACCAGTACTTTTCATTCTCTCTCATTATCTTCTCTTTCTCACCTATCTCTTCCAAATATAGGCCTCTCCTACCCTCTCTCCCTCTCTATCTTACCTTATCTTAGTACCTCATCTTTATCTCTATCTCCCTCCCTCTCTTTTCTTCTCTTTCTATTTTTTTATGTCTCTCCCCTCTCTCTCTCCATTCTCTCAATCACTTCCTCTTACTATCAAAGAAAGAGAATTTATTAATGAAAGGATTATAGAAGAAAAATTATTGATGTTAGAATACCAGGATCACTGGAGGGGGTTAATCAATGATCAACAAAATTTTAACTTAATAACATAATACTTTAATATTGTAACTCAAAGGCATATGCAAGACCATAAAATCAATGTAAACCATAAAATCACATTTTTACAAGAACAACATAAGTGACACAAAATTATAACACATTAAATAAGTTCTTGAGTGGAAAACCCTTAAAGTGTAAAAAAACACTATAAGAAACTTTCTTTATTATACCTTGCTAGAAGAAGTAAATATACATTAGATAATGCCTTACATAGCCACCCTACCTCACTTAACCAAAAATTTAGAGCACCAACCCCTTACAAATTTAGTAACACCTATGCCACAGAACACTAAATCTATTTCCATACAATTTACTTTATAATATCAAAGACTCCTTACCAATACTATAAACTTAGTGTGAACATTATTCTTCTCATCTACAAGAATAATGACAAAAAAGATAAACCCAAACACTCTTATCAATCTTGTAAACTCATTGTTACTTCCTCTTTTTTTTAATTATCATCTATGTTAGAGTAAAGTATTAATAATGTTAATTAATCTTTACTCCCTTCTTAAGATGTCAACTTCCTTTTGCTTTAGTTAAAAGCGCATGCACTAGTTGTTCTAAACTCATGCATTAGTCATGTAATAGTCAAATTGATTATTACATGCACTAGACTTTGCCTTTCAAGGCTTTCGATCTCCTTTATAAGGATGATCCATTGTACATTTAATTTATTCATTATTTGAGGATATTTTCTTCTTCAATATTCTGAGTCAAACCCTTGCCCTCTTCTTGTCTCTACTTCCTTGTAACAGGTTTTTGTATGCAGGTGATATACGGGTTTTGTGGATTTGTATTGCTCAAATCCTACATGGTACCAATTAAAGTATTAATACTTTACTCTACCTATCATTACTCCCTTGTATTAAGGATCTATGCCTGCTACTGTGCCGCACCGCCCACGTCTCTTGCGCCCCCTCCTCCGCCCTCCGGCGGCCCCGCCGCCTGCCCGGCCAGCTCCGCCAGCCCCTGGTCACGTGGATGACCAGGGGCTTTTTTTTTTAGTGCTCAGACCCCCTGCTGACATCACCATGATGTCATCAACATGCAATGATTTTTCTCTTTTTTTTTCATTGCATGGTTTTGAAGCATCATTTTTAAGGGGTCATTGGGCATTTTTTTGCGATATCTCGAGCAAACGAGATTGTAATTGGGCATGCAATATATCGTCAGAAAGCTAGTTCCAAGCCTAATTCAAATTTGCTGGTATGGTTTTGTGATTTTTCCATTTTGATGCTCTTTTTTCTATCAAAGTCAGATGTTTTCTGTGATAGTGACGTTTCAGACCTCCTGCCTTCCGGGATCCATTTCTCTTGCATTTGGGCTCCATTTTCAGCAAACAAGATATTGCCAGAAATCTCTTTCTGAGCTTTTATCAGATCTGATGGTTTCATGTGGTTTTTTGTCCTCTTGCTAACGTCACCCATCCTTAGATCCTTGCATACACCTTCTTTGGGCCCTCCAGCACAGCTGTTGGTTTTTTGCTCATATCTTGAGCATATGGTGTTGAAATTTGGCAAACAAGATATTGTCAAAAAGTTGATTCTGAGCTCTTTCTAGATCTGGAGGTTATTTTTTTTGGTTTTATTTTTTTTATGGTGTTTTTCTTTGTCAAAGTTAGATCTTCAGTTTGCACTCCGAGAGCTCTATCTTGCACATCCGAACTCCATTTTCAGAAAGTGATATATCATTGGAAAGCTTGTTCAGAGATATTTTCAGTGCTATGAGTCATTTTTCTAGATTTTTCTCTAGGTTCATTTTATTCAAATTCTTGTTTTTTTGCAGTCTAGTGGATATCTTGGTTGTTTCAGGTCCTGGGATCTCTTCTCTTTGAGGGATGGCTCATCTTAGGTTGTTCTTTTGGTTCAACAGCCTTTGATCTTCTTTGAGTAGTGTATACTTCACTTTTATAGCATTCTTTTATGCACACACACTGAGATAAAGTGCCATTCTATTGCTTGTATGAGATCTTGCACATGTTTGTGCTCTTTGTACTTGCACTCCATTATAAAGTGTTGGGGGGGTTTGATGTTTGCCTTTGTTTGCCATCTTCTTTTGTCAAGTGAGTGTTCCTTCCATGACATTAGCCTCGGGTATCTTTATTTGTGTTTGTACTCTCTCTGCACATTCGATGTTTCAGATTCATCTTCATCATGCAGTTCATATTGGGCGATCTTCTCAGTATACCTATCATTACTCCCTTGTCAATAGTATGGGGGGGTTTCTACTATTGGTTCTACTACTTCCTTGGTTTGATAGTGTGAGCTATGTATTCAGTATTTGATCCTATGTACTAGGCAGTTGCAGTGGCTGGGTACCTATGCATTCCGGTGAGATGGATCATTTACCATATGGACACTCTTTTCTTTCCTATTTTTGGATGCACTCTTCCAACTTTGATTGATCATCTCTTCAAGCTTTTGGTGTTTATGCCATCTGTATCTTCGAGTTCAAGTGTTTGCCTTAGTTTTCCTCCTGATTTGAGTAGTGTCATTTGAGGGCACTCATGCAAATTATAGTCTTCTCTACCTAGTCATATTGACAGAGTTTGCAGTTTCATGCTTCAGTGATGTTGTACATGTTCATCTTTGTTCCTATTTTCTAGAACATTCCTAGTTTTGGAGGCTTCTTCAGTCCTTCAGACTAGTCTTTGTCTCTTTCTGGAGTAGAGTTTTTCCCATGTGGTTTTCTATATTTCTCTACTTTTCAGAGACTCTCTTTTGTACTTGGGTACCTGATCAGGCCTTTGTTGTCGGGACCCATTTGCTTTCTTTTTGCATTGTTTGTAGCTGCATTATTGCTCATCTTAAGGGGGGGTGTTAGAGTAAAGTATTAATTATGTTAATTAATCTTTACTCCCTTCTTAAGATGTCAAATTCCTTTTGCTTTAGTTAAAAGCACATGCACTAGTTGTTCTAAACTCATGCATTAGTCATGTAATAGTCAAACTGATTATTACATGCACTAGACTTTGCCTTTCAAGGCTTTCGATCTCCTTTATAAGGATGATCCATTGTACATTTAATTTATTAATTATTTGAGGATATTTTCTTCTTCAATATTCTGAGTCAAACCCTTGCCCTCTTCTTGTCTCTACTTCCTTGTAATAGGTTTTTGTATGCAGGTGATCTTCGGGTTTTGTGGATTTGTATTGCTCAAATCCTACAATCTACATTAAGGAGGAGAACAATATAGTTTTCCTAGGTGAGGCTAGACAACTACTCCCTCATAAATATATGTGTATTATTACCTAGGATCTCTATCTCGGGTTGCAATAGGTCTTGTGATAGGAAGGTGCTCCCAAGTCTAGAGTTGTAACAAAATAGCACCTGTAGATAATGTAACACCATGATGATAGGCTACATGGTGTAACTCATGGTATAAATTAGAAAGGACATAATAAAACCAGTTCAATCTGTGTGGATGAGCGATCATGTCATCTAAGATCCTACCCCAACCAATAATGAAGTCATGTCCTCTCCGATCTGGTAATAGGAATCCCCCGATCAATACACCCAAAATTGTAGTAAGTGTAGGAAATGCAAAAAATTATGCCCAAGGGATGCTCTCATAACCAATGGTAGCATCTAAAAATACTCATCGACACACTAATCCATGTCATAAACCTGATCATAGTAGACTAGATCACCCTGTGTCAGAATCCTGAGTAATCTATACACATCCTCGGGGGTGACTATCATCTCACCCGTAGGAAAATGGAAAGTGTTATGGTCAAAGTGCCAACATTCTATTATAGCAGTGAGAAGACCTCAATTCATGTGAAATCAAGGCATGTCTAGGAGGAAGAACAAACTGCAAAGACTGATAAGTTGTCACTCCTGAGCACTCAACTACTCAATCATATCTAAAGGCCATGAATATAAACCTTGGACATATAATTTTTGGAGGTGAACCTGTTGAATCAAGTGACATCATATTAGTAAACAGTCATCTAAGTGGAACATTACAAGTCAATAAAAAAACCTATCATCATATCGCTCGCCTAGAGCACAACATCAATTTTTTTTCTAATTCTAAAAAGAGAAGACATAAAAACATCAAATCAATCATACCAATTTATCAAGATTGGTAATCAACATTCATCAAAACATGATCAAACTGACATCACGATACTTGTTTTCATAATAGGCATAATATTTTTCATTCATTGATCGATAACAAAAATCAATTAAATCAGACAAACCAATCAATAAGGTTAAAAATTAAAAAAACTAGCTACACATCATTTCATTCTTTTATACGCGTCAAAAGACCAAAGTGCTATTATTTTTATCATATGCACTTAAACAATTATCACACG
The DNA here is from genome assembly GCA_027943335.1 of Chamaecyparis obtusa. Taxonomy (NCBI): domain Eukaryota; kingdom Viridiplantae; phylum Streptophyta; class Pinopsida; order Cupressales; family Cupressaceae; genus Chamaecyparis; species Chamaecyparis obtusa. Next base: position 226,970 of record BSBK01007582.1, on the reverse strand, counting down.
CACTCAAACAACTTGTATGCATCATTTCTCAACCTGCACGCCATTAAAAATGTTGTAAGTCCTACTTCATCTATTGTTTGCGTTGATCTATTCATACGCACTACTAAACCTATCAGACGTGCTAAAAAAATCCTAGGGAACATGTTTATACACACTATTTGACTTATCATATGCACTATTTTAGTTCATATGCACTATTTTAGTGTACATATGTGCTAAAATATTATCCTACGCACTATTAAAATTGATCCTACATGCTATTTCATAAAATTGGTAAAAATAGAGCAAAATAATGCATAAAAATTCAAAAAAAATTAGTAAAATAGAAAAATTGGAAATAAGGAAGGATTGAGGTACTCACCGAAGGTCTATAGTCATGTGGGCACTAGAATCTGTGACCTCTCCTAAATCTATGCTCTCAAAAAGGGACCACCATTGCTACTATATCAATAAAAGGCTCAGATTGAAAAGTCTAAAGGAGGTGTGCAAATGAATAATTAAAATGACATTTGGACTCCTTTATATAGCCCATTGACCTAAAAAGGAGACTTTTTATCACTTTTTTTTTAACCCAGGGTAAAAAATGTTCAACTAAATTTTCTGCAATCGGGGCATTATCATCAATTGGTCATCATATCATTATCGGAAATGAAATCAAACTTGTGCAATATTATTTATTTATTTTAAGAAAATCGCAAAAACAAAAAATGGATCAAAATTAATCAAATCAACTTCCATTTCATTTCTGAGGGGGCATGATATCATAAAGGAGGTAAACTCAAACATAGCAATGAAATTTTTCAAATCAGAGGCATTGAGCGTGAAATTTTCAAAATCATCAATGGGGTATTGAAATCAGTGAAACTTATCAAATCAAGTATCATATTAGGAGTACATCATCGAATCAGGGTCTCATCATCCAATAAGTGGTGAATCATTGGAATTAGTCATCAAGATCATATTAGACATCAGTAAATCAATCAAACATTCTTTGAACCAACATGCTTCACACATTGATTCAAAGAGGGGCATTTGTGTACACCTAAAAATGGTCAATAAAAATCAAAGTGAGCAATCAAGGACTAAATGATGAATTAATTTAAATCAAGGCTATTAGATTAATTAAATCAAAAAGATCAATTAATTATGTGATTGATTTTAATCAAATTAATTATATAGTTAAATAAAATCAAATCCAACCCATTCAAGGGTACACATTGATGAGAGCCATTTACGACCCATTCTATGCCATATTTTAATCCATTTCATTGAGTTTCATACTCACTTCCCTATTCGATTTCCATTCTATTTCATCCCATTTTCCTATTTTACGTTGCATATGATTTAATATATATATATAAGTAGCATTTAATATTGCTTTGGGATTAAAATATGGAAATTTCATTATTGATTGCCTTTTACTAATATTTACTACTATAGCATGTTGATGGGCGCATATGTTCCTATCACCTATTCCACAAGAACTTCCTATCGCATTTGGATAAAATTTTATTATACATGATTGGTTAATTATTTCTACATCAGAAGATATTAGAAGCATGCCAACAAGGACTCTCAAACACACAATAAATAGTATTGCAAGATTTACATGGTTACACATGGGTGTGGATGATAAGAAACGTGTGATAGTGCAAATTCTATGCTGTTATAACAGAATTATTTCAATCTGTGAAAGGTATACCATTCAATAAGATTTCCAAACAGAAATGGCAGGAAAGAAGAACGTAACTTGTGGATATCAACGTTATTGCATTTTTGCTGTTGTAACAAAGTTTCCTATAAATCGACAACCAGCAAATAAGGAATTATGTGGGTCATTCTTGTGAACAGTTTGTTTGATATAGGAAACAAACAAACTGTCTATTTTTATGCATCCATTGTAAGCATACTAGTATATAATGTAAGCTTTGGGAAGCAGATTATAATATATATCTTTCTGCAGAAGAAACTATTGTATAGCCGAACCTTCATTCTGAAATATAAATTTTATATCTGTATGATCACGAAGGTGTAAAACCAAATCTTTTCTTCATCACCAGGAAGCTGAGGAGGAAGGTCCCACTACTCAAAATGCTGGTGATTTCTGTAATTAAGTTTGGTGTGTTTATTTTATGTATTATTTAGGAATTTGATGTTGTTAATATAGATGTTCATATTTGTATCTGTTTAGTAATGTTCAGATTAGTTGATTTAGAGTTGATTTTATTAATTCTATGATGATTTATGTTATTGTTATATCCTTCATAAATTATTGTTTTTCTTATTTTATGGATTAATGTTTATTTCTATTTCTGATGTTCATGTTGTCAAGAAGTGACAGTTCTTGTGGCTTGGATTTATTTAGTTTTTTATAGATTTTATTTCACATGTTGTAGCTACATTCATAACCCCTCATGTCATAACTGGCATCCCTTGATGGCGTATTGCTCGGACACCTTTTGCAAGCTTACACTCTCAGATTGACACGTATAGACCAACTGAACTTCATCATAAATCGTTAATTCTTTATTATTATTTGCCCCAGTGTTGGCCTATCATTTTGGCGCCGCTGCCGGGGAAAGGTGTCAAAGGCATGTCAAATTGATGAGTTGAGTTAGGAACAATGCATTAGGATGAAAGCTTTTGCAATTGCTAGCCTTGCTTAAGTAATTAATCTTAATTTGAGTTGCTTAAATCATATAGATGCATTGATTTAGAGTTTTGTTTAAGAGTTTGCAAGTAGGCCTTAGAAATTAGATTCATTAGTTGCTTTAGATTTTAGATTCAATTTTACATCATCACTAATTGTTGTGAGTTATTGGTAAAGAAAAGAAGCTATTTTGAAGAAAAATGATGCATTTTCAAGGTTGTTCAAGTACATCAATTTTGGTTGAAAAATGCTTCCAAAATGCAAAATTTGAAGGGAATGCAAGAGGCAAAATGTGCTTGGTGTCGGGGGTGCTGCCCCTCGACCCCGCCCTGTACTACAATAGGGAGTGCACCTCGGGCGCTGCTCTAGGACCCCACAAGGGGCATTGCCCCTTGACCCCACTGGTGGCTGCAGCCCCCAGACCCCCACCTTCAAATTTAAAAACAAAAGAAGAGATTGGTGGGGAAAATGCACCGACCAAAGGTGATATTTGTATATCTTCTCTACCTAATGAATGAAACTTAAATGATCTTGATCTTCCATTATCACAAGTATGCAAGAATTCTATCTCTATGTTTGAACATGAGCAAATCATTGATGAATTCTTAGAGCAATGTGATTTTGAGGATGAAAATTTAATGACTTGTTGTTCTAATTGCTACAGGAAAGATGACCAATGCATATGCCCGAATAACCAAGCGCACATGGTGAATGAGGTACAAGATGTTTGTAAGTCTCACCATGATAAGGGTGAAAGTGGACAAGTTTTTCTTGTAACTGATAAATAATTTCGAACTCAAAATCAAGAAGATCAAGGTATGTATTATGTTGGTAACATATATTGTCACTCTGTTTCATTACAAAGCCAACATATTTCTTCAAAACATACTTCTCCACCTAGTATGCATAATGAATGTAATCATGCATGTTCACAAAAACCCATATATCCCTCTTATATTCCACCATATCCATCCTTACCATCTTCGTTCCACCCATCCTTCTTATTCCCATCTAATTTATTTCCTTCACACTGCTTACCATATTCATTATCTCATTCACATTATATTATACCCACTCCACCATATTCACCAAAGGCAACTATATTGCCTCATACAATACTTCATAATAAGGTGGTTGGAAATACATATAATATTGAGCTTTCAAGCATCCCTGTACAATCTAATGATGTGCTTAAAATTGATGAATCAACATTGGAATGTATTGATGCATATAAGGGATGTGATTTTGGTTTACTTAAATTAGAAGAACAATATAATTTATTGAATTATAATCAACTTTGTTCTTCTTTTCTACTTAGTGAATCCCAAATACCCATAAATGAGCCCATACTTCAAGTTGCACCAATTTTAATTATTGGACTCATAAGCATGTGTGTTTATATTAATCATTCACTAAGTAATATTAAATCATATGCTTTCCTTATTCCACAAATGTGTTGTCAAATTCTCCAAGATCTATATTTTATTACTTTTATTTTTTGGAGACCTATGATTAAATTGTGTATTCCTCACATACTTGTTGATTTGGGACCAATAATTGATTAAGCACAATTATAAGGGATTATATGCATCAATGGCCAAATAAAATATGTTGCAAATGGATGGTTATTCATTTCCAAATGAATAAAAGTATTAATATGTATATATTTGTGAATATTGATTCTTTGTATTGCCAGCCTATTTCTTGATTCCTTGGATTGTCCTAATAACTCCATGCTTTTGTAATGTGAAATTAAGCTAGGGGGATATCCATTGAATTTTGAAATATTTGGTTATTTCTTTGGTTTAATATTCTCGTGACCTTGTTGCATGAAGTTAAGTTGGGGGGAATCCCTCCAAATTTGTGATCCTTGGATGATTTTCAATCAAGCTTCATTGATTGTTTTGTTGGTCCTTTTAGCAAACCTCGACATGTGACATCTCAACAATTTAAGGTATGTATTCCTATGTTGATTGAATCACATTCATTGTAATCACATTCTTTTGTTTTTATCACATGTTTATTCACCTTAATAACTCTACTTATCATTTGTAAAAAAATGCATTACTCACTTAATGGTAGGGTTATTACTTGGATAAAATTTCTTTATTATACTTGATATGCTTGGTTTTGAGAATAAGGTTACAGGTCTCTTGATATGGTGGGATGATCTTAGTACTAATACCAATTGATGATGCTTCTCTACACAAGCATTGCATAACACATTATGTTGGCTATGTTAACATTGTGTGGGCTTGTTAGCTATTTGGTACATATCAGTTTCACAGCTCGTGCTTCAACATTTGAGATCACAAGAAGGATATGGCATAAGACATTGCAGATCACCACACTCCTTCCTCAAGTTGTGTCTCCTCCTCTCTAATGTTGTATGGACACATTGGTATTGGTTTTCACTCCATACTCATGTCTTTGGTAATGAAGGAGATGTCATCTTATTCTGTCATCATAGAGAAATATGAGTAGCACCATCACTGTGAGTGATTCTCTTACCTCAATGTGCTAGTGTGTTCCAATTTCTTCAAACAGATTTTAGATTTGGTGTTGTGAGATACATAGATCAAGGTTGATCTGTGAAGTGTTTCAGTATTCCCAAGTTTGTGGAGATTATCTATAGTCATCATTCCAAGTTCATTATGCAATCAAGTTTCAACAGTGCCTTTTGTGAGGTCATGGACAAAACTCAAGTTTTGGATGGTATCATTTTTCATCATCCATGTAAGCATTTCTTGTTCATTGGTCATTCTATGTAGTTATTGAAAAAGGAAAAAAAATGAAAAAAATGAAAAACAACGAAAAAATGGAGAAAAAAAAATAGAAAGAAAAAAAGGAAAAAGCAATAAAAGATCCAACAATGAAAACCTTCGGGCATTGTTGGCCAGTTAATATCTGAAAACTAATTTTTGGTGGATATTAATTGCAAAATAGATTCTTAGTGGTGAAAACTATTTTTACAGTGCCATTAAGCGGTGAGTGATTGAAAACTAGCTTGCCAATGATCTCTTGTCATTATCAAAATTTGAAAAAAAGAAAAAATATTGAAAAAAAATGACAAAAGCAAATGCAATAATTGTTCTTGGTTTTTCTACTAATCATTATTTTTAGGAACACTTAATGGATTTTGTGGTTCTTTAGCTCTTCGGACCTCCTGTCATTCCCTCTTGAATTTCTTCTTTAGCATGGTCATCAACACTTTGATCACCTATAGTATGTGCTACCTGCTCAATTAAGGTGTTTTAGTAGAAAGTGCTACCCACTCTTTGTTCTACACTACTTCAGTTTGATGGTGGTGGCTCCTACAGTTGCACTCTTTGTCCCAATTTTTGGTTCCTTTCCATGGTATGCTCTCTCAGTCATTTCAGTTCGATGGTGGTCTTTTGTGGTGTTGTGGTTTTGGATGCTTCTCTTCATTCCTTATTTTTTATTCATCCATTTTGGCGGTGACAGTTGCTGAGTTTCTCTGTGTTCCACCATTGGTCTTCCTGCACATGCATGTTGGTAAAACAATCAATTTTGTTTTTCATTATTTTATCTCTTAACTTTATTTATATTGCTTATTATGTTGATCATTATGCAACACCCCTACCTAGACTCTCCTTGTTTCCCATGGATGGTCAACCTTTAAGTTGGAGGGAGGAATGTCATCCTATTATCTTCCATCCATCGACCTTAATAATTCCATCATACTATCCATTATATCCATCGTACAATAGTCTTTCTTTTGTCTCTCATCACTTCTATTTCTCCCATTTAAACTCCTCTTGTGCAAATTGAGATAAATTTCCCCTATATGTAACCTTTTGAACCATGATGCTATAAAAAAAAAAAAAGAGAAAAGAGAAACAACTTATGAAAAGTTGAAAGAGATATCCCTATTGAAGAAGAAAAAATAACAAAGCTTTTCATGTGAAGCAAAAAAAAAAGGGATTGTGTTAATGGGTTATCATGGTTCGAGGTGGAGACAAAGCCAAAACGATAAATCCAAAGTACTTCTAGTTCAAACCAGAGACCCCTTGATAATATTGATTACACGAGGGCATGCAATATGCTAAGTTGGGGGGAATGATGAGAGCCATTTACGACCCATTCTATGCCATATTTTAATCCATTTCATTGAGTTTCATACTCACTTCCTTATTCCATTTCCATTCTATTTCATCCCATTTTCCTATTTTACGTTGCATATGATTTAATATATAAGTAGTATTTAATATTGCTTTGGGATTCAAATATGGAAATTTCATTATTGATTACCTTTTACTAATATTACTACTGCAACATGTTGATGGGCGCATATGTTCCTATCACCTATTCCACAAGAACTTCCTGTCGCATTTGGTTAAAATCTATTATACACGATTTGTTAATTATTTCTACATCAGAAGATATTACAAGCATGCTAACAAGGACTCTCAAACACACAACAAATAGTATTGCAAGATTTACATGGTTACACATGGGTTGGATGATAAGAAACGTGTGATAGTGCAAATTCTATGCTGTTATAACAGAATTATTTCAATCTATGAAAGGTATACCCTTCAATAAGATTTCCAAACAGAAATGGTAGGAAAGAAGAATGTAACATGTGGATATCAATGTTATTGCATTTTTGTTGTTGTAACAAAGTTTCCTATAAATCGACAACCAACAAATAAGGAATTATGTGGGTCATTCTTGTGAACAGTTTGTTTGATATAGGAAACAAATAAACTATCTATTTTTATGCATTTGTTGTAAGCATAATAGTATATAATGTAAGCTTTGGGAAGTATATTATAATATATATCTTTCTGTAGAAGAAACTATTGTACAGCTGAACCTTCATCCTGAAATATAAATTTTATATCTGTATGATCACAAAGTTGTAAAACCAAATCTTTTCTTCATCACCAGGAAGCTGAGGAGGAAGGGCCCACTACTCAGAATGCTGGTGATTTCTATAATTAAGTTTGGTGTGTTTATTTTATGTATTATTTAGGAATTTGATGTTGTTAATATAAATGTTCATATTTGTATCTGTTTAGTAACGTTCAAATTAGTTGATTTAGAGTTGAGTTTATTACTTCTATGATGATTTATGTTATTGTTATCTCCTTCATAAATTATTGTTTTTCTTATTTTATGGATTAATGTTTATATCTATTTCTGATGTTCATGTCGTCAGGAAGTGACAGTTCCTGTGGCTTGGATTTATTTAGTTTTTTATAGATTTTCTTTCACGTGTTGTAACTACATTCATAACCCCTCATCTCATAACTAGCATCCCTTGATGGCATATTGCTCAGACACCTTTCGCAAGCTTACGCTCTTGGATTGACATGTATAGACCAACTGAACTTCATCATAAATCGTTAATTCTTTATTATTATTTGCCCCAGTGTTGGCCTATCACACATGGCTAAGATAAATCAATTATTAATTCCTATTTTAATCACTAACCACATATAAACAAAATTAAAATCAACCAATGGGAATTAAGGAATGAGCTCACATGGATCAAAGCCAAATCAATTCTCCATCGCACATCTTGGAGATGCATCTTGACCATTCATTTTGTTTCTTTGTTCCAACCTTTGAGAACAAAATATTTACTTTGTCCCAACATTTGAAACCATTAATTTGACTTAAACCTAATCATGATTAATCTTACTCCACCCCTAAGTTTTGGGAAAATCTATAAATAAAGGGCAAAATCAAGAGAAAAGGATATGCTCTCATTAGTTGTTAATTGTATCTATATTATAGGTATTTTAGATTTGAATTCTTAGCATAATTGATCATAATTGAGCATAATTTGTGTTAGATTAGCATAATTACATCATAGATCATTAATTCTCATTCTAGATATGTCTCTAATGAATGCTAAATCTGAGAGCATTTCTTTAGCTTTTCTAGTTAGAGATCCATAAGATGTTTATTGTCATTATTTCCATTCAATTACTTTAAAATTGTCATATTTTCCAAAATTGATTTGGTATTTTGATGAACTAATCATATGAAGGTATTTTACATACACAATTATATCTTACTTGTGTTCTTATATGCTTAATCACATGATGATATCTTTTATCATTTTCAAAGGTTTTGTTATGATCATATGTTTTCCCCCTTACATCCAATTCCTTGCAAGATTGATATGCAATCAGTTGGAGAAGGGACATATATATTATTAAGGTTCCTTTTAAGAGTTATATGTTATAATAATAGGCTCATAATTATTCCCAAATTAGAGGGAGCTTTAATCAAACTCTTTGAGTTGTCAAAATATTTTACTTGGTTGGGGCCTTATCATTTTCCCACTTAATTTGAGCATTATCACTTATTTGTTATGCAATCTCTTACACTTATCCTTTTACTTTTAGTATTTTTTAAGATAGTTTTTAATCTTGTTGTACTTATAAACTATTTTACATATGTGAAATGCTACTCATTGCATGCATTTTTGTTTTGTAGGTTTTGATGGAGCACTTGTTGTAAAGAAAGTACAAGAGTTACAATCTAAATTTTCATATCCTTTAAGTGTTTAAAATATCTACTTTCCATATTGATTACTTTTTAACTTTAATATGTACCCTCTATAGCATCCTAATTTGTATGCAATACAATTTTAGTCATTTGCTTGATCCCATTTTAGTGTTCAAGGCTTCTATGCATTAATTAGCCTTTATCCTATGCATTTAATTAATTAATATTTAAATATTTACCATTTATTAATTTTGTTTATACAAGAGGCTCCCTTCAAGTATGGGTGTGCCCATTTAAATTAAATCCTTTGATTGTATTTAATTAATTAATTAATTTGAAATACAACCATTTATTAATTCAATATTATCAAATCTCTATGAGGACTCCTTAATTATGAGTGTGTCCCATTTATTATTTCAATCATTTATCTCCTCTTGCATACATAGGCCCTATTTAAAATTCTAGGTGACCTTTTGTATTTATTTTGAATTCAAACCTAATTTCATATGCATTTTCAGAATTCCCATTTCATAATTGACCCCTCGATTTAAGTTTTGACCCTTTTTCCTAGATTGGGGTGCCTCCATAGGCATGGAGCGACTTACTTTGCCCACTATGTAAAAGAGAAAGGAAAAAATGTAAGATGTAGGGAAAAACCAAATAGACTGTGTATACAAATAAATTGCAGTCTATAAACTCAAATTCAACACCAAATTTGGCAATCCAAAGCAAAGACTGATGTGTGATTCAAATTTTATTTTGAAATAGCAGGAATAAGGTGACTTGGAGGATGCATAGTGGCTTGACTCACTAGAGGCGTACCTTGGGAGGTGCCCTAGTCCTAGTAAATTTTAATGAAACTTATGCTACCTGTAACCTCTTGTTAAATCTTCCTATTTGATTCTGTAGCTTTGCCAGGTATCAAGTCCACAAAAAAATTGATAAATTTGTTGTGAGAAAGGAATTTTCCTTCATCAAACCCCTCTTTAGGAATTAACCTTGAAATTGTATTGAAATTTCATAAAAGGAATAACATGTTATTAGTAGCAAAGGCTTGAATGAAATGTTATACCTTCACAAGTGTTGAATTTCTCATGAAGATGTTTGGAATGTTGTCTTGACCTTGGATCTAGGATAGGAAGATCATGGATGCCTTCACAAATGCCTCGATCTAGACTTTGCTCCTTATCTTCCATGCTTGATGCTTGAATGGATGAATATTAAAGTGAATTAACTCCTTTAATTAAATGCTTGATTGCTTAATTGAAGTCTTGGATTAATAATCATTGATGGATTGTCAAAATGAGGGAGGTAAAATTTCCTTTATACCTCCCTAACTCATTTTAAGGCTCAAAACTTGAACAGGGCCAATAGGGATTTGGATATCCAGCTAAAAACTCAAGAGATTTCTCCAATTTAAATTTGGGCAACATTTAAGTCGAATCAGGTGCCTCTTGAGGTACGAGCAACCTATTTCACCCCATGCCTTGCATAACACCCAATTCTAGGCAAAAAGGCTAAAAATTAAATGGGTATCCAATTATGGAATGCGAGTTCTAAAAATGTGCATAAAATTGGGTTTGGATTCAAAATATGATGCAGTCAAGACCATAGAAGTCTCCAAAGGAGATGTACAATCTTGCAGCCTAAGTCAACACATCAGAAAACAAAAAAGAACAACAAAGCTATAACCAAATAACAATAGCTTTATTATTAGGTAACATCAAATTGGCTTCAAACATGTCGAGCTGTAAGGCCTTCCTGGTTATGACCAATATAAAGAAATCAATCTTAGATAATGTTTTTGATCTGTCAAACCTCAGAGCTATCCTCTCTCAACTCTCTGATACCCAACACTTCCTAAAAAAGAACCTTTACCCAGCTTATAAACAATATCACCAACCACAAGTCATCTTATCTGATCATTAATCCCAAGACAAAGAAAATGATTTATAAATATATAGGCCAGGACCCAAAATGTGAAACACCGATCACCACAATAAGAACATAAGGATGCATGATAATACATATAGGTCCACACAAGTTCCAACAATCATGATCTATGATCACACATAATAAAATCCAAGGATCACCAATCACATGGTAAATCTCCTCAATCGGTCTAGGCAGGAAAGGAACACGTTACCCACAGCCACTAGATGAACCCAAACTTGAACCACCATGAACCCAAAGCGACATGATCATAGAAAAATATTAGGTCATATAGGTCATAAACAACATTGTATGATCACACACGCTAGCTCTAACACAAGATCAAAAGCCAAGTTGATCATTCAAACCAAAAAATAAGAACAAAATACAAAACATATTTTTAGTTGATGCAAGATTTCTAACTACCCTAGGATGCTCCTGCATCAGACACCCCAAGTGATAAGAAGATGTTCCATGAGAGGAAATCATGAACATATGATGGATTTCAAAACATATATCCCATACTTATTCCCGATCCTCATATCCTCTTGTCCTACAACCAACACTTTCTTTCCTTTGCCCACTTTTTGATTATGTAAATTCACATGCCCTTCACTCTTCTCTGATTGTAACTGGCCTCTACTATCCTCTTTCTTCTTCTTATCACTCAATGTACCTCTATTTTAATCCTTCAACTAACCTTTCTTACCATCATCATTCCTCTGAACCACATCATTATCAAACCTTCCGATGAGATTCCTCTTTATAAATCTAGTACTATCTATACCTTGTTGTCCAACACTTGCATGTGTCATCATCTATTGTACTTCCATAACCAAAGATATCATCTGCACCTTAAGTTTTTCAAGTTCCTCATAAATTTGCTTAACTTCCTCCTCCAAATTTTCATTTTCGTTGATTTCACTCATAGGAATAGATTCATCAATTCTCAGCTTCTCATGTCTTCCACTATCAATTGAACAATACCTAACAACTCCACATCTTCCATTCCATTTTTCCTACAAAGGTATCAATTTATACTTAGATCTTACTTTCCTTACTACATAGGTATTAGCATAACCATCAAACATAACATGACTATCAAACTGCCAAGGTCTCCCAAGCAATAGATGACAACCATCCATAGGAAACACTTCACATAATATCTCATCATGGTAAGTCCCAATCTTATAACTAACTAGGCATTGCTCATCAATCCTAGCGTTAGATTCATCTTGCAACCAACTAACCTAATAAGGATTTGGATGTTTTCTCCTTTCTAACTTCAATTTGCTAACCATTTCTTCCAAAACAAAGTTATTAGAATTGCCACCATAAATGATAATATTATGTACCTTATCCTTACACTTATATATGGTTCTAAAAAAATTATTTCTTTGCACCAGTTCATCAATACATGCAACAAATCTTCTACTGACAAGGACTTCACATTCTTCAATATTATTTGATGTATTCTCCTTTGAAGTCAATGTAATCTCTCTATCTAAATGTGAAACCCTTCTTTTAGGATACCAAAAAGCCATGTGACTTGTTTCACCACACTGAAAATAAGTACCTCTAAATTCACCTCTTCTTCTTTGTCCACCATTGTAACCCTTAGTGATTTGAATACTACTAGATCATTCATGCCTACTTAGTATTCTCTACCACATTACTCCCAACAGTTGAGACACCAACCTTACCACCCTGATTCTAATTATTTTGTTTGCCTTCAAACCTCTTGTTTAGATTCTCTTCAATTCTTAATGCCATCTGATAAGCATCAATAGTTGTTGTCATTCAAACTGTAATTAACTCCTCTTGAATACTAGGTCTCAAACCATATATATACCTAGCAACCTTTTCCTTATTAACTTCAGAATGACTAGTGCTAATCATGATCTAGTAAAACTCTTCAGTATATTCCTATACATATTTGTCATCTTGCTTTAATGCTTGCATCTTCTTGGACATTTCCAATTCATAATCCACTGGAATAAATTGTCTCTTCAAATTTTCAACCATCTAATCCCATTTAGTAAACTTTTCCTTCCCTTTCTTATTTATCTCTAATTGAAATTCTCTCCACCATATACTTGCATATCCTTTTAGCTTTGTCTTTAAAAATCAAACTCGATCAAGATTTTCTACTTCTTCATACTCGAAGTATTCTTCCATCTCATTAATCCAATCAATTAATTCCTCTAGTCTAAGGCTACCAACAAATGTAGAAACTTCAACTTTAGGTCTCTTTCCTATCTTAGACATAGCTTATAGAAATCTGGCCTCTTCTAGATCTCTATAATCTTCTATAACTTCTTCAAAGTGTTCTTATTCCTCATATTCTTCATCACTATCCTAACCAACTTTTGATGTAGTTCTCCTTTACAATTCATCTTGTAAATCTTTCACTCACCTCTATAAAGCCCTAAAACCTTCATCGGTAACACCTCTAACTCTTCTTGGAGGCATCTTCAATCCAACAAATATTGAGTGAAATCCTTTACAATTGCAGGTCAGATCCACACTCTGCCACCCCACAACAAACCAAATCAGGATTTTGCCACCGTAGAATCCAATATGTACTCCATCAATTGAAAACCTTACTCTGATACAACTTGATGCAGTCAAGATTGGGGAATCCTCCAAAGGAGATGTCCAATATTGCATCCTGAGTCAACACAACAAAAAATAGAAAAGCACAACAAAGATACAACCAAATAACAACAAATTTATTATTAGGTAACATCAAATTACATAAAATTGGCTTCAAACATGTCAAGATGTAAGGTCTTCCTAGTTACAGCCAATACAAAGAAATCAGTCTCAGATCCTGTTTCTGATCTGTCAAACCTGAGAGCTATCCTCTCTCAACTCTCTACTACCTAGTACTACCTAAAATGAGAACCTCTACCTAAATTATAAACCATATCACTAGCCACAAGTCAACTTATCTGATCATCAATCCCAAGACAAAGAAAATAATTTATAAATATATAGGTTAGTACCCAAAATGTAAAATGTTGATCGCCATAATAAGAACATAAGAATGCACAAGAATAGATATAGGTCCACACGAGTTTCAATAATCATGATTGACGACCATACACGCTAAAATCCAATGATCACCAACTGTACAGTAAATATCCTCAACCGATCTAGGCAGGAAAGGAATACGTTACCCACAACCACTAGATGAATCTAAATTCAAACCGCCACAAACCAAAAGAGATGCGATCATAGGAAAGTATTCCCAAATTGGTCCTAAACAACATAGTATAATCGCACACGCCACCTTTAACACAAGATTGAAAGACAACTTGATCACTCAAACCAAAAAATAAGAACAAAATACAAAACATCTTTTGGGTTGATGCAAGATTGCCAGCTACCTTAGGATGCTCCTACATCAAAATAAATACTAAAATGACATTTAATTTGAAATAGGGCCTATATATGATAGAGAAGATAAATGATTGAAATAATAAATGGGACACACCCATAATTAACGGGTCCTCATAGAGATTTGATGACAATGAATTAATAATGAGGTTGTATTTTAAATGTATAATTAATTAAATGCAATTAGAGGATTTTTTTAATCGGTAATAGTTATATTTTATTAATATTGAAAAAGTATTACATTGTAAGTCTTCAATTTTTTAACACAAAAATCCTTTATAAGGAAGCATTATTATACAAACAGTTGCAATCACCTCCTGAACTATAGATGCTAGATGGTATACCAAAAAATAAAAGTTTCTAACTATTCCAAAACACCACACCTATTATTTGAACCAATCAACAACCTCATCCTTGGATAAATTCTGGGATGCACAGCTTGCTACTCCAAAGCCCACCACTGGCCTCCATTTAGCTACAAAAACACTATAACCCATTCCACATTCAACCCAACCCATGGATATCCCCACATCCTCCAAACCCCCACCACTTGGATCTCCACTAGTCCCCGCTCGAAGTTGAAGTTGTTTGCATGGCATGGGATGACCATCCACTCCCAAAGGCACCGAGGATTTCACTGGTGTCACCTTCTTCCTCCTTATCTTGATAGCTAGAACGACCCTTTCCTCCTCACATTTTTGCAGGAAGGAGATTAGAGCATGCCATTCTTTCTTGGTGCTCACTAGGTGCACTTATTTCAGGCTAGTGGATGACCACACTAGCAACCATTGCAATTATTCTGAGCCCCCTCTGATGAGCCACCATGTGCCATGATACATGTGCAACCCAATACCAATCTTTGACCGTGCCACAATTCCTTCCAACCCTCCTACCCATTTGGGCTCAGGGCATGTACAGACCACCCAAAGCACCTCTTCCTATGAGGAACCCACCATCAAAGCCAATGCAAGAAAAATAGAGGAAATGTCAAGATTGATGCTCGGTCACAAATTGAAGTTAAGAAACTCCTCTCCCAGGAACTGCACCACCGCATCCTAGAATTCGACATGATCAATCTTGAAAATGTTGTGCATCCTTTGGAGTGAAATGGCCCTGGTAAATCCAGGAAGCTGACCCATTGTCTACAAGGAGAAATTTGCCTCCATTAGAAGGTTGTGTACACCAAAATAGAGACCGAGAAATAAAAATGAGAATAAAGCCCAAATTCATCTCCACTTAAAGGTCAAGCCATGCCTCAAAAATTGCTCTTTCCCATGCTAGCTGTCAAAAAATTTCCATTCCGTACTCCACATGAGTCTATAGATTTTAACAATCTTATCCTATACTTCCCACGCTCCACCTACAAACCAATCGACCTTGCAACTTGTATTGAAAAGATCACATGTATGCCCTCACCTTGAAAATCATAAATCTTTACCTCACTTTGGGTGGTAATTATTAATTCAAAATGACACATGGGAATCTAGCATAGAGAGATCTACAAATTCTAAGAACCATAAATACTTGAAAAGTTCATACAAGTCCAGTAAAGAACCATCCGCTCCAATGTTAGAAAGCTTGTTAGCTATTGAATTTTCTTCCCTATGAACATGTGTCACTTTAAAATATTTGAATGCCTTTAGCAAGGTACGAATCCTCCTTATATGTTTATTTAGGTACCAAGCATCCATCTGGCCTTTGGAAATCCCATTCACCGTTAGTTGGGAGTCTCCCTCTAGATGTAATTTTTGGAAGCCAAGCCACTTAGCCATAAATACCGCCCCAACCGCCACCAAACATTCAACCTCATTATTCATACCATTTGGTAACCTTTTAGCTCTGAGTGCCTAAATAGTACCTCTCTCATTACTTGCTACATATCCTATGCCAGACGATCCTAGGTTGCCTCTAGAGGCCCCGTCAAAATTGAGTTTAATCCACCCTTCCTCTAGCGGACACTAGATGCACTTCAGTTCATTCTTAGAAAGAGGTTTATCCCCCAAAGACCCATTAACAGGCCTAAATTTTATCAAAGACCATTGTTTCTATACCCTTTAATCAAAATGATTGAAAGGGATTTTTTGCATATTTGCTAGAGATGCTACATTCGACACTAGTTCAAACACAACTTTCTCTAGTCTTAAGTTGAGCCTCCTAAAGGGTTCAACTTTATCATTAAAAATTATTCAATTGCACTCCTTCCAAATTTTCCACATAGTTTTGGATGGTAGAACATTCCAAATCAAATAAAAAGTTGAGGAACCTATGGGAATAGCCCAAGATTCCAACCACTCTTTCAAGCTCCCTGAAAAGGGTCCATGCCAGTTCAACTTTTGCAATCCAAAATGCCACACCTCTTGACTAAATTTACAAGTCATAAAAAGGTGATCCAAGGACTCCTCTGCATCCTGAAAAATCACACATCTGAAGGGTCCCACAAAACCCATCCACATTAACCTATTACCTATGAGCAGTTTTCTATTACCTGCCAACAACGTGAAGGTACCCACCTTTGGAAAATGTACCTTATTCTAGCAAATCTGATGCTCCCATTCAACCTGTCTGAAATCTTGTTCAAGCAATTTATAATCAACTTTAACTGAATATTGCCCACTCTTGTCTCTACACCATTTAATTTCATCCTACTCTCAAGATCCTATGACATATCTACTCTTTAGGATTTCTTCCAGAATGATTCTGTCCTGCTCAAAAAGCATGAGAGTGCCCAGATCCTTCCATTTGATAGGTTGGCCTTCCTCAAATTGATGCACATCCACAAAATCACTCACCTTGTTACCCCAAAAGGTAGCAGTCATAGTCATAATATTTTTAAGGACTCCCTCTTGACCCAAACTTGGCAGACCATCCCATGAGTCACTCCAAAAGTCAGCCTTTTATCCATTGCCTAATTGCCATGTCAGATGACTTGTGATTAGGCCCCTACAACTCAAAAGAAATTTCCAAAGTGTCAATCCTCTTGGAGGATTTTCAATAGTGAATATCCTTTCCCTGTTCTCATCATCTAGATATTTGGACCGTAAAATGCAGACCCATCATTGATTTGTACTCTGATACATTTTCCTAATCAATTTTGCCCCCATTGCCTCATTAATCAGATTCCAATCCCTTAATCTAGCACCACCCCTACCTTTCGGTTTACAAACTCTATCCTGTGCCATTAGAGGAATTTTGTCTTGCCCTTGAGAGCCATTCCAAAGGAATTTGCGCATCTTTTACTGAATAGACTTAATAATTTTTCCAGGAATCTTGAAGCAAGCCATAGAGAAGAGTGGCATTGCAGAGATAACCGTTTTTAGCATGAGAATGCATCCACCCAAGGAAATATTTTTACTTTTCCACCCTTCCAATTTAGCCACACAACCATCAACAAGGCCTTTCTAGAGATCAACATTCCTTGCACTAGCAAATAAGGGAGTACTAAGAAATTTACCTGGCAAGTGACCGATGTGTACCCCGAACAATCTAGCAATGGCCCTATGCAAACCAACTTTTGTATGAAAAAAGATCTATGATTTCTGCCAATTAACATTCTAACCTGTCACCCAACTATAAGCATCCAATACTTGCTTCATTACCAAAAATTTCTACATTGAAGAAATCCCGAACAAACATGTATCATCCATAAATTGAGAATGGGTAGTAGATTCCAGACCTCTGGCAATCTCAATACCTTTCCATGATCTCAATTCTCTTTTCTTAAAGATTGTTCTACCCAAGACTTCAACAAGAAGAATGAACAAAAAATGGGAAATGGGATCCCCTTGTTGAAGGCCCCTAGAGGTTTTAAAAAAACCCTGGGCTGTTGTTCACTAAAATAGAGGCCTTGTAATTGGAAATCAAGCCCCCAATCCAGTGTATTCCAATCGTCTTCTCTGAGCCAAACTTCTCTTGATTTTTGCCTCCAATAAATCTCCTCTCATTGTAGAACTTCTCCATATCTATCAAGAATATCCTTTTTAGTCAAGAAATCCACTTCATCCATTCCATCTCACAAAACTTTACTATTAAGGGCAACCAATTGGTCCTCAAGAGTATGTTTTTCAACAAAGATGTTACCAAATTGAACCCTATTCCAAGTTTTAAGGTTCCTTTTAATAAAGAGTAGTTTCCAAAAAAAATTGAAAAGAGAGGTCACCTTCCTCCAAAGGAGTCGAGCACCACCATTGAGTTACCATGTCAATGAAACCTTCCTCTTGGTGCCTCAACTTTTTGACTTTGAAAGGACACCTTGGGGGGATGGAATCCTTGTGAATGACCAAAGAAATTGGAAAGTGGTCTGAGCCAGTCAACCCCAGAACCTTTGCTTCAAAAACAAAGGGAAGAGTATTCCAGTTTCCCACCAAAAAGAACCTATCAATATTTTCTACTATGTTCAAGAAACCAAGTCTTCTGTTTGTCCAAGTGAAATTTCCTCCTTTGGCAACAATCTCCCATAATCTGTTAGAAGTAACAAAATATTGAAAATCCTTCTGAATCCTATTAGATACTCCCACACCTCCCCTTTTCTCTGTATGGGAGAGAGTGGTATTAAAATCACTAGTAATAGTCATCGTTTGGGGTAAAATTCCTTCCAAGGCTCTTGAAATATGCCCCAAACCTGTTTCTTTATATTCGTCTTGACCGAGCCATAGACATTCACAAGAAACCCATATAAATTAATAACCAAGGAGCTAACCTTAACCACTTGCCAATAACGAGCTCTATAAATCACTTCAATCTTTACTAATATAGAGTTCCAAAGAATTTCCAGTCCCCCAGAAGCACCAACCATGTCCAAAAAGAACCCCGACCACTTTTGCCTTACACCAAAAACACTAGTTGCATCTTCCTCTTCCAAATTAGTTTCCTGAATGCAAATAATTTCTGAATTTTCCTAATCAAAACCCCTCTTGATTAGGTGACACTTTTTAGGGGCATTGCATCCCCTGACATTCCACGTTAAGATTTTCATGGCTTCCCAAGAGAGAACATGTCTCTCCCAGATCAAAGCTTGGATTGCCCCTTCATGTTACTAGCATCTTTCAACAACTGCTAGATGGAATTCCTACCCTTGGATCGTTGGCTTCCCATGTTAGCTTTAAGTAGTTTGGATTTAGATTTATTAATGCTTTGATTATCTATGATGCTCATTTCCTCTTCCATCTCTAAAGAGCCTTCTTCTGAATCACACTCTACTTCATAACTAGACTCCAATCTTAGCCCACTACTCTGCTTGACCAGGGATATATGGATATCCTTAAAAGATTATTCACAAACTTCTGGGCCCTTGTAAACCATACTTGTATGGTTAGAATTAGGAGCAAATGTCCCATTCTATAACTCACTCTCAGTGAATAATGGCATAATGACTTCATCATTGCCTTCCTCCATAAGAGTAGATTGCACCAGAGGAAGAGAACACCTATCCAGAGTAGCAGTGATGATAACAATAGATTCAAGTGCTTGTTCGGTGTCACTTTGGACCAAGCCCACTAAAGAGTTCTCAACAATTAGTCCCGAACACAAATCCCCAACCTCTTGGTTAGAATGTGAGTACACCTATCCAAATTTTGAAGACAAAGGGATCTCTCAGTCACCAACACTACAAACCAGGATAGTCAAGCTTTGAACTAGGGTTGAAAATGTCAGTTGGTTCCAATGCTCTACCAATTTTCTCTTCCAGGGACCGGTCCTCCATTCCTTTGCCTTTTTGAAGGGCCTAACACTCCTCATTGTGCCCTCACTCCTTACAGGCCTTACATTTTTCCATAATCTCTTCAACTACCAACTCTTGCCACCAATATCCTTCAGAGGTACAAATCCTGATGGATTTGGGAAAAAGGGGATGTGGCTTCCTCATGATACAAATCCGCGCATACATGCAGAAATCTTCTTTAGAGATAGCTTCATCCTCTTTAATGAAGGTGTCCAAGTTGTTTCCTATAGTTTGAAATATATCCTCATTCCAATACTCATGGAGAAGAATGTATAAGCGAATCTAGATTGGGATTCCCTCGATCGAAGCCTATTTAGGATTGAAGTTGGGTACCCAATCCTTAATATAGAATCCAACACCACTCATTAGGAAAGGGTCGTTATACATGATTTTGGTTTTTCATACTCAGCTCTTCCAATCACCACAAAAAAACTATTAGGTAGGGTTTTTAAAGAAAAATACTGCCCCCATTCTTCATCCACCCATTTTCGAATCTTGGAAAAAGAAGGCCATTCGCCACCCCATTTCATGAAAAAAGTCCTAGAATGCAAAGTTTGCACTGAATCCTTCCAAGCTTCCAAGTCTATTTGAATATCCACTATATCATCTTAAAATGGAAGCACTTCCATGATAAGAGCATTTAGCCCTCTGAGTAAGTGGTCTGGGGTCATGTCAAGCGCCTTGATTGGGTCTTTGCATGGATCTAGTTGTTTCCCCCTTGTTATGCTTCTCTCTCCCTATTTTCAGCCTCTTTTTGACAACTTTCTCTAAGAACCTGAAGATTTTGACTTTCTGGGTCAAGGACGACCTAATGGGTCAAGGTCAAACTTGACCCTGACCTAGGTTAAAGTCAACCTCAACCCTGACCCCAGGTCCAAATTTCAAATTTTGGAGTTTCGGGATGTCGGGCTTTGGAAAGTTTTATTTTCCCGCTTCTGGGTTGGCTGTTTTAGATTTTGGAACTGTAAACTCTTAAATTGCATTTAATCTAGGTCCATTTCTAGGGGTTAAGGTGAATTGAGATTTAATTCTCCAATGTCGGCCTTCTCTAGGAGTTTGTGCCCTAGATCACTATATAAGGAGGCCTTCCTCTTTCATTTTCACATCCACAATCAAGCAATTGCATCCACTTTTCATGATCAAGCAAGCAAGAAGGAGAAGGAAAGAAAGCAAGCATCCATTCATCTTCAAGCATTCAAGCATTCAAGTATTCATCAAGGAGATCCATTGTTAGCCATTAAAGGATTCAACCTCTATGGAGCCCTCTTATTGAAGATTTCTCCATCCACATTCATCCAAGCCTCTTCCTATGCTAAGATCCATTCAAGATTGGTGTTGAAGATCTAATGCCATTGATTTGAGACATCCTACATACATTTCTACATTCATTTGGAGCATCCATACTTGTGGATTCAAGGATTCAAATCCTCCACAAGGATTTCAACATAAGCAAGGTGAATAGTTCCATTTACTTTGTTTATACATATTACAATTTCAATTACATTTCAAGGTTGATTCCAAATTGGGTTTTGACCAAGGCAAACCCCCCATCCAAACAACAAGAACCATTTTTCTTGTAGGTACAAGTACAAGACAACGAATTGAAGTTTAGATCTGGATACCCTTTTTGGTGAACTTCCAAGATTTGCAAATAGAATTTCTATCAAAGTTGTTTTGGGTCAGGGATGACCTTCAGTGAGGGGTGAGATTGTGCCCTGCTATCTGGGTCAAAGTCGACCTTACCTCAGAAAGATAAAATTTTTCTAGGTTTTCTCTATCTTGGCATTTCCAGTTCAGAGCAGGTTGCAGAATCTCCCGAAACTGAACACATACATCAGAAATCAATCTTTTCCAGATTTGCCCTATTTTGAGGTTAGTATTTACCTTCTATTAATTTAAGGTTTTCAAGCATATAGTTTCTATAGGGAGTTATAGGATTTCCTCCTTTCTTCATATTCACCATTGTTTGATTCATTTGTGCATTGATCACTTCTTTGTGATTAATCAATTTGGATCTCTCTTTTGGCAATTTGGATTAGGGATAGTCCCTATATTCCCCTTACATAGATACAACAATATACTTTGTAGTAAGGGTAAAGATAGATATCCAACATCTTTATCCACCACTATACATCCACAACCCAATTTTTTGTGGTTGCTAGAACTTCTTTGGTGATAGATTTCTACTTGGCATCTTTCCTTGGGATCCACATTTTATTTTCCACTTGCTTGAAATTTCCTTTTAGCCCATGTATAATCTTAGAATACCCCCACTTATTTTGATTAGGAGCTTTTCGCTTCTTTAAGAAATTGCCAAAATCTGAACCCTTGGAAAAGTCAGCCCCATGGCCTGCGCCCCTGTACTTAGGAGGTTGCCATGTAGCTCGCGTGCCATGCTTGCCAACATGTATAATAGGGATTCAACCACCAAAACCTTGGTCGTCAAAGCCTACTCCCCTGCGCCATGCTCGCTCTCGCTCCATAATTATTCATTGAAATATTGATGTTAATTATAAGCAATTAGAGGATTTAATTTGAAGGGGCACACCCATAATTAAAGGGAGCCTCTTGTATAAATTAAACTAATAAATGATAAATATTTAAATATTAATTAATCAAATACATAGAAAAAGACAAATTATGTATGGAAGCCTTGGACACTAAATTGGGGTCTAGAAAAGTACTAAAATTGTATTGCTTGCAATTTAGGACGCTACACCCTCATACTAGTCCACTTGTACATAAAAATGGAAACAAAATATAATGGTGAAAATCACATACCTATACCTAAGCTCTTTTTCCTTATTCTTTGGGACCACATTGTGTTGGAAACTACAATTGAAGCAATTTTTGTATTGTCTTTGATGTCAAACCTTAACTGGTAAGATTGTTGCTATCTAAGAAAGTACTATATCTATTTGATTATTGAGAAGGATTAGGGCAAGGGTGATAACAATAGAACCTAGAGAAAGGTTGAGTTATTTGATACTTCAATGAGTACTTGATTATGTGGCACAATGATAAGATAATGTATTGTTTATCTAAGTGAGAAGCAAGACTGAACAAGTAGGCTTAACCGAGAAAAAGTGAATAAATCTAGTTTAAGCTGAGTGATGTTAGTGTCGACCGAGTCAGTATATGTCAAGTAAATTTAGTGTTGACCGAAAATCAGTGTATTGCCAAAGGGAGATAGCATTAGCCGAGGGAAACAGTTTCAAGTGGTGACCAAGCTACGCAGTGATGACCAAGGAGTTGAACACAGTATTGACCGAGTGTAAGTAATTTACATTTGAGGAAGAATTCAGATTCCTAGCCGACATGTTTGAATTCTTGGATTATGTAAATCGCGTTGACTTTATTTATTGACTGTACGAAGCATTTAATGCATAGTAAACCATTTTATTATGATTCCAATAAAGATATTAAAGATGTTTCTAGAAGGATGGACGAAGAACATAATGTTGGAAGGATTCAATGAATCTTACCTAAACCTAAGATCTACAGAGGAGATTAAGTGACAAAAGATGGATCTACCTATCAAAGAGGTATTAAGGAAACCTAAGTGTGAGGTCGAGAGAGAGATGCTGGAGTTGTTGTTGTTATTGATTGAACAAGCAGAAAGGCTGAAGGTGAAGGAGTTGATCAGAGTTGTGATTGCTTGAAGGGATTTCTAAGCAGATCAGTGATGGAAATGGAAATGGAACTCAGTTAGTAAGCCAAAATATGTGTAAGAATTGGATATGTTATTTGCAAAGTGAGTTGTATGTTTTTAGATCAAATATTACTGTTACTTTCTAATCATTGTATCAGTCAAAATCTTTTAATCAAGGTTGACCTAACAATCATTGTATAAATCCTTTAATCAAGGTTGCATTCTAATGGAATGTACTTAAGTCCTCTAACAAGGCACACTCTTAACAAGGTGGTTGAAATCCTTTAACAGGGCCACACCTAGCAATGTGTTTGTAAACCTTTGACAGGGTTGGCTTTTCACAGAGCTCACTTCAGAAGAGTGAAAATATCAGTAGCATGTTACAAAGTGATTTTTCCCAAATTGGGTTTCCACTATAAATCCTGGTGTTAATACTTGTGTGAATGTTTTGGTTTGACCATTTCTATGTTTTTTAAGTTAAATATTGTTGGATAGTGGACTGCATTGTTATATGTTTTTGGTATACATTCAGTAAAGACCGAGTAGTGTTGGTTATTAGATCTAAGTTGTTAAAGTGTTTAAAAGTTTATTTGATACATCTGGACCTGAGAACAACTAATTCACCCCCCCCTCTATTGTTCTAAATCATATTACAATTGGTATTAGAGCTGTTGGTGCTTACAGAGAACAAGTTTAAAGGTACTTGAAGTAAATGATCAAGATGTATAAGAAGGAGGTACCGAAGTTGAATAAGGAGAACTTCCCTGCATGGAAGAGTCTGATGAAACTACATCTAGCTGGTATTGGTGACTCAAAAAAATATTATGTTGAACATGACTATGTTACACCTGTTGCACCTTTGACTACTGAGGAGATGAGAGCTAAACAAGAACACAATCAAGCAATGTTGGAGATTGCATTTGCCTTAAGCTAAACTAAATTTGAAGACATTAAAGATTGCACAAATGCAAAGAAAACATGGGACATTCTTGCAAACATCTATGGTGGTGACATAAATGTACTAAGGGCAAAAGATGAAAGCCTCAGAGGTAAGTTTGATGAAATGAAAATGCGAGAAGGTGAGAATATTGCTCAATATTGTGGTAGGATAAAGGAGGTTGTAAATGCTATTAGAGGAGTTAATGGAACTATTGATGATGAGACTATTATTGGAAAGGTACTGAGAACTTTTCATCCTATATATGCCATCAAAAATTTAGTAATTCAAGAATCTAGATGTAACCCTGGTAATGCTCTAACACTGGAAAGTCTTGTTGGTAAGCTTACTGCTTTTGAGCTTTCTAATTATGATAAATTCACTATTGCTAATGTAGAATATGCATTCAAGTCACAAATGG
This sequence comes from Chamaecyparis obtusa, assembly GCA_027943335.1. NCBI lineage: Eukaryota > Viridiplantae > Streptophyta > Pinopsida > Cupressales > Cupressaceae > Chamaecyparis > Chamaecyparis obtusa. The sequence continues at coordinate 201,774 of BSBK01007582.1, read as the reverse complement.
TTTTGCATAAGTCTAAATAGGAAAAAGAAAGATGTATTAGTGAGAGTGAAAGTGATAGCGACACTTCTGATGAGGAACTAGAGGATCTTGAAGCTCTTATGGCCAGAAGATTGAAAAGAGGAAAATGCAAGTATAAAGGTAAACTTCCTATCATATGTTTCTCATGTAACAAAGTTGGCCATATAGTTGCAAGATGTCCTAATAGGGATGACAAGGATGAAGAAAGAGAAAGAAAGTACAAGGACATGAGAGAAAATGAAGGTTATCGAAGGTACAAGGACTACAAGGATAAAGGTAAGAAATCCTATTACATTGTTGAAGAAGAAACTAACACTGATAATGATGATTTTGAAATTGAAGTAGTCTATGTTACTATGAAAGATGATTCTAATGAAGATGAGAAAACTGCACTTGTTTCTTATGTGAGCAAAGGTGATAAATGGATGTCAAGTCTACATTTTTAAATGGTATATTAGAAGAAGTGTACATTGAGAAACCTGAAGGATTTGTTGATCCAAACAAGAGACACATGCTTTGCAAACTGAACAAAGCACTCTATGGATTGAAGCAAGCCCCCAGAGCATGGTATGAGAGGCTGCCCAATTACTTGTTACAGATTGGATTCTCAAGGACAAATGACACCAGCAATCTGTACATGAAAGATGAAGAAGGTAAAGGAATCTTGTTAGCTAAGATGTTTGTAGATGATATCATATTTGGTGGACAAGATGCCCTATGTAAGAAATTTTCAAATGAGATGCAAACTAAGTTTGAAATGTCTATGTTTGGTGAGATAAAATTCTTTGTTGGTTTGCAAGTATATCAGATGGAGAAAGGTATTTTCTTCACACAGTCTAAATATGTCAAAGAGATACTGAAAACCTTTGGTATGGAGGACTCAAGGCCAGTAAGTACTCCCATGGACACTGGATAGAAACTATCTAAAAATGATGATACTACTGAAGTAAACCAAACTTTGTATAGATCCATGATTGGAAAGCTGCAATATGTTGTTCACAATAGACCAAATATTGCTCTAGCAGTTGGGATTGTGGCAAGATTCTCTGCAAATCCTAACTGTGAAAAGAATAATGAGTTATTTGAAAGGGACAGAAGACTATGGAGTGTACTACAAGAAGCATGAGAGATTTGAACTGAGGGTCTATACTGATGCAGATTGGGTAGGAAATGTGGATGACAAAAAAAGTACTAGTGGTGGAGCTTTCTTTCTTGGACAAAGATTAGTTTCCTAGACAAGCAAGAAACAAAATTGCATTTCCCAATCTACAATTGAAGCCAAGTATGTAACAGCTGTAGTAAACTGTTCAAACCTGGTATGGATAAAGAAATTATTGGAAGGCATGAAAGAGGAGATCACTAAACCAGTTGTCATATACTGTGACAACACAAGTGCTATCAACATATCAAAGAACTTAGTGATGCACACTAAGACCAAACATATTGCCATCAAGTATCATTACTTGAGGGAATTAGTACAAGATAAAGAGGTGAGAATGGAATATGTGAATAAAAAGGAACAACTAGCAGACATATTCACTAAAGCTTTATCTAAGGAAGCTCATGAATATCTGAGAGGAAAATCAGGGGTTCTTCCCCTAACTGAGGCTACCTATTCAAGCTAGGAGCACTACATCAAATGTGCTGCAAAGAATATCTGACAAATTGATGCAGAAAAGGTCACACTTTAGGAGCAGCCTAGAGTTGTGAAAAGTACAACAAAGTTGATAGTCAGTCATAAGAAAAGATGACAGAGGGAGAAATATTGTTACTGAGCTGACAAGATGACATCTACATCTGAAATATGCAAGTTCTAGTTGCTGCTTTGGCATTATTGTCAAAGAGGGAGATGAGTCAAATGAAAACACATGGTGAGATTTCATGGAAGATCAAGAAAGAGGGAGAGATTCATAGGAAAGGGACACATAAAAGATTTAGTGGGAGTTACTATGTGGACGGTCAAGCAAGTTAGGCTAAAGAGATTCAAAATCAGAATGAAGCTAAGAATATTACAAATGTTTCTGAGGCACATACAAGTTTTGGATTGGTTGATGAATCATGTGTTATTCATATGATGTTTCCATCAATGCCAAAGAGGGAGATTGTTGGAAACTACAATTGAAGCAATTGTTGTATTGTCATTGATGTTAAACCTTAACTGGTAAGATTGTTGCTATCTAAGAAAGTACTATAACTGTTTGATTGTTGAGAAGGATTAGGGCAAGGGTGATAACAATAGAACCTAGAGAAAGGTTGAGTTATTTGATACTTCAATGAGTACTTGATTATGTGGCACAATGATAAGATAATGTATTGTTTATCTAGGTGAGAAGCGAGACTGAACAAGTAGGCTTAACCGAGCAAAAGTGAAGAAATCTAGTTTAAGCTGAGTGATGTTAGTGTCGATCGAGCCAGTATATGCTGAGTAAATTCAATGTTGACCGAACATCAGTGTATTACCGAAGGGAGACAACATTAGCCGAGGGCAACAGTTTCAAGTGGTGACCGAGCTACGCAGTGATGACCAAGGAGTTGAACACAGTATTGACCGAGTGTAAGTAATTTACATTTGAGGAAGAATTCAGATTCCTAGTTGACATGTTTGAATTCTTGGATTATGTAAATCATGTTGACTTTATTTATTGACTGTATGGAGCATTTAATGCACTAGTAAACCATTTTATTATGATTCCAATAAAGAGATTAAAGATGTTTCTAGAAGGATGGACGAAGAACATAATGTTGGAAGGATTCGATGAATCTGACCTAAACCTAAGATCTACGGAGGAGATTAAGTGACAAAAGATGGATCTACCTATCGAAGAGGTATTAAGGAAACCTAAGTGTGAGGTTGAGAGAGAGATGCTGGAGTTGTTGTTGTTATTGACTGAATAAGCAGAAAGACTGAAGGTGAAGGAGTTGATCAGAGTTGTGATTGCTTGAAGGGATTTTCGAGCAGATCAGTGATGGAAATAGAAATGGAACTCAGTCAATAGCCAACATATGTGTAAGAATTGGATCTATTATTTGCAAAGTGAGTTGTATGTTTTCAGATCAAATATTACTGTTACTTTCTAATCATTATATCAGTCAAAATCCTTTAATCAAGGTTGACCTAATAGTCATTGTATAGATCCTTTAATCAAGGTTGCATTCTAATGGAATGTACTTAAGTCCTCTAACAAGGTGCACTCCTAACATGGTGGTTGAAATCCTTTAACAGGGTCACACCTAACAATGTGTTTGTAAACCTTTGACATGGTTGGCTTTTCACAGAGCTCACTTCAGAAGAGTGAAAATATCAGTAGCATGTTACAAAGTGATTTTTCCCAAATTGGGTTCCCACTATAAATCCTGGTGTTAATACTTGTGTGAATGTTTTGGTTTGAACATTTCTATGTTTTGTAAATTAAATACTGTTGGATAGTGGACTGCATTGTTATATGTTTCTGGTATACATTCAGTAATGACCGAGCAGAGAATAACTGAGAGGGGGGTAAATCAGTTATCCATAGTCCCAAATCAAAATGTATAATCCAAAACAATTTTCTTAAACTTCTGCAGCTCGGTAACATAAAATACCATATTGTCTGTGCTTTTACCGATTACCAGTCAATAACAACTAATGATTACCGATCAAATCCAACATGTAATATGCAAAGTATGATGACAAAAAATCACCACAATAAACACATAACACAAAACATTTAACATAGAAACCTTGTGAAGGGAAAAACCACCTGGGACTGGCAACCCAAAAATGTTCACTCTTCTAAAGTGAGGTCGGTGAAGACCCAACCCTGTTAAAGGTTACAAACACACTGTGAGGTGTGACCTTGTTAGAGGATTTTAGACCAATCGTTATCGTCCAACCAGCATTCACTATGGGGTTGATAGGATAACAATGTTCATTCTATGAATGATACATATAAGACTTTCCTAGTCCACTTTGTTAAGAGATTTCTCTATTTATAATGGTTAAAATGTAACAATAATTGATCTGATTACAATACAACTTCAATTGCAGATTATCAGATCTATGTTAAGCCCATTCAAATCCTCTGATCAATATATAAATTCTATATCAACAATAATCAATGACTTACTATCGCTCGGTAATAGCTTTCTAATGCTCGGTAAACTCTGCAATTCGGTTCTCCTTAACTAGTTTGATCAGGCATACATGAAGCTTGTTCATGTGATAGTTCTGTAGTCTCCTTCTGGCATGAGTTTCATAACGAAACCCTACTCTCTTAAATAGACAAGTAAACTATTTTCTTCTCCTCCATAAGATTTTGCCACTTATTCTCCTTCGTCCATTTTGCCGCTTAACCTTTCTCAGCTAATGTGTTAGTAACACATTTTGATTTTATCCTTTAAATCTTCCTTGAATTATGCTAGCCATTGATCTTCATAACAAACATTATCTCCATCTCTGATTTCGATGTACTTCCCAGCTCATCAATCCTTATTGGCTAAACTAATCATTTAGTTCCTTTTCTCCTGCTCGGTTAACAAAGAAATGTGTTGGTGAACACAAGCTCAATTTATATTGTGCTTTGTATACACTACACTGCTCGGTGTATACTGTGATGCTTCATCAACCGACCACACTGTCTTGTGTCTTTCAATTCTTTTCCTCATCATAGATGAATGAAACATAATCAAGTCAATAACATAAGGTCATAGACTTATAAGCAAGTTACCCAATGTATTCCTTATTCTCATCTATCATATACATCTTCCTCATGTAGATATTTCTGTTCTTCATCTCTTTTACTCCTTTTCTATAGATGTTTAGGTATTGTAACTTACAAGATAAGTGCTGTCAAACTAGTTGACACCAATGACAACATATTACTGATTTAATCATATTACATATCTAATCAGCAACTCGGTGATCTCTAATCACATATCTTCAATTAGGTTCTAAATCAGTTGTAGTTCATCAATACATTGGTTATTAGATTTGAGTTGTTGAAGTGTTTAAAAGTTTAATTGATACATCTAGACTTGAGAACAACTGATTCACCCCCCCCGCTCTCTATTGTTCTAAATCATATTAACACATTGTTTGCATCATCCTTTATGCAATAACAAGTCTACAATTAGCATATTGTTGTGTTAATGTAGCTCATGACCTTTTAATAGCTTACATGCCCAAGAATCAATTTGATCTCTTGATCTTCCATTCACTACACTAGTTTAGAATTGTGACTGTAGAATTGACCTTTGTCACTTCCAACATACTTGAACCTTGGACTATCAAACAAATTCAAATTATGCCTCATTGAGCTTTTCCAAATAGTCATTGTGAGCCACCACACATTTGTTTGGATCAATGTTTGTGTTATCATAATCAAGGACATTCATTATTCTTTTTAAAACCATTTGGGATCATCGATGGAAATTCATACACGAGGGTGTCATAACAACATCATATCATCGTAATCACATCAATTGCTTGCATTATTACACTAGCATTCTGCATACTTGCCTCTTATTTTCAATCTTTGTTCATTGTCATTTAATTAAATATGAGGCTTAAACAAAGGAGAATAAATCCTTGAAATATAAATCTTCTAGAATTTATTCCACTGATTTTTTTGTTCGATGTTTCAGATCAAACTCCATGATCCATCGTCCAGAAACACAAGATAGCCAACAAGAGAACATAATTATTTTTATGTTCGACATTTTGGATCAAACTCCATGATCCATCATCAGGAAACACAATATAGCCAACAAGAGAACAAGAACGTTCTTCTCTGTTGTTGGCTATCTTGTGTTTCCTGATGATGGATCATGAAGTTTGATCCGAAATGTTGAACAAAAAATTGAACACAATCAATTCCAAAAGCTTTACGTTTCAACTTTATGTACCGTGGAAACCATATGTCTACATAATAAATCCTTGCCTAGTAAGCTCCTAAAAGACGTCTTTCAACATCACCCCACCTCATATGTAATATACAAGGAATTGAGGTACATTTCTTGCAATCATCAATCCTTTGTTGTTCATTTTAGTAAGTTTGATTTATTTGTGCACATAAATTTAATTTTGTAGACATAAATTTCATTTTCATAGATTAGATTTAAAATAAAATGAGACATAAATTATATATAAATAAATAATCATTTGTCTTGACAATGTCCCATTTTCGTTTTGCAGATCCCAAACATTATTAAATGTATACCTCCATCCAAAATTCAAACCAAATATCATATTTGATCTAATTAAATTCTCTAAAGCAAAATTTAGATTAATTGTTTTAATCCAATTCTAGATCCATTTTTTGAAAGTTATTTACCTAAAAAAATATTGAAAACATTATATATTAGAAAAGTGGCCAACGATTTGAACATATATTTACTTGTAGATTCTATCCCATGCTATGTATCCCTCAAATATTCAACTTAAACCCCTTCTCGTTCTCGGGGGTTTATGCTTATGTTTCGGTATATTTCCTCCGAGTCTCGTTCTGCCATGCTTTGAACCTTGTGTTTGAGGCAGATTATTTTTTGTGGAGAAGCACCTCATAATACTAGCCGACAGTGCGGAGGACGAAGAAAAATATGGGTTCTCTAATACCGGAAACTGCCCAGAAGCTGTTCACCGCAGAAGGGCTTAAAGAAGCAGCTAAGCAATCTATGGGTATTCTTCCCATTCCTCGTCGCCTCCAGAAAGCTATTGAGAATTTTCTTCAAGGTAAGTTGCCATTTTGAAGGTTGCTAATTTTGGTGGTAGATTAAAAAATATGAAAACAATGACATCGGAAGCGCTGGCCATATATAATTGAATGCAGTTGCTTATTCTCACATTATATATACTATATTGTATGTTATTTTCTATGGACCAAGTAGAGTTCCCACCACTGATTCTCAGCCCATTTGTTGGCAGGACTGTATATTTTCCTTCTAATATTCTCATCAAGCTGCATTTATAGATTGTTGTTGTTATTATCATCTTTTCTCAGGGCTTGAATTTTGGTCTTAATACCATGTTAAGTTTTCATAAACCAGTCAGAACTCAAACGTAAAATCTTCCTTTTTTCTCTTGGAGTGCTCTCCATAGAGGCATTCATCCTTTTATAACGTGGAATGCCAATTGTCTTATTTACATTATATGTACCCTAATATTTGTATATAATGAAAGAAGGTTGTTTTCAGTTCACAATGAAGCCGAATGTCACTTCAACTCCCCATCTAGAAGTCTACAAGGGGAGTTCTTTACTTTTAACTTATATATTACTCAAAATTTATTCTCTTTCACCAGTGCAGACCGGTGCTTACTCCATTGGGCAGCAGAGTCATGAACAACAGAAAGGAATGAGCTAATCTTGTAAAGCATTAATAGAACCAGATTTACACTTAAATGCAAACCAAAAACTCCGTTTCTGCAATAGTCATACTTAGTGATCCAAAACTAGAATTACAGCAACCCATATGGAATAAAGGAATATTTATTATTACACATTAGGTGTTGTCATGCACATACCGAACCTTGTAACATTCATGCCAACAAATATGTTTGATTTTTCACCAGTGCAGACCGGTGCCTACTGCATTGGGCAACAGAATCATGAATGAGAAAAAAGAAGGAGATACATCTTGCAAAGCATTAATAGAACCAGATTTACACTAAAATGCAAATGAAACCTTCATTACATTCACGGCAACAAATGTGGCGAGAGGAAATGAATAATTGCGATTACAAACTCCCTTGAATCCCTACAAATAGCCATGGTGACATACCATAATAAAATAGGTACAATATAAAACCCTTCCTATGCTATTACAAAGCATATGCATTCATTTATAGTCTAAATGCTCAAATTTTGATGCCCTAGAAACATTCAAGGCACTTACAAACCAAAAATTGGCTTGGCGATCAATTATTTCTATGAACAACAAACTGGTATATGTAAATTATTGTTTTGGGACCCCACTCACAAAAGAGAGCCACATGATGATAAGATAGTGATGTTGTGAAGAAAACTCATCATCCCTTTCTCACAGTCATCCACACACTGCCATTCACATCTCAAATTGTATGAAAATCTCTTACAGTAACTTTGAAATCAATGCTAGAGGCATGTAAGAATACCCTAAAGATTAACAAATCCATTTTTCATTTAATGTGCCTTGGATCTAATACGTCAGGGCAATGAAAATCTGCTCCAAATATGGTGCTAGGGTATGGCATGAACACTATTAGATCCGAAACTGTTTCCTTAAATGAAATACATGTTTGCTTTACCTTTTATTTTCTTTGAATCTACACCTTTTAGAATAAAGAATGATTTCTAGGCATTATCCAGTTTGATCTAGTAACTGCAGAGCTCCATTAGCTCATTGATGGCATTTTGGGATGTTTTTGCCTTTATTGCTACAACTTACATGTAAATCTACACCCTTATGATGAATAGTGGTTTTTGTAGGGGAAAAGCTTTATTCTATTGGTTGCTACATTAAATTTGGTCATAAGTAGCTTTTTGCACATGTAGGGGGTAGGCGAGTTTGAATATTAAAAATGCAGGAGTTTTGGACTTCGAAGGTCTTGGATACCTTATGATTCATACATAAGTGAAGGGTGAAAGTTATACTTCGAAGGAATGCTTAAAAAAAGGTTTGGGAGTTGAAGGTTGGAGTTGGTGGAGAAGGTATGAAAAGTATGAAATTTCAACAAATATACTTAGGAAACTTTTGGAGGGTAGAGAATTGAGATGCTAGGGATAACATGGAAAGGGTACTGTAATGTCCCCAACTGGGACTTTACTTGATTTACTGTAAAATTCCCAATTAGGGTTTGGATTGCACTTGGGAATGGCAATTTGTAACATTCCCTACTAAGAGGCTGCCCATTCCTAAAGATTAACATACATCACTATGCATTTAAATCAGATTAAGTTAAGAAACAATGACTGATTCATAATACATACTTAAGCCCTAATTCCTTACTTCTCTGCCAAGCATCAACCTTAAGAAGGATGGGGAACTACTTGTCCTTAGGACACTTGGAAAGCAATCTACAAGTAGGCTTCCTCAAGGTTTCGTGAACACATATGCATACCTATCCTGGGACTTCTCCCTCAAGGATTTGTGATATATGTCCTTACTCCATCTTGGGAGTTTCCTCCTACATTGCAAGGTATTAATCCATCTCTCCCTGATAAAACCAACCTATCCTCTTAATGGTATTAGTGAGTGATTAAGGAGTAGGCTATGTATAGATTATTATCTTTTGTGTGTGTGTAATACTGATAAATAATTTTGATTTCACTATTACTACACTACATATATATCAGACCATATGAAGGTTCTCATCCCTAATAGAATTCTGATATAATATACTGTAGATCAGAATTGATTCATATCTAAATTACAACATGCTTTTCTGTCACATGATGCTTGCCAGCATTATAATATGATTCATTGAGCACAACTTATAGGTAATAATTCTCATCCTCTGATGAGCACTAATTACCATTTATAATCTCTGATTTCTAATTCATACCCTTGATGAATAAATAATAATCTCCGATTCTTTCATCAGAAATAAATACTTATTTTTCTGATCCTTTGGATCATCTCAATCCATGATCCAATTCCTTATTGATCTTTCCATCCCGTTGAGGTGATAATGAGTGCTTCCTTATATCTTTTGATTGGAAGAATGAGTGACGTTACAAAAGGCATGACTCATGCCTGTTTATTATCAACCCCTTTACTAATCACCACCCTTCATGTTAACCTCATTCATAATTTGTGTTTGAATATTGTAATTGGTGATGACCAATAATCATTGTACCTTCTCATAAATACGTAAGAACTTGTATTCAGTTTGTGACTAATAGTTACGATATTTCTGGATGGTAAATTCTTTTATTCTAATTTAGCGCACTACACTCAACTTCCTGATAGTTTTGCCTTATCGATTGTGGCAAATCTGATACTTATGATATCCTCTTATCGGTTTATCTCTCAAGTCTAATTTAGATGGCTTCTGTCATGAGATCTTAAAATATTCCCTTAATTGCTGTCGTTTGTCACCATTCGTTACCATAGATTATATATATATATATATATATATATATATCATCTCCTTATTCCATACTAATCTCTACTCTCCCGTTTCTATATTTCTAATGATTGGGCATTGACGATATTGATCGATCTTCTTAGTTGGTGCTCCAATTGCTTTATTTTATTTTCAGAACAACAGAGAAATATTGGTCACATGTGGATATCGGGCATTATAATCAATGGGGCATAATAGCTCTTTCAAAGGTGGTCTCGTTCAACTTAATTCTGTCAGCTTATCGATCTTAATATGAGTTTTCTTGAATTAAAAATTGGATCTAAACATTGTTACTCATCTTCAATTCAGTCCCTGACATAGTTATTTCTTTTGAATATTCTTCCAACTTAGGGTTTCACTACGTTGATTCAAGTATCTTATCATATTATATTTTATTGTTATTTATCTATTTTTTTATATTTTAATTTTATTATTATTATCTATTAAATATTTTTTCAGAAAGGGGATATTACAAGTACTCAGGTAGAGGGAAGTCCAGATTTTAACAAAGCACTTAAGGAAAAACTGAGTCAGGAGTTAGAAATTAGTGGAGGTCTACATGAGGTACTCAGACAAGGGATGGTCCGAAACTAGACAAAATTTTAACTGCAAATGGCTAGGAGGTCAGGGTTGGAAAATAGGTATGTTGGGAAGGGGAAGTTTGATGGGTGGACAATTCTAAAAGTTTGAAAACTTGACAAAACATAGAAAATGACCAAAAATTGTCCTAGACTTCAAATTTTTGACTTGTGAGAATTGCTGATACTATTTCAGATCAGCTATAAATGGTTGTTTTAAAATGGTTAAAACACCGAGGTCCCTGTTGGTATCCATGGTAGCCCTGGATTGGGAATGTACCAGATCTAGTTCTGGGTCAAGTTCAGAGCTAACTTGGAATGGAGCTTTATAAGAAGTTGTTTGTAATGTCCCCATTTTCGCGAGTATTAGAGTTTGTTGGATTAGCTTATCACTGGCCCTTGTAGGTTAAGGCAGTTGGATAGAGGGTCCCCTTTTGCCAGAGATCAATGTGTATTCCCCCTTTTGCCAAAGATCAATGTGTATTCTTCGTTAGAGCTTAGTACATGTTCAGGTTTGGCCTTCATTGGACCTAGTTTGGCTCACTTATTATTTATAGTAAGTGACTATTTCAGGAAAGTCAGGGTTACTATTTATAGCAGGGCACCTGAAAAGGCTTTGATTGTAATGCACAACTGGTTTGATTAGATAATGGGGGATTTACTATTTATAGTAAGTCAGTGGTTGATAGAGAGAGACCCTTACTATTTTTAGAAAGGTAGTTGGGTGCACAGTGGACACAATGGTTAACTCCCAGGTTTAGACGAAATTGAGAAATAATGATTATTTGTGGAGTTATGTTATTTTAATTATTAATAAAGTGATTACTTTATTAATAATGATTTATAAAGTTAAAAGTCACTTTATATTCAGTGGGCCATGACCCTTCAGTTAAGTGACTCAAAGTGCAATTAATGGATTATATTTTGGAGGCCAAAATATTAAAGTATTTTATAAAGTCAATGTGCACACAAGTTATATTATCTTAAATGATATTAAAGTGCATTTATAATCCATGAATATGAGTGCCCAAGTTTGAAGGCTTATAATGAAGTTGTATTAAAAATCCAAAAGTTGATGTAAATGCTATTAAGGAGATTGGGGTTATAAAAGCACATCAAAAGAAAATCGAACTCATATTATTGATGATCATTTGTCTTTGCAAATTTGGTGTCTTTGGAGTTTGTGCAATTGAAACAAGGGTTTCAGCTGTACCAGGGCATTGGAGATTGTTCAATCTTCATTGTTATTGCTTTTTGAGGTGGTGAGAGACCCATTGAAGTTTGCTTCTAGGAGGGCTTCATACAGAGGCTCTATTTGTGCAAGGATTGAAGGTTTTGTCAAGGGTTTAAGGCAGATTTGAAGAACTAACATAGAATTGGTTCAAGCAGCCTTTAATATTCATTCCCAGCCATCATACTCAGGCCGTACTATTCATTTTGGCCACACATATTGCTGTTTGGAGAGGACATTTTCATCTTAGCCTGAAACGCCTATCATATGTGGTGCCTATTGATTCCTGGTTGAGCGCCCAACAATGTAAAGTCATTTGGCATGTCACTTGGCATGGAGAAAATACTATTTCAGGCTGATCAAACATACATATTGTTGTAATACTCAGAAAACTAAAAACTCAGAACACCAGCTACCCTGGGAAAAACCCTCTCAAACAGAGGGAAACAACCCAGCAAAAGATAACTTATATTAATAGAGGAATTATAGAAAAGATGAAAACGAGCGCAGCTGGAAGAAGCTCACTACAAATGTCTACCAGCTGAGACTCAAAAGAACTCTCTGACAAAACCAAAAAATATCCTGAATAGAATCAAATATAGCAGATTGAGAAACACTGCAAGATACACACAAAACACACACTGAACTTCTTCTGCAGAGAATACAAAACACTTAGAACATCATACAGTTCTCCTTGCAGACAATACGAATCAACAGGACTCTCTACGCTGTTCTTCTGCAAATCATACCAGTCTCCTTCAAAGCCGTGCCAAGAAGGTAGTAACAGCCCGAGAAAAGAAGAAGGAGCAAAACGTAAGAGAAAAACATGGCCCATGAGTAACTCCCGAAAATACACATAAACGGTCCACATAAACGCATAACTCTCGAACGTTATTGTGTAACTGAGAGAGCTTTACTCTTTCTTACAGAAATAAGATCGCATGGGTGAAGAAGACAAGTGGTGAGCTGACGACAGCTGGACCGATTAAAGGCAAGGAGAAAACCGAAGCTATAAGCTGTGCGGACCCGACAATATGAGGAGAAGCTTTGCATGTGGAGGATGCCAGGTGTCATTTTGCAAAAGACAAAATCCATACAAGATGAAAACTATATTCTACTAAAGATGAAACCGAAACATTTCATAAGTAGAAATACTAATTGATGTAATCCATTCATATAAGGCTTATGAATTTAACACATATCAGAATTCTCATTGCTGTGATAACTTTTTCTGGATTTCAATAAAGATAATCAGCTGATGATTCCGGGTATGCTTATGCATAATTGGAGTTTGTCTAATAAGCAAATAAATCTTTTCCAGCTCTTAAAAGTTGCATTCAGTTTCAGTTTATGCCTTGTGCAAAGTATATTTGTTTCTTGTCAATTATCTTCATAAATTTAAAATTCAAATACACAAGCATAAATACATTCAAAACCAAACACAAAACAAAACAATATCTATCATTGGCTTAGCAATCCAGTGTTTGTCGGAGTTAGAACCGTAGGGGTTCTTATAGTTCTGATGCATGATTGCTTCTATGATTTGTAGTATACCTCCTAATAAGTTGAACACTGTTTAAGGTTCATGAAAAAGAGTCATTTTGCCAAATATGAGTATTCAAAGTTATGAGAATACGTGCAAGATTTCTCTTTTCTTACAAAGGAAAATTCCAATCCATTATGACCAAGAGAGAAAGAAAGAAATTATAGTAATGTCCATAGACGACCAAAAGTAGGTCAATGGATTTGAGGTTACAATAGTTAACAAAGAAAGTTCTAGGAAGCGAGAACCCTAGAATAAAAACAAGAAATGTACATAAGACGAAATAAAGCAGTGTGTTGCTAACGAGTAGCAAAACAGTTAAATAAAGATCTTTTTAGATTTCTCTCAGCCTTTGTTTATAAATGTTTAAAAGTACCCCTTAATAACACTATGAATATCTTCTTTAAATCTTTTAATCCATTATTGTTGAGATTTTGATCGTTGATTAAAGACACAGAGCTAGATCTGATAATATAGGACTTTACAAGTTTTGGACCTTAATGGATAACACATAAATCTTGATAAGTTTCTTTAACATAACAACATGGGATCAGCTTTTAATTGATGAATTAATATCTGGGAACTAACCGTTTAATATAGTATTATGTTACCTTAGTCCATGTAAAATTAATGCCTGAACTGTTGTTCTTTCAGAACAGGAAAAGCAAAATATGAAGAAAAAAGTAGTAAAATTGTCTGAGACCATGAAGGAATTTCAGAATGTTAGCCGGCAACTGGAGTCTGGAGCTGGCCCTGAAGCTTTCCAAGACATTATTGATACAAATAATCGTTCAAGACGATGGAAACTAAAGACTTCGCAAGAAGATATAGGCCTCAGGTACAAAGATGATGAGGCACTTGCCTATGTGGCAGCTCGAATGCCTGCTGTGTATTCTGCTGCACATCGAGTTCTGAGAGAGGTTTTTTTAATTTCTCTCTTACATTTTTTCATTTTACTGAATCTATTCATGGGCAGCTCCTAATGAATGTGCTTAGGATGGTGTAAATATTCTCATAGGGAAATAAATTGCTGTGATTATGGTTTTTAAGTTAGTTAAGAACTTATGTGAATGTTTGCAAAATATTACAAAATGATGCCCCAAGCCTATTTTTTATACATGATACTGTATGTATGCAGCTTTACATATTTTGTAAGAATCTCATAATCTCGGTTGTAATAATGTAATTTGAATGAAGCATCCAAAAAACAACTAGAGTAAAAAATTACGATGTTATAGACAGCTATTAAGGTTATTACAACAAGTAACTGGTAAAATATTTGATATATTAACAGAGATCAAACGATCTATATATAAACAAAGAATAAACAATGTTTCCTTAGGAAATGATCGTAAAGAATAGAAACATTCTATTCTAGGTACAAATAACTAAATATTAGAAACATTCTAATATTTACAAGAGATTTACAATATCTACATATATAACCATTAAGACGATAATAGAAACTAGCTTTTATCGTAATACCCTCCCTTAATGGTTAATCTATCTACTAAACCAAGCTGTCCTCTGAATTTGGAAAACTTTTCTAGACCAAGAGGCTTGGTGAGAATGTCTCCAGTCTGATCCACTATAGGAACATATTGCAAATGTATTGTCTTGTCTTCAACCAATTGCCGAATGTAGTGACAGTGAACATCCACATGCTTGGTTCTTTCATGGAAGAATGGATTTTTTGCTAACTTGATAACGTCTTTGTTATCAACAAACAAAGTGGTCGGGCCTGTTGGTGACATTTGCATATCCCCAAGCATCCGACGAAGCCAGACAACTTCACAACCTGCCTTAACTGTCCCTCTGTATTTGGCCTCTGTAGAGAAGAGAGAAACTGCTTGCTGCTTCTTACTGGTCCATGTGACGGCACCATATCCCAAACTAAACATATATCCAGAGGTTGACTTTTTATCGTCAACAGAGCTTGCCCAATTTGAATTTGTGAATCCATTGAGTCTAGGATTAGGACTCTGAGAGTAGAGAATTCCATAATCAGTAGTGCCCTTCACATAACGAAGCACACACTTAGCAACCAGCCAATGATCAGCCTTGGGAGCTGTCATATAGCATGAAATGTAGCTGACAACGAAGCTGATATCAGGTCTAGTAGCGGAGAGATAGATGAGACTGCCTACTAGTTGCCTGTATGTAGTATCATCAACTGGAGGAGAATCAAACTTGGTTGATAACTTCAGACCTTTCTCCATAGGTGTAGATGTAGGCTTGCAATCCTACATACTAAACTTGTTTAATAGAGCCCTGACTATCTGGACGGAGAAATGAATATACTAGAAGACTGCTGCCAAACCTCAACACCAAGGCAATACTGCATGAGGCCAAGGTCAGTCATATCAAAAGACTGGCATAAACTCTGTTTGATTCCTTGAATCAAAAATGTCAAGCTGCCAGTGATGATCAGTTCATCCACATAAATGACCAGAAGGATGATGGCACTACCAGTAGTCTTGATGTACAAATTTGAGTCTAAAGAACTCCTCTAGATGTCTTGATCATTGAGGTACTTATCAATTTTTATGTACCATGCCCTAGGGGCCTGCTTCAAGCCATAGAGAGCTTTCACCAGTTTGAGTACCTGGTGTTCTTTACCAACAACCTTGAAACCAGGAGGCTGTGTCATGTAGACCTCTTCCTGTAGGTCACCACTCAGGAAAGCACACACTGAGAACAACTGCCAAACCCTCCAAACTTTTGCAGATGAGCAGGATGCCCCAAAACCGACTGCAAAAAAACTATGATTTGAAGAGTACAAAGCATCGTTTTTTCGGGAAAAACTGTAAAAACCCTAAAATAACATCCCACGCAAACTTCGTGTATTATAGAAACTAGAAATGATTTTTGAGGCAGAAAATCGACCAAAACTGAACATGATATTTGAGGTGAAAAATAATCAAAACCAATCATAGAATCCGAGACACGGATTGAAGAATACCCCCAAAATAATTTTTGAGGATAAATTATTAAAACCCTTCAAATAAAATTTAAGGAAAAATTATTAAAACCCTCTAGATAATTTTTGAGGAAAAATTATTAAAACCCCTCAGAGAAACCTTAGTGTGGTAAAACACAAGACTTTGCATGGTGAAACAACACATGCAAGAACTTGCAACTCACAAAAAGCACATGCAAGTATGTGCAACCCTCGAAAATCAGAGACTTTTGCTCAAACCAAGAAATCGCACGATCAAATCCCTTGACTAGGCTCAGCAAAAATCTTCGAAGACAAACCACAAAATTTTCATAAAATACTTCCAACAATTTTTATTTAAAAAAATCGAAAAACAAATTTTTGGGAAAAAATTTCCAAATAAGAAGAGGCTCAAATTTTTCTTAAAAAATCTGCCAAATTTTATGAAATCCCATCAACTTGCTTTGATACCATATTACAACAAGTAATTGGTAAAATACTTGATATATTAACAGAGATCAAACGATCTATATATATAAACAAAGAATAAGTGATGTTTCCTTAGAAAACGATCGTAAAGAATAGAAACATTCTATTCTAGGTACAAATAACTAAATATTAGAAACATTCTAATATTTACAAGAGATTTACAATATCTACATAGATAACCATTAAGACGATAATAGAAACTAGCTTTTATCGTAGTAAAGGTAACCATTTTAAACATGTTAAATTTTGGCATGTTGTCATACAAAAATAACTGATTTGCATTCTATATGCTCTCATAATTACCAACCATGAAATACTACTAAGAATTGAAGAGGAACCCTTTAGGTTTCATCAAACTTCATTAATGTTGATAGCAATGGTGATAGATTCGATTTCCTCTCCTACATTAATTATTCACCCTTGGCGCTTTTGAGATCTCCCATTTGTGGCTCAATGTCTAGCATGCCAATTGTTTGTTGCCCACTTGATTGATACTAGAATAATGTGTTGGCATAAGGGATGGTAACCGGTAAGCTTGCTACCGGTACATGGCAATTAAGTATTGTCATTGATTGGCAAAAGAGGAAAGAGAAAAGAGGTGCTGACATCTCAATCTAATGACACCAATGTTGGATCTTTGAATCGAAACAATTATCAGTTAGTTGACAACATTCTGTGTGTAGAGAGACTGGTTTGACAACCGGTGACATCGTGCTATGGACAAGAGATTATTTTTGTTCATCAGATGCAACTGGTCACCAAGGGAAAAGCAACCGGTAACTGGTAACAAAGACTGAGGAAAGGATGCAACCGGTATAGATAGAGGAAGGAGAGGTGACAGGTCAAGACTCTTACCTGTGCACAACTTAAGCGAGTAAAGACTTTGTCATGATAAGATGAACCAGGGAAGTCATAGTCAACTGTTTGTTATCTAACTCCTTGATCGGGATTTACTGCACTAAATCCTGTAGACTTTGAGTTACCAAGACAATCGGTACAAGGTGCGATTGAAGGTTTTAATGCCAGAGTTTATGACTTTAAAACATGGAGTTATCTCTTGCGAAGGAAAGCTTTTTGACACTTATCTATTGTTTTCTTTCGTTAAAGCAGATAAAGCATAGCATGCATCGGATGGTTTCCTCAGTGAACTAATACTTCACTGGGTGATGAATCCGAAGGGGATCTGTAAACAGGTCATGCATGAGAAAAGCAATTAGGGCAATGACTATATATTCCTCTGCCTGTCAAGAATATAGTTTGCCCTCATTTTGCCAAAGTAAAGAGTGAAGCTATACGCTGAAGAAGCTGAGGTGAACAGAAAAGAGAAGAGAGAAGAGTGTGCAGAGAAGCACAACAGGAGAGGAGAACATACCAGTAGCGACCGGTGATGTTTCTCAGTTGAGTATAACAGAGATCTTATCAGGCTATGCAAAGCCATTTCTAAAAGGTCAATCCTTCTATTGTTCTCTAACAATTACAATAGCTAAATCCCAGTATTTTGGGTGGACATTAACAGGTCCCTTGTACTAAATCCCTTAACTAGGTGACATCTATTCAGTGTTCTAAGTCCTCTAACCAGGCAGGCACTAACTGGCCTTATTGTATCAAATCCCTTAACCGGGTCGCATCTAACAGTGCGTTGTAATCCTTTAATAGAGAAGGCTCCTAACAGGGTGCACTTTAGAAGAGTGCAAAATTTGTGAGGTTTCCTCACACCGTGGTTTTCACCCGATTTGGGTTTCCACGTGATAAATCTGGTGTTGCTTTGTGGTTGATTGCTTGTTGCTATTCTTATGCTAGAATCTGTTTTGCTTACAGTGGTAGTATATTACATCAGATTTATTTTAAAGTTTTATAGGTGCTGATTCACCCCTCCCCTCTCAGCACCGGTTGGGACTGTCATAATGAACTAGTGGCCATGAGTTAAACATGTTGAAAAGTGGTTGTAATATAGCCCCTAATAAATGCAACCATAGGCATTGGCATAGATATCCATGAACTTTTGTTGTAAACACACGCCCCATTGCAAATAGGGAACCCCACTTTTTGCTTAGTTGCTTAGTGTTTAGCTTAGTTTGTCATAGGTGTTTGTTAGGTTTAGTCTGGCTTGGTAGTAGTTTTGAGTCTCTTGGTCTCCTAAGCAGTTGGGAAGGTTGTAGTATGTTGTCAAGTTTGGGTGGAATTTTGATCAATTTATGAAAAAAAGTATGAAGTTGAAATGTTGCAATTGCGAAAGTTGGAAATTGAGGATGAATTTGTGAAAATCATGAAAGTCAATGCAATTAAAGTGAAATTCGAATTCACCATAAAGGCGGTCTGCTTGGAGGTAGGAGAGATACACAATTGGGATGTTTAAATGCTACATACTATTTGGCCCTCCTTGGATTACATAGGTCACAACCCTTCATGGAATTGCCATATTTAAGAGAGGAAAAACATTGTTTCATAATCACTCAAACACAAATCAATAGCAATTTCCCAGCATATGTGAACTACAATCAGACCTCAAGGTGTGAACTCCGAGAGAAGGGTGAAATTAAACCACTATCAAAGGCAATGAAAATTTGACTTCAAGTTGTTGATGTGAGTTTTGTTCCACTACAACATGCATAATCAAATACCTAATGTTTCGAGATGAAACATCAACTACTCAATCCTCTCTTTATATAAGGTCATCTCTCATTCTAAGCTTGCAAAGTAATATCATGAAATGACTTCAAGGTTCCTTCTATTGTGGATAATCGCTCAGTGAAATAATGTGATTTGTTGGTAATCACTTAGGAGACTTACGCTATTTATTCAATGGATATCAACTACTTGCTCTCTTAAAGATTTGGCTTCACAATGTGAAATGAAAATATAGTATTAATTTTCCAACTTCCACTTCAACTTCAACTTAAACTAAACTCCTACTTCTACTTCTAACTATGAATGCAAGGAATCATGGATGACTTGGACTCTACTAGATGTAGCTTAATCAACAACTCCACCCACTAAGTGCAAGCTTCTAAGGGACACTCAAATGATTTTCACATCAATATCTCCTCTTCAATCCCATCAAATGGATGCAAACTAAAGATTAAATATCAATTGAAGTTAAGTGCTTTCAATCATCGGCTAATCACACAAGGCACACTTACAATGAGCAAGAGGTTGTGGCCCAAATTTGTTCGAGTAAAGCAAGTAAACATCCACAATTACTCTCATCCAACTAAACTACTCTACTCAACATGAAATAAAATCCTAATCTAAGTGAGAGATGCAAAGAACCATGTAATACTCCAAAATGATCATATATATCACCATGAAGATTAACAATGAATAGAGAACAATTTTGGTAGTACTTTGGCAACAATTCTCCAACCTAACTCTCTTACAAATGATGTGAGAAAGCCTTTATATAGGGGCTTCAATTACAATGAATGATTAAGATTAAATCAGAATCAAGGGCCAAGATTTATCCACATAAGCCTGCTAGCAATTTAAGTTGTCATTAGTGTAAATCATGAACACCATTCTCACCGGTAAAGGTTCACCGGTCACTCACGTTACTTCAAAGACACTGGTAGACTGAAAACAAAGTGTATGCATCGGTAGATTAAGCAAAGGGGGTACACCGAAAGACCGATCCAAGTACACAGTACCGGTCTTATATTGTATATAAGGATGAATCGGGTATAAGAGTATACTGGTCTACTGCATAAAGATCCGCACCGGATTCTGGGGAGCAGTTTGAGTTAAAACCGGATTATACGGAACATCCACTGCTCAGAAGTGGAGTTGGCTTTTTAATAGGAGTTATCTTTATTTCTACGGATGATTTCAAGGTAAACTCCAGATCGGAACGCAAAGCTTTTTGCTAGTTGCATGATTTAATGTTGAGTTTACAGCTTGGCGGTTCTATGAGTTAAGGGTTTCATTAAGGTGAACTCTTTTATAAATACAGGTCATAGGATGCAAGAAAAGTGTTGTTGAGTAAAACAAAGTAGTGAAGAGACATTTGTGTAGAGATCACAGTCACCAGAGGTGAAAGGCAAAGAGATAGAAAAGATTCAACAGCTAGGCAAACCGGGGAAGAGATCAACATGTATGATCTAATCAGACAATCAGTGTCATATGAGATTATTGCTTTTATAAGGTGTGAAAGCAAATTGAAATCCCTCTATCAAGGTGGACCTAATCGGTTTTTTGTAAAATCCTTTAACAGGGTAACATCTTTGTTGATGTTGAAAGTCCTTTAACCAGACGACTCTTAACAGGGTTAAGATCTTAACCGATCTTGTATAAAATCCCTTAACCGGGTAGCACCTTCACCAGTGCTTTGTAAGCTCCTAATAGGGCGCCTTCATTCTGCAGTAGTGAAGTTGTGAGCTTTGTCTCATCGTGGTTTTTTTCTTCTAACCGAGGGTTTCCACGTATACATCTTGTGTTGATCTGTGTGTTTCTATTTATGCTTATGAATGATTGTTTATGTTCTTCTTAACAAGGAAGGATAATTAAACAAGTTTTGAATTGTAATAGAAACAAGTATTTATTGATTCATCCCCCCCCTCTCAGTAACCGGTTAGTAATAACAAAGCCCTAATTAGGGTTTCCATAACTATAGCTACAAATATTAAATGCCCACCCAATTACAATTAAGCACCATCATGTGGGGCAGTTAGAAAATTACATTGCCTTCATGGGCCAATAAGAAAATTCCAATGCATAACAACTGGATAAGGTGCAATGACAAGTGGACCAATGACAAGAGAGCACTTGTAGAAGAAGCCACCACCTAGTAGACTGATGAGAAAATTCAAATGCTTCCAAGAGCCAATAAGAAAAAAGGCCATGTGGGCCTATGCCACTTGGCACTAAATGTGCCAATCAAAATAAGGCATTTATTAATCAACCAATGAGCAAATTTAGGGCCATGTGGACTTATGCCACCTCATCACCTTGGGAATTGTATCCCCCATCTTCATTTTCCTTTTCACATTCAATGAACTTGGACAGAATCTCATTAATCATCTTCATAGGGACACTTGCACATATTATTGGTTGAGCAAATGACTGCCACCTCAACATACTCATCTAGAAACTTGATAAATACCCCTTACTTGCTGATGAGAAATCATTTGTTAGTTGTTCAATTGTGATGACTCATCCTCATAATTGATTCTTCTTGAAATTTCTTCATCCCTTACTTTAGAGTCTCTCTCTTGTCTTAATCTTCTAAGTTGTTCGAACGAATGGATTTCAACTTAGCCTTCCTTCCAATGCCAAATCTCTGTTGGTGTGGTGATGGAGGGTGTGCATACCACCCATGCTTTGATCTTCTAAGCCGCCTTCTTAAATGTGCTGATCCCCTCCACCTCATTGTTGATAAATCGCTCTCTTTCTTCACCTTTATTTTATGCATCGATCCTTTGAACTTTTGGTTTCGTGCTTCTTGCTTTCGTTGGTGGACCTAGCTCCCTTTCCTTTAGGTGTTTGATCATCTTCATTGCATCTTGGGCTGGCATGTCTTTTGTCTCCTTGGCTTGAGGTCTTGGCCTTGAGATGTTCTCAGCTCTTCTCTCCATACCTGACCCTGCAGCAAACAACATAATTAGGATTTTATTTTGTCTTAGTCAAATCTGAACCTTAAATCAGAGGTTAGTACAAGCTGAGATACTAAAATCAGACCCCTTTAACACTTATATCAGACTTAGAAAATAGACTAATCTAGACTCATTGCACCTTCAAATACTCAGAGAACTGATTTGCCATCATTGTTGAGAGTTCCCTTGCTCATGTTAACTTAATTTTATCTATGTTTGACCAAAAGATGAGATTAAAATTCAAAGTTGGGTCGGATATACAGTTCTGGAAAAGGAAAATAAACCTCAGTGAATGATGCTAAAATCTTATGATGACAAGCTAGTATTAAGTTATCTCTCTAAGTCTAAAGCCTGCAACAAGACTTGGATTGTTAAATACTAGTCCTTAATTCGGAACTGAGGTCACATCATGTTGATATCAGACCTGCAAAAAAGTTAAATTCGCTGTTGAAGAGCTCTCTGAGATCCAAAATCAGAATTTAGATGATTTGAAATGGAACCCCCTTGACAATGGCTGCCTGAAGTTGACCTCTAAGTGACTGATATGGGTACCAGTGTTGTCTTGATTTGCAAATGCAGGTCAAAATGGTGGATCAGATCTCTGTTATTCTCAGAGTAAATGAAACAAATTTCTCAGATCTGCCCCCTGGAAGTTCGAAATTTCTGCCTTTGTCGTAATTGCAATGGAAAGATCTTCAAAATGAAGGCCTGCTGCCCTGCTTTTATAGCAACGTCTGGTTATAGGGGGTAATTATGAATGCAATTTAATCTTAAATGCTTGCAAATTTTCTTTAAATGGGGATTGCCTCGAGTTTTGAGTCTAGAGAGTTTTGCATTTAATTCATTTCCCTTTGAAATTTGAATTTTCAGCTCGTGCATCAGATAGAACCTGATAAAGGATATTAAATTTAATGCCTTGATTTGTAAAGTTCGAGGTAATGTTTCAATAACAAGGCTTGCATCAACCTTTGTGCCCAGATCTGTATTTAATTGATCCTTTAATCCCCTTAATGACATTGAGTTTTGTGCCTGATTACAGCATTTAAATTTCAATTTGTGATCTCACCTCGAGTTTTGTGTCCAATATTTGGTTGTTAAGGTCGGATTTGGGCCTGGGCTCTTTGATTTAGAGGCCTTATGAGGCCACACGATTCATTATGAGGGGCCCAAATCAAGTCTAACCCAATCCCCAACCCATACGCTATCTTCCAAGCTTGTTTTTCCTAGAATTTTGGGCCCAATGTCACTAAAAGGCCACAAGTTTCCTCATTAGGGCCTGCACTTTGACTTTAGAGCCCTAGTTTTTTGAGTTTCAATAACAGTTATCTCAGATCTAGGCCCCATTAATCCATTTTTAGTCCACACGTCGTATTTCAAGGCCATTTGAAGCTTATCAAATTCAAATTTAGGCCTGGGCAGACTTTTAAGGCCCACACATTTTATTACAAGGCCTCAGTTAGTAAGTTTTAGGCCTTCTCAAGCCCAAAGCCCAGCCATGGAGTCCAATTTTAAGCCCAATTTTCATCAAATTATGGCCTGGTCTAATTAGACCAGGCCCACATATTGCACCTAAGGGCTGTTTGTATTGCATTAAGTGCTGCTCATGGGCCTAAGGTTACACTTTCAGCTATAGGGCCTTATTACCTAGAGTTTTGAGCTATGTAGAACTGAATTTTGGGCCCTTCTTGCTAGGATCGAACTCATGTCTCATCCTCTTCTTCCTTCACTAATCTTGAGATGAGGAGGTGCTTCCTCCACCTTTAAATTGAGATGGGAAGAGGCTTTGTCCCCCCTTGTCTTGGTACGAAGAAGAGTCTCAACTCCATTTGCTAGGAACAAAGAAGAGTCTCAGCTCCATTTGTAGGAATGAAGAAGAGTCTCAGCTACATTTGCTAGTAATGAAGAAGAGTCTCAGCTCCATTTCATACTTATGCAAATTTTCTCTCCCTTAGCCAAATTTTTGCAATTTTCTTCAAGTTCTCCCCAAATAAGACCCTTTGCATCTCAGACTGCTGCCAAATTTACCCTATTACCTAAGCCTATCAACACAAAGGAGGGGGACCCCATTTGCAATGGGGTGATGGTGTGAAAACCACACAACACAAGTGAGTTTAGATAGATCAAAGGCGAACTCACATTGTAAAGTGTATTTGGACAAGAATTTAGGCAAAATCTCATTGGCATTGGGTATGAATTTCAGCAGAGAAACAAGATTTAAAGTAGATGAAGATGATTTCACCTAGCAGAGTTGTGAATTGGGGCGATCTATGTCCTAGGTGAGGGTAAATTGTCATTCGGGGGTGAACTGTGTAATTAAAATCCTAGATGCATTTAGGTTTAAAAAATGCTAAAATCAAGAATGGAATCAATTTGAAAGTGAAAATTATGTTCTTTGCAAAGGATGTTTTATCGTAAAAATGTTCCAAGTCTTTGCAATTTTGCTTCATAAACTTAAGACAAGTACTTTCTCTTGTTTTGCAAGGATTAATACATGATAATGATCAAGCAGGTCAACATGACGACAAGAGGGAAAATTAAAGAAGATGAAATGCAAGTTTGATCAGACTTGGATCAAAGTTACGGATAAAAATGAAATGCAAGTTTGAAGAACTTAAAATATTGTTCATGATTTGTGATTCTTCAAAGGGGATTGGAGCATGGAATGGAATTTTTATTTTGAAATTGGGAAGTTGAATTTGGATTCTTAGATTTGGATTTTGGAAATGGAAAAATTGATTTTCTCCTTCACAATCTGTAAATTGATTTAGAAAGCTCTTGAAATGTTTTGTCCAAATACCCTTATGTATGCCTTGAATGCGCACTTAAATTTGATGGGAAATTCGCCTTGATCTTAATTTTATCCCCGAGGATCTGCTCCTAATTCTGGAATTCACACCTCTAGGTCTGCTTGAATTCACTCTTTTGCTAGGGAAATTCATCCTTCATATATGGTGCTCAATTTAACATTTGCACCTTCACTTGATAAGGCGGACTTTATAATTGTTACATTTGCATTTCAAATTTATGTTTTCGTAAGTTATCCAACTTCATTTTTGGATTTTAAACTTCATTTCTCTTAAGGGCAGAAAATTGACCTTAGCTGGACTTTTTGATGAAACATCATCCTTGAGCAGGAATTCCATATTTTTGAGCTGGACCGTGGATTTTAGGCTGAACTTTTTGATAGAAATGCAATTTTCAGCTGGACTACTTGAAGAAATTTGATTTCTAGCTGGATTTTTTTTGATGAAAATGTGATTTTTAGCTGGACTCCATTTTAAGCTGGAATTCCTTGATTTTGAGCTGGATATTCATTTTTTAGCTGGATTGAAGTGAAGAATCAAATTTAAGCTGGATTTCTTAATGAAATTCAATTTTAAGCTGGATTTTTCTTGCAAACTCAATATTTCAATCAAGAACCTTGAATTTTTAAGAGGAAATTTGCACTTGATAAGGATTTTCTTGCAAAAATATGGAATTTCATGTTTGACTATGGATTTATAGGGTGGAAATTTGCCTTTGAGCTGGATTTTTCATCTTGACCTTGGAATTCTTTCTTTCACCCTCATCTCAAACATGGCAATTCTTATATTAACAACTTTTCAACTCCATATTTAGTAGGTGAACTTCATGATCTTACTCCATTTCTCAGCCTTAAAGGTTGTCCTGGATTTTGTAATTCGGACAAGGACTTCCACATTCCAATTCAGGATTTCATACTTCAAACCTGGATTTCCAAAAGAATCATCTCAATGTAATGTCCCCTATTTGGGATAACATTTGTCTGGAACAATTACTTCAATTCTTCACGCTTACTCCATCGAATCTTTAATAATCGAACTATGTAATGGAGAATATGAATTGTATCACTGGCTATTTCTTATATATACATTATCATTATGCTAAGAGAGAAATTGATAAGATTGGCACTAACTGTAGTGATCTCTGTTATGTCAAGTATAACAATATGAATGTGCAATGAGATATGTTATTGCTTATTGAAATGTTCATATGTTGTCTCTAATATGCCTCTTAAAACATGCAATATATAAGATATTTCCTATTACAATATTGTTGCTATGTCTGATCTGATATAATAAGCTGCAGCTAAATGGTTGATGCTATTTCTGATTTATGTTTTTATCCACTTGCAATCACTAGTGCCATCTCTGATTTGTACTTGTTGCTTGCAACTGATTTTATGCCAAATACACCCCTGCTCAAAATGATCCCCTCAAGGATAAAAGGTGGGAATGTCTTCTTATATCTGTGTTTTGGAACGAGTAGTCACATTGAAAACATGTCTTCTGCCCTTTGGTAATCAACATGCTTCATAATAGCTCCTAATCAGATTATTTTCCACATAGTGTCTAACACACTCCATCATTATAATTACAAATTTTGGCATATACTTGTCTTAATGCTAAACACTTAAGACTCATATTCTAATTGCCTCCTTCATTAGCTTGTTGATTTGTTTTCATAGTGCACCCTTCTATTATAGTTAATCTTCAATGTGTGATCATTTTTATCGTGTCCCTTCTTTAGTTGACATTTATCGATTATTAACTCTTACCGTTTAGTCTTTTGGTCTGGCAAGGTGACTGCATATATATTAGTCGATTATCATAAGTTGATATCCTTAGGACCATATCGATTCTTTAATAAGAATGATATTTCCTCTTGTCATTGATCCATATCTTATTCGTTTGTAATGTCCGTATTAATGTTGTTGAATTTTACAGTAATATATCTGCGATGATGAGATTGCTCTCATGAATCTGCAGTGATCAACTATGACAGATTTTTGTTAACAAAGTTCTAACATGCCTCCAAGAAAAGCAGTACATATTGGTCGCTAGTTGTTTAAGTGCATTCCTCGCTAACTGTATATGAGATTAGTGTTGAATGTATCATTCTCCTTCCTGCCCGTGTTGTGTAGTTTTCTGACTAGATTGGGATATTCTCGTCTCTTTTTCTGGATGACTGATATGTATTTCCCTTCTCCCAAGCTGACAGAGCATTCCTCTGTTTAATACTGATGTGGAATGGTGTGCGGTCACGACCCTTCAAGGGTGTCGACCTTCAAAATATTTATATTAATATGTTTTCATTATTATGTGCAAACTTAATTACGTATTAATATTTATTATTATATATATTCATTGTTTAATATTTGCATATTTAATATTAATATTAATATATATATATATATATATATTAATATTAATATTAATATTAATATATATATCTATTTATTGTTTATTATTGTATATACTAATTGATAATATTATATTATATGATATTAATATTGATTAATATCATTTATCCATTTAAGGAATTTGAATAATTAATTATATATATTTATATTTAAAGCAATTGTATATGCATTAAATATATATATATATATATATATTCATTTGTTCATCTGACTATTTCGGATCATGAAAATATTATATAACAATATTAATATTCAATATATCAACTTTAATATTTTGATTATTATATATCCAATATTATTATTGTATTATAGATATTATATTATTTCAATATTATATTAATTAATATATTATTATTTTAATAATATATTATTATAAATTATATAATACATTAACTATATAGTTCTCATACTTTTATGTTAAAGTTCTAATTGAATTTTATTATTCCCATTCCGTCTTTTAAAAGATTCTAAGATGAAGATATTGCCAATAGTCTTCAAACAGAGGGACATGACACTCAACCTATGTAAGGATTGAAGGGGAACTTTGAACTAGAGGCAGATTTCCTCAAGGAAATCCTCCTCAAACTTGGATTTCATCATTGAGACTAAATCCTTAGAAAATTTCTTCATTCGAAATCTCAGCCTAGGAATATCTGACTTGAGTCACCCATTCCCTGAGAGCTAGGAGCCTAAGAAACCGAAAAATGTTGCCAAGCTAAGGACAACTAAGCGAAACATGGAGCTAGAAAGTGAAAGAAGAGGGGGTCCCTGTTTGCAATGGGGCGTGTGTGTTTACAATATAACACTAGTGACAATGACTCAACAAAGAAGAAAACCATAGTTTTACAAAGCAACAAAAATAAATTAATGCATTTAGAGAATATAAGAGCCATAATTCAAACATTACAAAGAACCTCCACTTTTTATTACTATATCTGATAAATTACATACAGGGAATAATAATAAAAACGATAGTGCTTACCGGATACGGGAATAAAATATATCTTTATTTGCTCATGATTAAAGGCTAATGGTAAGAGTGTAGCAGTCACTCAAGCTGTGCAAACTCAAAGTTGTAGTGTACTTCAAAAATCAATGGGGGTTTGGGGCAGCGCCCCTTGTGGGGTCTGGGGGTAGTGCCCCCAGTGGGGTCAAGGGGCAATGACCCTTCTGGGAGTTTGGGGGCAGTGCCCCCAATGGGGTCAAGGGGCACTGCTCCTTGCGGGGGTTTGGGGGTAGCACCCCTTGCAGGGTCTAGGGGCGATGCTTAGAGTGTGCTAATTGTCGTGATATAGGGTGGGGTTGAGGGGTGAAGTCCCCACCACCAAGACCTAATTAAGACCTTGAGAACCACATTGAACTCCATGGCACACATCATTTTCGTGATTACATTCATACACGGCCTTCTGGGTGATAGAAAACAAATGATAAAATCAAAAAAATGTGTTTTAAAGCTGCTTGGGCGTCTTAAGCAACGTGTGAGAGTCTCTGGCAAGGACTTGCGGGTCCCGACCCCAGTCTCGCACAAGTCCGAGGCCAGAAACTTGTGAGTCTCAGACTAGGACTTGCTCGGACTTGGCTTGTGAGTTTGTGGCGAGTCAACTTGGCCTTCCATAGGACTTGCGAGTCTCGCTAAGTCCGTAATGAGTACCACGAGTTTTCCAACTTTTCTTTTAATAATGTGGGTCCATGATTTTATTTTGGCAGGGTCTAGTTTGTTACAGTTTTGGCTAGGGTATGAAGTGCACTTTTACTAAGAATAGAGATGGCCCATGTGGTGCTGCTTTGCTTTCCTCCATATGTGCATATGCCTTATTCTATGATCTTTCTTTGTTCCATTGATGGAAATCAAACACATTTAGATTGAGAATATATATGCCTAATGTAACCTTTTTCTGCTTTCTTTTATATATGTTTTTGTTATTTTGGTGAAACTGGATGGAAATTGAATATTATTAGACTCAGAATACAGATGCTTAATTTAGCCCTCCACTACTTTCTCTCATACATATGCAAGTCCTCATTCTGTTTATCTATTTTAGTCACATGGATGGAAATCAAGTACATTTAGACTAAGGATAAAAGGTGCTGATGTAGCTGTTATTTTCTCTTTGATATATGTATGATGATATTTTACTCACCTATTTTGTCTACGTCGATGGAAAATGAAATGTATTTTAAAAAATTTCTTTTTTGCTTCAATGTTATTGGCATTTTTTGTGAGTTCCAAAAATGACATGGTGTTAATTTTAAACACAATGTTAATGACCGTAATACTTTAAGAGAAAAATGGTAATGATTGTTTATTTTTATTTTATTAATATCTTAATGACATAATGTGGTGCTTGTGTGTTTATATTTTTGATACCCTTAATGTTTGTAATAAATGTCTCTAGGTTGCTCAAAGACTACCAAACTTCTCTCCAACAAAAGTATTGGATTTCGGTTCTGGTCCTGGTTCAGTTTTGTGGTAAGAACTTGGAGCATTTAGAACTGGATTTGTACATGTTAAAAAATATTTATTGGATGAATTTGACAATAGAAGATGAATTGCACTGCCAATGCATTTAGCTTTTTCATATGTTGACGAGAGATCCAATTGTGACATCTTGACAGCAGACATTTAGTGTGAAGTGTTGTACATAGTAGCTAGAAAGTACAATAAGCAATATAATAACAAGAAATCTTATAACAGTATGTATCAGAAATGGATCACAGCTATGTAACCAAATAACTGCTGTAAATAGCAAGTGGATAGAATAGCTTGACATTGAACTTAGTTGTCATATGATAAACATCTTGATCAAATTTACTGTTCTTGTTTCCAAACTATATATTAAGTGCACTGAGGTAGCCTTGAAGCTACACACATTATCCCTAATTAAATCATAGAGCAAGATAATGCTACTACCATCAATCATCAACAATGCCATTTCATTTGTCTATTTCTAACTAGAACAACACCTTGTTTTTTCATGACATCTCATTGTTTGTATAGAGACTCTGATGGCTCACTTTCTACCTATTCAGCTACTTGGATCTATTATGCTTGACTCTTTTGTTGAGTAATGTTGTCATCTTGGGCATAGAGCCTTATAGTGGTCCCCTACTGGCTCACTTTCTACCTATTCGGCTACTTGGATCAATTATGCTCGACTCTTTTCTTGAGGGAGGTTGTCACCTTGGGCATAGAGCCTTATAGGGGACCCCTGGGCCCATGCAGTTGACCACCTTGTTGCTTTATACTATTGTTGGTATTGGAGGCTCACAAATTTTCACATAGATGTTGACAAATTAGTGAGATGGGGTCCTTCACTTAAGGCCTTGTGTTCCTTGTCTCGGGCACATCATCAATTACTTTTTCACCTCCAATAGTGTTTTGGCTGGTGGAGTGTTATCAATCATCGATATTAGGAGAATTCGAGATTTATTTTTTGAACAATGTTGTTTGTGCCTCCTACTATCATCTAGTCAAAGCCTATTAGCTTAGTGCATTCTATAGGAGACACCACAAATCTTGTATCAATACCCTTACAATTATTGTAGGGGTGTTGGCTCTTGATCTAGTGATATAAATAAGACCTAGTATGCACATTCCGCCATTCTGTCATCCCTGGTCCTGTATTCTTTGGTGATGAGTCTTTATTGTTCAATTGTACTTGATTGTATGACTAAGATAAGATGGATTAATGGCCCTATATTGTCGCTAGTTGTATTTTGAGTCCCATTGACTTATTTTGGTCATTTGTGGATGGCTTATATTAAAGGTCCTATATTGTCTTTATTTGTCGTTTTGAGTCTCATTGACCTATTTAGGTCATTTGTGGACATTAATATAATTCCGTCCTTTCTCTTCAAGATTCTTATGCTTTGTAAAATCTTCTTTGCAATCTAGCAAATTGATTTTGAATGTGAATATCTTTGTATTCTGTCTTTCTTGTTTTTGAAAACCTTAGCCACACATTTTCCTTAATAGTTATTTTATTATCCTTTTATCAATGTTTTCAAGTCTTTTTGTATGCTTATGAGAAATGCTTCCAGCACTCTTTTTTGATTTCAGTCATTAAATAGGATCGAAGAATGAACAAGATATTTAAATACTTGCTCATGCAAATTAAGTTTTCTTAAAAGGAGAATATTGTGATCAAAACATAAATTAAACTTTGAACAACTCACACAAAACTTAGGTTTTTATTTTGTAAACACTTAATGTGAAGAAAAACCAACATTTATGCTAGTGGCAATGGCCTTGCTATCTCCTTTGTTATGTTTGGAAGATAATTACAAGTTTTTACAACAACTAGGACTACATTTCCTCCCTCTACTTTTCTTTATCTCCTTGTTGCTATAAAGTATGAACAATCATTTTTTTTACAATACTTCTTTTATTATGTAATCTCCAATGCTTTTCAACAAACTACAGTTCCTCTTATATAGATTAATATGACAACAAAGTTCTCTAGGACATTAAATGAATTCCCACACAAAGGAAGCTAAAATGACTTTATGATGCAAGAGAGATTTACCCTGCACCTTCAAACACACAAAAATGACTAATTTCTCAAACAGATTGATACAAAGTTTCTAATAAAACAAAATCAATTTATTCAATTTGCAATTACACAAAATTCTGAAAACATTGCCCTCAATAGCTTTCCCATGTCACATTAGCTCCCTAATGCCTCATTTTCTCACACGCTTTTCTTATTTCCCTCTACTATGCAATCGATCACATTTTCTCCCCTTCATATACTGCGCAGCCCACAACTACCCTCATTCTTTCTTGGTCAATGGCTGTGATGTCCTCATTTTCATGAGCATTAGAGTTTGAGGGATTAGCCTATTATCGTGTCCCTCGTAGGCTAATTATTGTGGATAGAGGGTCTTTTGAGGCAGAGGCTTGGTTAATGGATGTTCTTGTCTTCTCCAGAATTCAGTATGCTCCAGTTTGGTCTTCATTTGGCTCAGGTTGGACTTCGTTTGGGCTCAATTTCATATATGCACTATTTCTTGTAAGTCTGAGGTTGATAGATATGGACCCTTTCTATTTTTATTAAGGCAGTCATATGGACAGAGGATGTAGTAGTTGACTCCCTGGTTCAAATGGCTCGTCAAAATAATGAGATATTAATATTTTAATGGCTTTTAATGATGTTTAATTATTTAAGTTATATTATATAAAGTTATAAATTGACTTTATAATAAAGCGGGGGCGATGTTGAGGGTAATGAGTAATTAATACTCATTGATTAAAAGTGTGCTTTATTAATAATATATTATAAAGTCAACTCATTTTTATAAAAGCAAATATCAAAATCATTAAAGAACCCTGCTAATGAAAATTCATGGGGAAATATTATAAAGAGCCTTGGAGAGAAATCAAAATTCATTGTATTGTGGATTTTGATAACTTTGTTTGTGGGAAAGGAGATTGAAACAAGGGTTTCCAAATTACAGCTTGAGGAATTGTAAATTCTTCACAGTCTGCAGCACTTTGAGTTGGTGCAACATTCCAATGAATTGTGCATTCTGCTATAGCTTTATACAGAGACCATGACTGAGCTTATTTGAGAGGAGATTGGTGTTTTGAGTCCGAAGTTATCTTCAGAAAATGCTACAGGTCTAACAAATCAGTTTGTTTTGCGAATTCTCAGCCATTAGAGTCAGCATGGGACTCCAATAAGGCAGCTGCAGGGTCTCTGGTAGCTGAGAGAATTTAAGTGCCATGGGGTTTAGTGGAGCACTAGGAGTAGCAGCAGTCAACGTTAGGCACCAACCACAGTCATTTATCACCTGCTGTCCCTTTTCTATGCCAGCTGCGGGTCATGCTTGCACTCACGTGAGACATTAGGGGCTGCAATCTGAACATAAGGGGCGGCGTTAAGCAGTAGTGAGGCACGTTTTGATATCAGAGAATTCCACAATCATTACAAAGTCAGATTTCCAGGTGCTTGTTATGGCAAATAAAGTTATATTTTAATACATTGATCATGATTGAAAATAAACTTAAATGTTTGAATTGCAAATAGAAGAATTCATTGTGATTAGTTGCACAATTGGTTGTATGCAAACTATATGACAAAATGCCATGTTAAATATTAAGCTAATTTGAATGATGTTATAAAGTTGTTTGCAAGTTTATTTCATTGAAAATCAGATATTGGTAAAACCAACTTACTAGTTTACATGCAAAGTGTTTGACAAAATGTCAAATATCCAAGTTTGAAAGGTAGAACTCGCAGAGGTTCTTATAGTGGTATCAAAGTGGTTTCCTGCCATCCTTTGGGGGAGACCTCTTACATTCAAGATAGAGGGTTTGTGTTACAAGATTATTATAATGCCTTTTAGGATTACAATAAAAATATATCTGAGCTTCTACAACATCCGGGTCTTGGATCCTTTGTTTGCAAGGAAAAAAGAGTTCAACACTTATTCAAATAACAATAAAGGTTCTAATTTTTATGACAGCGGTCCCTTGCTTGAGCATAATGATGGTGTTGATGTTAGGGCAAGTGTGAAGGATGTTGTGGGTGTCACCTTGAATGTTGACATGCAAGATGGGAGTGTCAAAAATGAAGATTTCCTAGAAAAACCGAGCTATAACAATTCTGATTTTCATGACAATAGTGGGTTGTGTTTGCATGTCTGAAACATCAGAGAATTCACATGTGGATGATGTTGGTACTCGAGATTTGGGTACTAATGATGCAAATCATGATGCAAATTCATGCTACAATGAGTTTGATTTTTCATATCAGACCTTAGAAAATGAATCAGAGA
Organism: Chamaecyparis obtusa; assembly: GCA_027943335.1. Taxonomy (NCBI): domain Eukaryota; kingdom Viridiplantae; phylum Streptophyta; class Pinopsida; order Cupressales; family Cupressaceae; genus Chamaecyparis; species Chamaecyparis obtusa. The sequence goes on along the minus strand of BSBK01007582.1, from coordinate 167,310 downwards.
ATTCATTGGTTGGTAACAGGTCCCAGGATCGCGACTTGCAGGGACTTACAGTTACATGGGAAGTGGGAGTGTGCGAGGAGATTGTTGTAGCAACAACTTCCACTTTATCAAATGAGCCATTTGTTGAGGTGCTTAGCAGCAGTACCTTGGTTGCTGATGTGTGTAGAGATGATAGCACACATGAGAGGTGAGCGATGTTGATACAACTTCATATCACAATACGGATTGTGGATCAGAGAGCTTGTATGGAAATCACGAATTGCAGAAACATCATTTGGTTGGGCAACTGAAGGTGAGTGACTATCAGATTGCCACAACCATTGAGCATTTTGATGCTGCTCACTAGATGTTAGTCATGTTTGGTTGGGGTACTCCTATGTTGGATGAGCACGGTGATAGTGGCCTTTCTCTTGTAGAGATCCATTCACTTCGAGAAGCTATCGAGATTATGAAACATAATTAATCACAGTTATTAGCTGACAGAGACTATCTTCTCGAGTGGGGTTGCACTTGTTATGATGCTTTGTTGAGAAAGGAAGAGGAGGTAGATGAGCTCACTCATGAGCTTGAGGTGGCTACAAAGTTATTGGAGAGCACCCAGTTGGCTCTTCAAGAGTCGCAATCACGATTAGATGAGGTTATCGTGGAGTTGAGCCGAGCACAGATTTCACCAACTATAGATACAGTTTAGCTTTCTACAATGGCAGTTGGCGATGATTTGCTATTCATAGTTTGCAGTGAGGATGTGGCCACATCCATTGCTGTTATTGGTGCAGTAGTTTCAGAAGGGGTGAGTACTGTAATGTCCCCTTTTTGAACCTTTAGTTTTTGAGACAGATTTCTCTAATTTCCAATATTACTTCCTCTAAGTACTCGTAACTACAAATTTAACTCCCTTATTTTATTCAAGAATTATGTTTTCAATAATGATGATGGTCTCCTTGTTCATTGAGTGTGGTGTAATCTAAAGTCTAAGATAAATTCTGATTATGCCTTATCTTTTCTCTAAGAATCTGAGATTTTGTAAGATCAAATTTACATCAATATCCATGGATCTATGAATGCTGTCTTTTGGGTGATACTATTCTGAATGTTGGCTTATATGTTTGATGTTTATAGCAATTCAAAGATGATGTTGCTTTGATTTGTAGTTCTTGTACTCTACGCGGGATTGAGGCAAAGGGTCTGCTGCTTCACTTTGAGTAATATCTTTCCTTTATCCAAGGAAAGGTATTTTATTGATGATGGGTGAGATTGTTTGATTGCTGATTAAAATACCTGATAAAAATATCTCTATATATAGTTTTCATCTCGTTGTTATTACTGGCTGAGTGTGATCTGTTTATACCTCAATGTTGGAATCCTCTTGTTTGTTTAATGGCTGAAATGAGTCTTGTATCTGATTGGGTGGGAGTGCTGACAAGATACTCTCAGTCTATCTTATTCGATACTAATCTTAAATTAGTACAAGAGAATTAAGTTGTATCTTATGTTTCCCTGGAATGGATACGAAAGTTACTCCTCCAGCGTAGCTTTAATATCTTATAAGCCCGACCACTCCATGTTTATCAAATATTCATATTGGTACTGTCTGGACTGTTTGGAGAATGTATTTAGTACGTGGGCAGTGGTCGAATGAGGACTGTTCAATAGCCCTCAACTCCTGGTCGATAGTTCCTGTACGTCGTTGGAGTGGTTGCCTTCCACTAAACGTCTTTTTTTCCAGCCATCAAAAATGGTTTCCTTATTATTTGCAGTGGCTTTTCTTGCTAATCTAATTATGCTATGTTCTGATTCTCCTCCCGTGAATTGTATTCTTATCTTGCCCGCCTTCTACCATGTTGATAATGGTAATTCCCTTAGTTGCCGATTTGGATTCGGGTTTGCGAATCCGGTTTGTGGATTCGTGAATTTTTTTTTCCCGTTTTGGATTCGTGAGGATATATATATGCATTATATATCCAAAAATATAAGAGAAATATACATAATTCTAAAACTAAATCATTTCATACTATGAATCTATGATGCTTGATCATTAAAACTTCAAATAGCATACTTGATCATTGATCTATGATTCTATGTTGACGATTATAAAGAAAATCAGCACATTGAATTAGTATTACTGAATTACAAAATGATAATTCAAAATATTGTTTTTTAAAGTTTGAGACATGATTCAATGTTCAATGGTTCATCAATCAAATGGATTATCAAAAAAATCTGGATCAATGGGGTCTCCAGTAGCTGCAAGTGTTTGATCAAAATCATCATTAATGGAACCCAAATAGGTTCCACTAGCACTAGAGGGTACTGTCTCATCATCATCACCATCATAATCCACATCAGCCAAAGTGGCTCTAGCAAGATCCCGAATGGTCATATCAAGGTTAGCAGTTTCGGGTGCTACATCCCAAAGCTTCTCTGGCCCCTTCTTGTAGTTTGGATCCTTCCGTGACAGAAGATGCAAGTTGTTGTGAATATACACCAAATCTTCTTCTTTTTTTGCAGCCAACCAGTTACGCTTGACTGAGTGGATAAAGGAGTAAGTACTCCAATTCCACTTAGCGGCAGAAGAGCTCGTAACCTAGAGAGAAAACCAACAAAATTAAAAAAATACAAGATAAATTCAAGAGCGTTAAGTATTAAATTCTACAATGTAAGTGACAAAACAAAAAGAAAAGAAAAGTTAAAACTTAAAAACTTACTTGTGATAGAACCTTAATCGCAAGAGGTTGGAGGTATAGATAATCTTGCCCATGAAGATACCACCATGTAACAACATCCATTTTGCTTTGGTCATTGATAGTAGTAGGGTGGAAATCTCTTCCTGAGATAAATGATCCAAATTCTCTCCTAACACTTACCTCAATATCTAGATCGCAGAAGATTTTATCAAATGCCTTCTTATACCCACTGACAACCTCAGCATCTCTATATGGTGCCACTCTACCTGGAATACCAAGTACTTGTGCATTATACTATCTGGGAGAAAGAGCATATGCTAGGAGGTGCAAAGGTGTGGTCATCTTGTTCCAACGATGAAGAACCATTGCTTCCACCTTTTTGTATAAGGTGTCCTCAAGATCATTCTCTCTCCTATGTATGACCTGGGATATCAAATGATGTTCATGTAAGTTATCATTATGTCAATTTTGAATTTAAATAACTCTCAATAAACAAAGATAAAGGAATGTATTAAATTTATAACTTACCATTTTTATCTTCTCCAACATTGTGTCCATGCTATCATAGATATCCCCCAAGCATGGTAAATCAGTGTTTGCAAATCGAAGCATAGACATGATGGGATCAGTGAATTCCAACACATACTCCACACGAGTCCACCAATCATCATCTAATATCACTGTCTTCACCTTTTGGGCCCTGACTGTACTGGACTGCTTCCAGATGCTCCATTGGTTACTAATAACCATTTGTGATAAAGCCTCCACCTTGACAAGCTGTCTCAACACAATTGTGTGAGAGGCAAACCGGGTTTCAGCCACCTAAAACATGTTAGTAGAAAGTTAAAACATGACATAAAAATTATAAAATGATAAATGAAACTAAATAAATTATAAATTAAATTTTAAAATTTACCTTCAACAATTCCAATTTTGAGTAAGTTCTGAAAATTGCTTGTGACATATGGTGATTTGTCACAAACATTTGAATCTCCTCACCCTCCTCATACACTTGTTTCACTCAATCTATTTCGGTGCCAATTGCCTTCATTACTAGATTGAGAGAATGGACGGTGCACGGTGTCCAAAAGATGTGATCATATCTGGCCGCTATCAAAGCACCTGCAGCCTTGCAAACTTTTGCATTGTTCGTAATTACTTGGACAACATTGTGATGACCCATGGACTCTATGGATTCAATGAGAATCTGGGCAATGAACTCTGCATTTTTGACTTCACCTTCACAGTCAACCGCCTTCAAAAAAATTGACCCCTTGGGGGATACAGCGATTTCATTAATTAAAGGATGGTTTTTGCAATCTTTCCATCCATCTGAAACAATAGACACACCTGATTGAACCCAAGAATCTCTTATTGGTTGTAGTAGGTTCTCTACATTTTTTCTCTCATTTTGTAATATGGTGGTGCGCAACTTTTCATATCTAGGGCCACGGTAACCAGAAGGTGCTTCATTTATTCCTTCACACATCTCCCTAAAATAAGATGATCTCACAAAGTTGAATGGAACACCATTTGCAAAGAGGCAACGTCCAACTTTGGCATCAGCAATATCTCTTAACTCATTTTGAAATGCCCTATCTAATGGGCCTCTCTTGCGGGGGGTGTTGTGTGGTTGTTCTACATCTTCATCCCTAGAAGGCATAGGCAAGAATGGATGTGATCTAGATTGCATTTGAGTGGGTGGCTGCATTGTTTTCTGTTTACTGGTATAAGAAACTTGTTTCCCTTTTGCACATATTCTGTTAGTTTCTTGTTGTTGTTTTACCAAAGCTGCTATTTGTGTAGCTGGCAATCCCTTCTTATCTTCCCCCTCACACATATTAATCCCTTGACCCCTAGGGCCTAAAAGATGAAATTTTACCCGGGAGTAGGAGCTTCTATATTGTGTTTTGCAAAAATTACATTTCCATACATACCCCCCACCTCCAACACATTGAGAAATTCTTGTGGTGTGCTCCATAAAGATCCCTTTATCAATTTTAAATCTTTGAGATCCCTCCCCACCCACTGAGCCTTGACTACTCATTGTTGCAATCTATAACAAAAATGAAAAAATAAAATTTCAAAACTTATACAAAAACTTATACTTCAAAACTTATCAAAAAAATTAGAGAATATGGTTCAAATGCATACCTTAATCACTCAAGTAGACTGAATAGTGCTTCTTGGAAGGTGTTTGCCACTCCACAATCGAGCTCCTTTGAATACAATCACCTCACTTCAAGCTTGCATGAATGAGAGAGCAAAATGAGAGAATAATAGAGAGCACAATGAGAAATAAAATGTGTTTGGAGACTCATAGAAGGGGTCGTTTTAGGGGTAGAAGCAAAAAAAAGAATATAAAAATGCTTTTTTAAAGTCATTGTTTGACTTTTTTAACTCTTACAGCCGCAGGTCCTTGAGGATTCGCGCGGACTCACGCGAGATCCTCATGGATCCGCCCGGATCCTCCCGGGTTTGTGACGGATCCGGGCAGGGTCCGTGCAAAAGCCTGTTGATCTGCAAGCCACGGATCCATAGGCTTTTGCATGGACCTTGCCCGGATCCGTCACGGATCCGACGCGAATTCGGACCCAGATCCAGGCCTGTACAGGTGAATCCGGCAACTAGGCTAGGGTAATTCCCTTATTCATTTCCCTCCACTCATATTGTGTTCGATTATTCTTGAATATGTATTTTGCTGACAATTCCTTCATTGCCCGCCTATGGCTATTGCTACCATGGACGTTGATTCTTCCATATCTAAAAAAATCTGGAAGGAATAGATTTGATATCCATTATATACATTGGCATGTTGAAGGGTTGCGACCTTTAGATGTTAGAGATATGCCTCTATAATTTTATTTATTTATAATAATAATTATTAATTATTTATAATTTATTTGAATTACCATTTACAATGATTATTAATATCATTGTTTATATTATAATTGCATTTTATTATTATTTATTTATTTTATTATTTCATAATTATACTTATTATTTATTTAATAATTTATATTATATTATTTATTTATTTATCTATTTTAATATTATTATTTGTTTATTATATAATATTTATATAGTAATATATTATTATGTTAATGACATTAGTTTATTGGTTTATTTTAATTTTAATTTTATATTTTATCATTCAATTCTAGTCTCGATAAGGGACATCACAAGTACTTTGGTTAAGAGCAATACAAAACCACCTGTATCAGGTTCTCTCGAGGTCAATACTTTGTCAGATGATGCGGGACAAATTATTGATAGCTCCTGTGTGGCAGTGGTGGATTCTCTGGAGAGTTCTGTGTTAGTAGTCGACACTACATCATCTTCATAGGGGATTTGCACAGTGTCATCAAGTTGGGAGTATGGCAATCATGTTGATTTGTTTCCCTCTCCTGGAAACAGATCTGTTACTTCATCTCATGCAGCTGATGGTGATAGAGAGTTGCTTATGTCAGAGAATGAGAGTGATCAGTTGAAGGTTGTAGGGGAATAGGTTGATTCTGCCTCATATCGTTTCTACTGCACAAATACGTTTATTGAGTACCTACTTGAGAGTTTGGAGTTTCAGGAGGGACCCTTTGGAGTCACCAAGGCTCATAGGGGATTTGCACAGTGTCATCAAGTTGTGAGTATGGCTCTCATGTTGATTTGTTTCCCTCTCCTGGAAACAGATTTGTTACTTCATCTCATGCAGTTGATGGTCATAGAGAGTTGCTTATGTCACAGAATGAGAGTGATCAATTGAAGGTTGCAGGGGAATAGGTTGATTCTGCCTCATATCATTTCTACTGCACAAATACGTTTATTGAGTACCTGCTTGAGAGTCCGGAGTTTCAGGAGGGACCCTTTGGAGTCACCAAGGCTACTCTCATCCGATGTTCTCGCGGCATTCAACATTTAGTGGGAGCAATGGTAGAAACTTTGACTACAATTCTTCCTTGCAAAGATTTTGTGGTTGGGTTTGCAGAGAGGGTTACCAGAGACCCTGCCCAATTAGTCGTTCGGGGTAAGAGATTAGAGCCACCTCCTAATTCTCGAGTTGTTAGTGATGAGCCACTGACTGAGATCAAAGCCTTTTACCATAACTACATAGTGTGGAATGCTTATCATTTTTGTTTTGATCTGCATGTAGAGGACTTGGTTATGCGTCGATGTGGATTGGCTCCAGGATTATACCATCCTTTATGGGATGGGTATACGCCATCTTCAGTTGATGGAGTTAGTAGCTGCAAGTTGGTGGGAAACTACTTGCAAAGTCAGTACATCCATGGTTTTTTAGCAGAGGATGGATATCGTCATTGTGACACAGGCACCCTTGGGAGTCCTTATCTTTGTAGTACAATTGGATTTCACACCCATGGGGGATTAGTAGAGTGTAGAGGGACATTTGGTGTAGCAGATGCTTTCAGATATCCTTACCTCCTTACGATGGATGAATGTGAGTCTCATTTATACTGGGATCTAGGTGGTGACAAGGTTAGCATTGCAGATTGGATGGGTCCCATTGGATGACCTCACCATTGTAAGCATGGTGACAGTCTAATCAGATTAGCACAACAGAGGTCCGAGATTATTCTTCTTAGCAAGCTTCTATTTAGAATTTGGGATCCAGGCATATTTTGTTTGACACTCTTCAGTGTGTTGTGGGATCCTTCGTGTGCATCGGGGTTCCAAGTTGGGTTCATTGGGGAGTATTGTAGTGGGTACATGATTTAGATTACTTGTAATTTCGTTTTCGATCCTCATGTACATGTTTTGGTTTCAGATGCACAAATTTAGTGCATAGAGATTGAACAGATGGATTATTGTTCATTTCTGTGCACATGTGGTTATTTTGGTGCTTCAACAGTGCTGTTGCAGTGTGGGACATTTCAGAGTTTTCATTTGGACCTTCGATGTAGTAGAGTTACTTTGCAGTCATGATTGCTTGGGGACACAATTTTAGGGAGGATAGACTGTAATGCCCCCATTTTCATGAGCATCAGAGTTCGAGGGATTAGCCTATTATTGTGTCCCTCATAGGCTAATTATTGTGGATAGAGGGTCTTCTGAGGTAGAGGCTTGGTTAATGGAGGGTCTTGTCTTCTCCAGAATTTAGTATGCTCCAGTTTGGTCTTCATTTGGCTCAAATTGGACTTCATTTGGGCTTAGTTTCATATACTTACTATTTATAGTAAGTCTGAGATGGGCACTTTCTATTTTTAGTAAGGCAGTTATATGGATAGAGGATGCAGTGGTAGACTCCTTGGTTCAGATAGCTTGTCAAAATAATGAGTATTTAATGAGATATTAATATTTTAATGGCCTTTAATGATGTTTAATTATTCAAGTTATATTATAAAGTTATAAATTGACTTTATAATAAAGTGGGGGCCATGTCGAGGGTAATGAGTAATTAATACTCATTGATTAAAAACTAAGTTGCCGATTCGAGTGTAGATGTGAGAATTGGGTTCGCGGATGCATGAAATTTTTTTTAGGAAATGCGGATGCGTTTATATATGAATAATGATACTTCACCATTGATCAAGATTCAAGATATTTCGTATTTGATAGTTCAACTTAAAACTTTATAGACACAAATATTCAAATTGAAAGAAGTTCAATAACTAATTACTCATGTTCAAGATTCCAATGCAATTTGAACTAAAAAATCAAAACTTAGTTGATGCTTCAATGTTCATCAATCAAGAGTCAAGACTCAAGATTGACTCCCTTGTGGAAGCTATCTCTTGCCCTACGAACGATCCTCTTCAAAAATAATCACTTTGCCTTCAAAATGCCAAAATGGAGACCAAATGAGAAGAGAGTCTAGCTGCAAACAAAATGAGATCAAGAATGGTTGAATAGCCTCTTTTAGGGCTGTTTTAGGGTTTAGTGGCAAAAAATAGATTAAAAAATGGTTATTAGCACATGTTTTTTAAAAAGTTAAGTGGCAAGAAGGTGAAAAATGCATTTTTTTGGGCATATGCCCGTGGAGGTGTTCGGAAGCGCTTTGATGCCCTGTGGGTGCCACCCGGAAGCCACCACAGGCATCTGGATGTGAGTGGATGCCTATGGAGGCATCCACTCACTTCCGGATGCCTGTGGTGGCTTCCAGGTGGCATCCACAGGGAGGCATCCACTTGCATTTGGATGCTTGTGGTGGCTTTTAGGTGCCACCCACAGGGCATCCGCCCTCGGATCAGCCTCTATAGGCATTCACTTCCACATCCAAGGGACCAGGGCACGCATCGGTATCTTAGATTAAAAGTGTACTTTATTAATGATATATTATAAAGTCAACTCATTATTATAAAACCAAATATCAAAATCATTAAAGAGCCTTGCTAATGAAGATTCATGGAGAACTATTATAAAGAGCCTTGGAGAGAAATCAAAATATATTCTATTGTGCATTTTGATAACTTTATTTGTGGGAAAGGAGATTGAAACAAGCGTTGTCGGGAAAATGGGTAGTTAGACGGTTAGCCCGTCTGAGGGAGTTACACGGATGCGATAGTTCGCTTCGCATCCCCTCAGACATTATATGTATGCATTCTTCTCTTGAAGGAACATACGACAATGGTGATATAGAATACACATGTACTTGATGATTATGATATAAATAGAATGCTGTTATGTTCTCTTTACATTTCTTGTTGAATACTTTACTTTCTGGATGCAATTAGTCTCTGTTACCCCACGAGGGTAAACATTTGGCGCCATTGCCTAGACATACTCAGGAAAGGAAGGATTGGATGGTGTACGGGCACTATGGGCCTACCAGTTGGTGCGATTAACCCAGAGGGGAGCTCTATGAAGGAGAAGACGCCGCAACGGCGGAATTCTCAATTCTGCTTTATTCGGCCATCAAAACCTCCGTCTACCGAGAGGCCACGGACGCTGAAGTTTCAACGAGGGCTGTGTGGAGCGCATTGGGAGTAAGCCCCGCAGTAAATCGGTTGATGAGCTACCTCCCCGGTTGCTTTCACTTGTGCCACTGGCACAACAAACCCGCCTAGAGGAGATTGCCCGCAAGGAATGCCGACAGGAAGTTCTACATGCATACCAGGAACGTGTGAACATTCGTCACCAGGAGGAACGAGATGGCACGTCTCGAGAATTTTAAAATTTGAGATAGATGAAAGAAAGGAAGGACACTAAACAATTGAAATGAGGAAATCATTCAGTTGATTGAAAAGTGTTGTAATAAAATGACAAATAAATAAAAGTGTTTTTTAATGATGTGTTGATTATTGCCCTGTGGAGAAGTGAGGAAAGAATTTATGCCCAATCAATTAAGTAAAAATAGAAATTTACAGAAGGAACTTGAAGAGGAGGAAGCCGCTAGAAAAGCTACACTTGCACAGTAGCAAGCCGAGCGAAGGGAAAGATTCCAACAACGCGCCGAGGGACTACCGAAGGGAGGAAGTGAAGGCATGGGTGTGGGGGAATCTAGCCACCACGACAACGGGTGTGACGAAGAGTTGTTAGAAGAAACAAGAAACTTATTGGGAAGCCTAACCTTAACCCCACGGATAGAAGAAGCTTGAAGGAAGGAGAGAGAAGAAGCCACATGTAGGAAGGCTAAGGAGACTGCTGCCGCCGAGACTATCAGAGTGATAGAGGGGCACGGGGATCGTAGTAGCCTACTAGGCTTTAACACTTCCAGCAGTTAGGGGACGTCAAGTGGTAAGGTACCAAACACCTTCCAGACACCAAACTTGGCAGTACCATTACAACCAGTAACACAACTAGCAACACAAACCGCCACACAACTTGTGCTACCGACATTGCCAGTGAAGGTGAACGTGGCACAAAAGACGAAGTTGCCCAAGTTCACGGGGGACGGGAAGGAAGACCCAACCCAACATTGTAGGATGCTGACATATTTAAGTTGTCAGTGGTTAAGTTAGAGGCAAACATCAATCACATCGGAGCACTGGTAGACTAATCAATGCACCGATACTCTTAAGTATGCACCAATAGACCAAACAAAGTGTTTTCAACCGGTCTTATGAGACATATAGGAAAGTATGACCAACCGGGTATAAGTTTATTACTGGTTGAGCGCATGATAATCCGAACCGGATTATGCGGAGCTGTCTCAGTTAAAACCGGATTATAGGAAGCATTCACAGTTGGAACTGAAGTTAGCTTTCTAACTGGAGTTAGCTTTATTCTATGCGAGTGTTTCAAGGTAAATTCAAGATCATTTTGCAAAGCTTTTTATTGCATGCATGATTTATGGGTGAGTTTACAGCTTGGCGGAACTGTGAGAAGTATTTTTAGTAAGAATAATGTCTTATAAATACAGGTCATAGTATACACAAGAAGTGTTGAATATTCAGATCAGGAGAGAGATATCTTATGATAGGAGCTATAGTCACGAGAAGTGAAAGACAGAGAAGGGTTCAACAACCAAGCAGAGCAAAAGGGTAACAAGTATGATTTGATCAGACAAAAGGTGTCATAATAGATCATTGCTTTTAATTGTAAGAGTAGATTCAAATCCCTCAATCAGGGTGAACCCTAATAGGTTCTTGTATAAATCTCTTCATTGGGTAACATCTTATTTGGTGTTGAAAGTCCTTTAACAAGGTGACTCCTAACAGGGTCAAGATGCTCACAGGTCTTCTATCAAATCCCTTTACCGGGTAGCACTCTTACAAGTGCTTTGTAAGCCTTTAACAAGGCATCTTTATTACTGCTATAGTAAAGTTGTGGGTTCTGTCCCTTCGTGGTTTTCTCCTTCTAACCGAGGGTTTCCACGTATATATGCTATGTTGACATGTGTATTTCTATTTCTATTTATGAGTGTTGATTATATTCTTTTAATTCTGCAAGAATATATATATAAGGTTAAAATTGAAGTAGAAATTGTATTTACTGATTCACCCCCTCCCTCTCAGTAACCGGTTAGGACTAACAATTGGTATCAGAGACTTTTGGTTCTCAAAGACATAAAAAGCTTAACCACTTGAGTAAAAGATCATGGAGGGTTACAAGTATCAGAAACAGCTTGAGGAAGCCAATGACATCATTGCCTCTCTTGAGAATAGGCTGAGGAGGTCCCTTGCAAAAAGAAAGGAGCTAGCTCTACAATTGAGTGAGAGCAATGAAACAATTGAAGAGCTCTCTGGACAAAGTGGATCTAATGAAGCAGAGGAGGCGGTCTCTAATCTGATGGAGAACAATCAAATTCTAACCGATCAGATCTCCAACCTGAAAAGGGAGCAGGAAGGCAATGCTCTAAGAATGACTGAAATCATTAAGGAAAAGAGGAAAGCTGAAGATGAAAGGAACAATGCCATGAAATCACTGGCGACCTCTAACAGAGCAAGAAATCTGGTAGAAGATGTAGTAAGGGAAAGTGATCTTGTTGTTCTATAACTTCAAGAAGACATGCAGATAATTACACAAGAAAATGCAAACATGCAAAAAAATTGGCATGACAAAGATGATGCATGCAAAAGGCTGGCTATTGAATTGTATCAACTAAAGGAACAGATGAAAGTTCTCGAAGAAAGAAATGAGACACTTAGAAGATACAATGAGAGCTCACAAAAGCTTGATGAGCAACTGAGGGCTCAAAGAAAGCACAAGGATCCCATAGGACTTGGGTTCACTAGTCAAAGCAGCAAGGAAACCGGTGAGTCCTCTGGAGTCAAGAAAGGCAAGATGGAAAAGAGGGAGAAATCAACGGAAGTCAAAGGTAAGAAGTCCTTCAAAACCTCTTGCCATCACTGTGGCAAACCGGGTCATAAAACAAATGACTGCAGAAGTGCACCGGTAAAACCAATAACCTCTAACGGTTATTGTAGAAATTGTAACAAGTATGGCCACAAGACTTCTCAATGTAGGTCTCGTCCCAACAATGTGTCTAGTGGAAGCAGGGGAAGCTTCAAAGGTTACTGCTATGCATGTAACAGGTTTGGACACAAGGCTGATGAATGCAGATCTAAAACTATGGCACTCAGATCCCCACCGAGACCGATATTCCCTAAGAGGAATGTAAATCGGAGCACAACCAACCGTGCTAACTGTGGCATACATGGCCATAATAACTCCCGGTGTCATTCACCTAAGAATAGAAGAGTCAATCCATGGAGAGCAATTGAGATGACTTGTTACAATTGTAACAAGATCGAGCATCTGGCCAAGGAATGCAGGAATCGGGCTATGAACAAAAAAGGAGGACCGGTCAAACCGGTGAACAAGACCCTGTCTCCCAACCAAAAGGGCAACAAGAGAAAAGAGATTGAGAAAGAAGTCAAGAAGGTTTGGTTCAAGAAGGAATTAAAGAGCTCTGCCGAGGAGAAAACAGAAGGAAGATCATCATCTATTGACGGTGATGTCTCTTCAGCAAACTGAGCCTAAAAGGTTTAGAGGGAATCGGTAGTTTGCCTACTGTTCCCGGTAGAACTGGTGAGCAATGAACTCACAGAGTCAAAAAGTGAAACCAGAAGAAGTCACCGGTCTATCATACGGACCAGACAGGTAAGTGCTGACATTTCAACCGAGGTATGATCAACAGGTAAATACATGAAAATTGGTTGACGAGGAAAAGATTAGGTAAGGTAATTAATGCTATAGCTGTTAATAATAGTTATCGTTTGGTAATTACCGTTATACCCTAAATCTATATAAGGGAAGGATGATTACTCATTTCACTTTGCGAAATTGTGATTTTTGTTTTTTAATGATTGAGTAATCTTCTTTTACTTTGCTTTATGGTCTTTGCAAAGTAATTTTTGTAAATCCGATAAAAAATTCTCTGTGTAAACCGGTCAAGACACGATGGCATCATCATCTTCTGTCGTCAATCTAATTCAAGGGAACCAATTTGACAGACCTGTTTATGACATCATGCCAGTACAGAACAGAGAAAACAACATGACAGGTGCGCTATCGTTGGTGCCTGATGGAAATCTATTGACTGAAGATGCTACTGCTTTCATTCACGCTAAGCAAGAAGAATTGGGTGAAACCTTCATCCAAAGCGAGTATCTCGCACTCTGCCAAGATGGAAAGCTTCAAGATAAGTATGCAAAGCTTGTAACTTCAGGATTAATCAATGGGGTTAGGTATCCAACTGTGTTTCGATAAAATCGGATAAGATTGGTTCTCATTTGTGTGCACGAAGCAGGGTTCTGGCTAGTGAAAGGCGCATGCACACCAATCACTAAGGAGGATTTGTGAAGGGTTACCGGATATAGCGACAAAGGGGAAGCTCTTACCTTTAGAACCATTGCGAATATTGTTGTCGCAATTTTAACAAAGTCGAAGTCCGACAGTCGATTGATGACTGTCAATGACACTTGAGGAAGGCGTTCGGTTTGCATCTGCAGTGATAGGGTACAAAATCTATCACTCGAGCAACATCAACAGTGTACCGGGCGGAGCTATACATGCCGCACACCGAATCATGCACAACAATGCATAGTATGATGTTTGCGCCATGTTGCAAGGACAAATCTTCAAAAATCTGAAGAAACTCGGTCTGGTCAAGAAAAAGTTTTTGAAATATGCAACTCTGTTGGTATGTCTATTCTTTTACTATCAAAATTTCTTTTCGGGCATAAGAAAGGTAACTTGGCAAGCAGATAAACCGATCATGATTCAAATAGGAGATATGGCTAACAAACTGGGGAATTAGTTTAATAAAGTAATGACCGATTACTTTGAGGCTTTCTAGCTGAGAATGCACGGTAGGGAAAGAATTCCCTCGGCTATTGTTGATTTATACAAAGATGAGGTGTGTTTTCTTGTAAGAACCAATCACTGTATAATTTAGGCTGTAGAGCCCAAAACACAGTATGCACTGGAGCTTGGGTATGAGATCTCCACTAAGACAGCCAAGGCACATGCAGATGCTTTACAAGAAAGTGACCTGGATCTTTCAGCATATCGATTCGGTACCTTTGAAGAAATTCAGGAGAATTTGAAGATGAAGTCTTCAGTAAAAGAACCTAAAAAGGTATATCTGAAGAGGTCTTCCACACTGAAGAAGAAGAAACCAGAAGAACCCAAGACTCAAAGGAAAAGAGCACAACAGGTGTCCAGCATGCAAGGGGAAGAATAGGAAGAAATAGAGAGCAAAGAAACAACTACTCTTCACTAAAAGAGGAAATCTGCAAAACCGGTGAAAGAGGATACACCGAGAGGAAGAAAACCAACTATTGAACAATTTCTTGAAGGAAAGGAACGAGGTGGATTGGGGACAGTTGGAAGGAGATATGGTCTAAGCAATGATGAGGACAAAAGAAAAATAGAAGAAGCTGTAGTTCACTGTATCTACAAGTTCAACTACACACCAACTGAGCTTCAGACAATAATACCGGATGATTTGTTGGAGATCATAGAACGAAGATGGAAGTCTTCAATTGACAAGGAGAAAGAGCTAAGGATAAAAGCTCTTCTAGAAGTCCAAAATCATCTAACTCTGGAGGAAGCAACCCAACAAGTGGATCTGCACAAGCAAAATTTCTTGATAAGAAAAAGGATAAGTCAAGTGCTTATTGGAGATGTTGACAAGGTGCATGAAGAAGGTGTTGCTACTTGGACAAAACTTCTTCAGCAACGACACTAGGCAAAAGAAGAATGCCATAAAACCACAGAGCCATCGGTGAAAGATACCAGGAAAGGAAAGGGTATACTGGGCGCTAAGACTTCGGTCAAGGGCAAACCTGCAGAAGAACCGGTAATTGTTGACATAACCGATGATAAAGCTGTTGATCCGACTCCACCAACTCTGCTTGCATCCCCAATAAAAGGTAAGGCTAGAACCTTAATTGTAGACAATATAGTAGATGAAGTTATGGATTATGGCAAAGTGTCCAATGCAGCCAAATGATTCAATGTGTTAGTAGAAGAGGATAAGTAGAAAATAGAGGTTGCCCTGTTGGAAACTTTCTTAGATTTCAACATAAGTCCTAGAGATTATAGGGCCAAATTTCCTCCATAACTAAATCAAAGGATTATGGTTAAATAGAGAACCGGATTGGCAACCAACATTAAAATTGCTAAGTAAACATTGACACAGGTAAAACCAGGTCTCAGTGAGGAGACAACTAAACTTCTAATGGAGGAAGTGTCAATGAATCTAGACACAAAGAATAGGGTTGCCAAGATAATCAATGGATATGAAAAGGAAGTATATCAAGACACACTTGAATTCTGGTAGACTTATGACTTCAGTACTTTGAAGACAAGAGGTCCACAGGATGAACCTGAGAAAGTATTGGAACCACCGATACAGTTTACTGCTCATGAACAACCTTCAACCGGTGAGCAAGAAGTTCCCACAGAACAATTCACATCCAGTGAACAAGTAAATCTAGGAGAACAAGTTCTACTAGAAGAACAAAGATTGGGAGAGTCATCAGAAAAGATGACTACTGAAAAAGAGACACATGAAGAAGAAATTGCTGTGGATAAGCAACAGGCAGCTGAGGAACAGTTCATAGAGCCTCCACCGGAAGAACAAATACATCCTGAAGAGGAAGTTCAACCAGAAGAAGAAGCTCATCCGCAAGAATAAGTACGACCAACAGAAGAGGTACATCCAGAGCAAGAAATTCAATCGGAAGGAGAAGTGCCTAAACAACAAGAAGTACCTGTCAACATTGAACAGGAAAAGCCTCCAGAAGAAGAACCGAAACAGGAGGAAAAACATAAGGAACCGGTAAATCTTCCAAGCTCATCCTCATCAAAGAGGAAACTAACTTTTGCAATTGAAACTGGAGCTAAGAAAAGCAAAGTTAGTGAAACTGTGGTTGACATAAGCAAGATGTCAACTAGACAACTCAAAGAGTTCACTAAGAGGAAACAGGACATGGTCCTCTCTTGTGTAAGGAACATCTTGTACAACTTTGTACCGGATGCAGACATTGATGAAGACGAACCTGTTATTGATCAACTGGAAATATTGGCACAAGCAATTGGAGAAGATGTCACCGATCCGGAGAGAATAGCCATTGATCATAATGAGAAGAAGCGAGTAGAAATTCTACACAAACAGGTTGAAGAGTTAAAAACAACTGTATCTACAAATACAAGAGTACTCCAACAACAGATACAAGAAGCAAGAAGTCTAATAACAAGGACTTCAAACTTTGAAGACTTTGTTCAGGATATCACTGAGAAGACATCCAAAACTTCATAAGAAATAAGAATTCTTTCATCCAAGTTCAATGTAAAGAACACATCCACAACAGAATACAGTAGAGAAATGACCAGTCTTGCTCTAATTATCAGAAAAGCTTCAGAAGAGAAGACTGAGAATTCAAGATATCAATGGATTCCAATTATTTCTTGCCCCTACATTTGATCTCATGCAAATGACAGCAACTGAGGCAGAAAACCCAATCAAGGAACCAGACTACAAAATGGTAGAAGACATGGAAAACATAATTGTATCACTGCAAGCAGCACACAAAAACTTAGAGCATGTCACCGGTCTATGGAATCCATTTCTTCAATCAGCGAAGAAAATATATAAGGATATCTTCACAAAGTTACAGATACAAAACGAGTCATTCAAGCTATAACAACCCTTTGTCCTATGGAGGCAAAAAGGGGAAGAAGATCACGACTTAGAGAAGATCAGAATACTAGAGGGTACTACAGAGGAAGAAAGAAGAAGAAGATACAGACAACTGTGTTTACAAGGGAAGTTTTACAAAATAGGGAGTGTAAGGTGATGTTTTGCCACCAATGCCAAAGGGCAAGATTGTTGACATATTTAAGTTGTCATTGGTTAAGTTAGAGGAAAACATCAATCCCACCGGAGCACCGGTAGACTAATCAATGCACCGGTACTCTGAAGTATGCATCGGTAGACCAAATGGAGTGTTTTCAACCAGTCTTATGGGACATACAGGGAAAGTATGACCAATCAGGTATAAGTTTATTACGGGTTGAGCGCATGATAATCCGAATCGGATTATGCGGAGTTGTCTTAGTTAAAACCGGATTATACGAAGCATTTGCAATTGGAACTGAAGTTAGCTTTTTAACTAGAGTTAGCTTTATTCTACGCGAGTGTTTCAAGGTAAACTCAAGATCATTTTGCAAAGCTTTTTATTGCATGCATGATTTATGGGTGAGTTTACAGCTTGGCGGAACTGTGAGAAGTATTTTAAGTAAGAATAATGTCTTATAAATACAGGTCATAGTATACACAAGAAGTGTTGTTGAATATTCAGAGCAGGAGAGAGATATCTTATGATAGGAGCTACAGTCACGAGAAGTGAAAGATAGAGAAGGGTTCAACAACCAAGCAAAGCAAAAGGGTAACAGGTATGATCTAATCAGACAAAAGGTGTCATAATAGATCATTGCTTTGAATTGTAAGAGCAGATTCAAATCCCTCAATCAGGGTGAACCCTAACAGGTTCTTGTATAAATCCCTTCACCAGATAACATCTTAATTGGTGTTGAAAGTCCTTTAACAAGGCGACTCCTAACAGGGTCAAGATCCTCACAGGTCTTCTATCAAATCCCTTTATCGGGTAACACTCTTACAAGTGCTTTGTAAGCCTTTAACAAGGCATCTTTTTTACTGTTGTAGTAAAGTTGTGGGTTTTGTCCCACTGCGGTTTTCTCCTTTTAACCGAGGGTTTCCACGTATATATGCTGTGTTGACCTGTGTATTTCTATTTCTGTTTATGAGTGTTGATTATATTCTTTTAATTCTGCAAGAATATATATAAGGTTAAAATTGAAGTAGAAATTGTATTTACTGATTCACCCCCCCTCTCAGTAACCGGTTAGGACTAACATAGGACCTATGAAACAATTTGGACGACCAACTGGGTGACTAACGTTGACAAATGGGTAAAGCAGTTCCCAACAATGTTGCGAGGAGTGGCGATAGAATGGTTCTCAGACATGGACCAGACAAAGATTGCTACATGGCAAGATCTGAAGAAGGAATTCCAGATCGAATTCAGATTGTTAAGGGATGATAATGAAATAGTGGCTGAGATTTATACGACAAAACAAGGGAAAGAGGAAACCGTGTGAGGCTATGGACGAAGGCTAAAGGAATTGGTCGGGAAAATGGAAAGCCAACTGGCTGACTGACTTAAGAAACGATGGTTTATCGAAGGGTTGAAGCTCACCCTCTGAAGGAAGATGAAGGTGGTCCCATCAACATCCTACAATGATGTCTACAACAGAGCCATGGACTTGGAGAGTGAGAACAAAACCTCCAAGAAGAAGAAGGCTAGATCCTCTGATGATGACTACGACTCCTCCGAAGGAAGCAGCAATGACGAAGCAAATAAAAAGGTACAAGCCCTTCAGAAGGATATGGTGAGGATGATGAAAGAATTCAAAACTACTATGAAGGGTAGCACAAGCAAGAGTGATGAAGCCGACCTGTGGTGTACCGATTGTAAGGAGGGTCACACCAAGGGAACATGTCTGAAGAAACAATTTTGCGACATTTGCCAGATCACGGGTCATTCCATGAGGGAATGGCCGTACAACATGAAATCTCGAAGCCACTAGGTGCTATTAACCCAGGAGGCATTCGCCTCAGCAGCAACAGGTACAAACAACCAAAACAACAACACAACATCATCTGGCGGCTTTCGGAACAATAGGCGAGGGGGCAGGGGTAACTGAAACAACAATAATAACAATAACAGTGGAGGAGGTTGAAGTCACCTTCAGTATGATACCTTCGGCCGACCCATGATACAATGTCATACATGCAGTCAGTGGGGACATTTCGCGAGAGAATGTCCAAAGGAAGCACCACAATTCCTTTGCCAATGGTGTAGTCTGGGAGACCACGACGAGACTAAGTGTCCTAAGCCCGGGGTGAACTTCCTAAGCATAGCAGAAGAGGAAATACTGATGCTAACCCGCAGACAAGCAAAGAGAAAACTATACCCCAACCCCGAGACAGAGGAGTGGCTACAAGAAGCTAAGGCCGCCATAGAGAAGGAATTGACTAACGAAAGGAGGGAAATGCATGGGAAGGCCAGTATATCCTTGGAAAGCAACCTCGAACAAAGCATAATCGGACAAATGTTGCACACGGAAATCTCGGTAAAATTCAAAGACCTTGTGGCTATGCCCCACCTGAGGGCGGCTCTTTTAAATATAACGACGACAAGGGAGCCAAAAATCAGGGGACCAAGCAGCGAGAAGAAAAACTCCCCCGGAAAGGAAGACCCTCTTGGATCCTCACAGGACCCAATTGTGTTGGAGCTTAACGTAGGAAGGCATCCAGCTGTATTATAGATGGGAATCCTTGTAGAAGTCTTAACCAACACCATAGTAGATGGAGGGTCCGAGGTCAATGTGTTACCAGAAGAAACTTGGAAAAGATTGGGGAAACCTACATTGTGGCCCCTGACCTTTCAACTCCCGGGAGTAGACCAGCACAAGATTAAACCCATCGACACGTTAATGGCGCAACAGGTAATGGTTGGTACCCAACCATTCGTGCTCGATTTTATAATGATTCCTCTAGAAAGAAAAGGGTACGACACCATTCCCAAGAGAGGGTGGCTAGTGGAGGCTAAGGTCAAGCATGACTGGAAGAGAAATTCTCTTTCTATAGAAAAGAGTGGCCGAAGATTCACCATCAATCTGAAGGCACAGTTGGTTAGTGAGGACATGGCATCATCCTCGGAGTCCGAAGGAGAGGAGGAAGACAAGGCAAGACAAATAATGGAACCCAATAAGGAAGGAGTCTTGGAGATTGAAACACACTCTGACGATGACCTGGATTCCCTAAATGGACTCTTTCATTGGCAAATGGAGGATTATGAGGTATTTTCATGCAACATGCTCCGGGTAGATGAAGGGGACAAAAAATAAACATTTTCGCTAGAATATACTGAGTATTAGGAGGGGGACACCCAGGTGACGGAGGATCCGGCACACAAAATTGACAAAAACAAGCCAATCAAATATGAAGAGCCTTCATTAAAAGTTGTGAACCTAGGGGACGAGGCCAACCCGAAGAACATCTTTGTTGGGGATGATTGGAATCCTGTACTTAAAGCAATGACCTTCAAGATCTTTATGGAATATAAAGATGTTTTTGCGTGGACCTACAAGGACTTAAAGGGGGTACCTCCAAAGTTGTGCGTCCACAGAATGAAGTTGGTAGACGAGTGGTACCCGTACGGAAGCGTCCTTACCGAATGAACAAAAACTATGTTGCACAGGTAAATGAGATCCAACGAATGCTGGAGGCAGGAATTATATTCAAAGTACAAATGAGCGAATGGGTATCTCCCATAGTCATCTCCTTGAAGAAAGAAGCCAACCAGATCAGGATATGTGTTGATTTCCGATGCTTGAACGCTATAACTATTAAGGACCGATTTCCTATACCATTCACAGATAGCATCTAGGAGGAAGTAGCAGGGCACGAAATTTATTCGTTTATGGATGGATTTTCCGAGTATAACTAGATATCCATCGCCGAGGAAGATAAGTTGAAAACAACCTTCGTGGTGGAAGATGGGCTATATGCCTATAACAGGATGCCCTTCGGGCTATGTAACGCCCCGGCTACCTTTCAAAGAATAATTCTTCATATCTTTGATCAAATGTTTGTTGGAAATTTCAAAGCCTTCTTGGATGATTGGTCCATCTACAATGCCGAGGACAACCACATAGTAGTCCTTCAGAGTGCATGGAAAGATGCAGAAGGGCACGACTGACGTTGAATCCAAAGAAGTGTCGCTTCATGGTACCGCAGGGAAAACTATTCAGACACATTGTGTGCCAATCAGGACTTAAAATAGACCCCGACAAGGTGAGGGTGATCTTAGAAATGGAACCTCCCATGGATGTTAGTGGCGTAAAGACGTTTCTCGGACATATTGGGTACTATCAAAGGTTCATCAAACAGGATGGCCATGTGTCCTACCCGATGGACAAACTGATTTGGAAGACAAAACCTTACATATGGGGAGCAGAACAAGGCAAGGCCTTTGAAGGACTGAAGGCAAGGCTGGTGGTATCACCTATTTTTGCATATCCCAATTGGGATAAGGAATTTCACGTCCATGTGGATGCTTCAAACTTTGCTATTGGGGCAACAATGGCACAAACGGGGGATCACGAGTTGGATCACCCGGTATACTTTGCAAGCAGACTTCTCTCCAAGGCGAATAAAAACTACAGCACCACCGAAAGGGAAGCGTTGGGAATGGTCTATGCGGTGCAAAAGTTTCGGCACTATCTATTGGCGACCCCTTTCACCTTCTACGTGGACCATCAGGCTTTGACGTATCTGGTAAACAAACCCATATTCCAAGGTCGAGTGAGTAGGTGGCTACTGTTGCTACAAGAGTTCACTTTCAAAATCATAGTTAAACCTAGGAAGAGCCATGTAAGTGTGGATCATCTATCCCAAATTAAGTTGGGGGAACCACCCGAAAGGGTGGATGATGATTTTCCAGATGCCCACTTGTTCAGAATAGCAGTTTTACCTTCTTGGTATACAAGCATTGGGGAGTACTTATCTATAGGCCAGTTTCCTCCAGCAATGCAACCTAGTGAACGACGGAAGATAGTTTTGAAAAGCAAAACATTTCAACTAATCATTGGGCTTTTGTATAAGATAGCACCTGACCAGATCCTCCAACGATGTGTGATGGAGGAAGAAGTCCCAAGAGTACTTCGGGAGGCCCACGAAGGTCCTGCGGGAGGACACATGGGTTCGGATACAATTGCTTGGAAGGTATTGCTGGCAGGATTGTGGTGGCCAACCTTGTACAATGATGCGTGGGAATGGGTGACAAGTTGCGATACGTGCTAGAGGGCAGGAAAACCATTGAAGAGGGACTTCATGCCACTCAACCCCTCTTAGGCACAAGAATTATTTGAACGGTGGGGACTTGATTTCGTGGGACCCCTTACGGCTAGCAAGGCACGAAGATGTAGGTATATTGTGGTAGCCACGAAAAACCTCACAAAGTGGGTTGAAGCATGGGCCCTACCAGTCAATTCAGCCATAAGTACTGCACGATTTATTTATGACCAAATAATCACAAGGTATGACATACCCATCCAGCTTACGAGTGATCGAGGGGGATACTTTGTCAACCACATAATAAGGCTGCTTACGATGGAGTTTAAAATATTTCATTCATTTTCAAGTCCCTACTACCCACAGGCGAATGGTCAAGCGGAAGCAATTAACAAGGTATTGGTATCAGTCATCTACAAATCTTGTGGGATCGAAGGGGAAGATTGGGAAGAAAGACTTCCCTCGGTGCTGAGGGCATACCTTCGACATATAAAGTCACTACTGGACAAACCCCATTTCAATTGATGTATGGACAAGAGGCTGCCATGCCTGCTGAATTTACGTTACCAAGTCTGAGGATAGCTGTTGAGAACAGATTAGGGGACATGGAAAGCTTGAAGGAACGATTGTATAACCTCAATAAGCTCGACGAGAAACAATTGCTGGCACAATTGGCAACGAAGATAGTCCAAGGACGTAGGAAGGTCTGGCATGATAAACATCTGAAGTGGACACAGTTCAGGCCAGGACAGTTGGTCCTTAAGTATAATGGGTGGAATGAGATAAAGTTGGGAAAATTCAAAGTTAAATGGCTAGGACCCTACAAGGTTCGCGAAGTTGGGGACAACGGTGCAATCAACTTGTGGACGCTAGCTGGAGAGGAGATATCCGACATTGTCAACGGGTCAAAATTGAAATTATATCACGAACGGGGGCAGGAAGCAGACTCCACTCATTGAGGCCAAGTCCGTCATCCGATATCTGGAATACAAAATTTAAAAAAACAAAAAAATCGTACAGTGCAGTACGACCACAACCGTATGGTTTCGAAAAAGTCCGTACGGTGCCGTACTAAGGAAAAATTATAAAAGACAACCAATATATAAAAGGCCGTCACCGTACGGAAAACACCCGAGAGGCACATTGAAAAAACTGTATAGTGATTCTAAGTGATTTTATCGCACCGTACGGAAGGGAAAAAATAGCACCGTACGGAAGGAAGTCGTCAGTAGATAAGACTGTACGGCTCATCTCTTTTTGCATACAACTGCTGTACGACGAGCCAAAGAAAAGTGCAGGCCACTATACCGTACGGAATCGACACGTGGAGGAGCAGAGTGGAACCATTTTTTTCCTACGACCATACGGTACCCTATAAGTGAAGCGGAAGAAGGCGCCGACAAAGCAAATTGAATTGGTGACCGCGGCAAGTGGAAGTCTAGTTCCAAAATAGAGGAGCATGGTACCCATTATTTTCCATTATTTACAGAATAGGACACTAGTCGTGGGGGGTGTCCGTACAGTGTACGGAAAGGGAGTTTAGTGGAATCGTTTCCTGCCGTACAGTCGTACGACACACCATATGTGCCAATTTAGTCGCACTAAATAAGTGTCAATTCGTTCGGATTTGTTGCTTAAGTGTTGTACGACAGGGAAGTGGAGATGTCCAACAGGTGAAAAAAAAAGACCATTGGACAAAGCAGTGCGCAATGGCTATACGAAAAAGAGGGCAACCGTACAAGCCACAAGGAAGTTAGGGATCCCCAAGCAGTTATATTTGCACAAAAAAGACAAGCGAAAAGAAATGGTTAATGGACATAGGAAGAAAAAACCTGAATTGGAGGAAACAATTGCAGACATTGAGCACAGCCATGGAGAAGGACAAACGGGTGTTGCCTTCTGGAGTCAAAGTTGCAGGCAAGGAGAAATTGAGGCCTAGGGTGCAAATGTCGACCTAGAAAGCTATACTCAATCGATAGACAGTGACATTTGAGGGATTAAATAGAGTCGAGTGCAGGCAATGGTGGCAGGACATGCCAGATGATGATTTCACGAAGGGACAACTCCGTAAGGCCGAGGTATATTGGGCCATTCAGATGCCAGTTTTAGTATTCGAGAATACGAGGGAGCTCTTAGAATCATGATTGACGCCTTTGATAGATTCAGACGGACGAGTGCCTTCGACTACTGTGGCCATCCGATCACCATTGTGTTCTTTGCTGCTGATTTTATGAGGGTTTTTGGTATTCCTGGCAGACATGGGAAAAAGGTAGCGACAAAACCAAAGAAGATAGACAAGGATGAAAAAGTGAAATGGATATCTTTAGTTTCGAAGGCATTGTCACTTGCGGAGTTAGACTCCATTGCCTCTGCCTCTAAGGGTCGTGGTATTAAAAGGACCTTCGTTGCACCAGGGGAATGGCATGCAATAATGGATGTCATGAAGAGTAGGTTGACAGGTTCTAGTCGAGCCTCAGACATCACCATCCCACAACTTCTACTTATGAATGGTCTCTGAAATGGAATAGTATATGATTGAGCGATGCTTTTGGTAGAGCGCATGTACGAGTTCCTCACATTGCAGTGTAAGACATTTTATATGCCTCACTACGCCAATGGCTTCTTTCTTGAGGCCACCCGTTAGTAGGTTCCAACAGACAAATGGGAGGTACAGCCGCATGCCGCCTTGGCACCGGGTGAGCCTCCAATTTTCTATTAGCGACACTTGGATACCGGGGGTTCACAGTTAGGTCAGAAGCGAAAATCCTAGACGGTTGCCTCTGAGGCGAAGGGAGACGACGACATGGGCAGCGATAGTGTAGAGGAATCAGAGAAGTTTTCGAGGGTGAGCGGGAGTGATAGCTTTCACATGATGGATAGAGAGCCAGCCGGAGGAGTGGTGGCCCCTAATCCAGGAGCCCCCTCGGAGGGGAGAGTTCTATTTGCCCCTTCATTCCTGTTGGCGAGTGTGCTCACATTCACTGCCATACTGGTACCCGGGTTTGGGCAGTTGCACACTCCAATTACTCTTCCCCATTCCCCAACGCAACCACCAGCGGTGACAACAGAGCCTGCCACGAAGGTGGCACTTGTGTAGATTCAACCTGAGGAACAGGTAGTAGTGGTTCCGGGAAGTGATGTGGGTCTTGGTGGGACACACGTTTTGGAAGTTGGCCTGGAGTCAGTGGCGTCGGGAGATGCTCCAGGAGATGCAGTGGATGCATGGCTCGACCAGTTCCAGTTGGTCCCTAGGCAACCTATTGGACCTCCTTCCCTGTCGAGATAGAGACAATTGCCACCACCAAGCACCAAGGTAGTTGAAGTTGAGGAGTGCAGTGTGGGCACTCAACATGTTCCGGGTGGAGGTGAGGATGTGGGGCCACAGGGTTCAACCTCACCATAGTCATAAGCTACACCTGCATAGGAGCCCAAGAGCAAGCTAGTAGCCATGGGAGCATTCATGGTGAAGATCTCCGAGATGGGGGATAAGATGCTGGAGATGGGATAGAGGCTGGCAACTTCTATGTGGACTGCTGGGCTGGATGTGGCAGCAGGGGCCGTGTGCTGCAGTCTTGATTTTCTCACTGGGCAATGTGAGGGAGAGTTTGCGAGGTGTTTTCTTTGTGAGGGGTGGCCTATTGTGGAGACTTCTGCGATGTTGCAAGCATGGCAGGGTCTGCGCTTGCCTGGAGGACATCGGTTGTATTCGCTGCTCTAGTAGTTGGAGCAAGGTTTTCGAGTTGCGTATTTGGAGATGCAGAGGGCTCAGCATGGAGGAGGTGTGGCCGAGGCAGAGAAAGGAGTGGCCGTTGCAGCTCGGGAGGAGCTCGCCAATCGTCTCCAGGATGTTGAGGCTGAGTTAGTTTGGGAGACGGAGTCTTGGGTAGCCTTGGAGGTCAGGCAGGAGGAGCTGGTACACTTGGAGAGTCATCTGCGGGATGAGTTGGCTCAACTGTAGCAGCAGTTGGTGGCCGCACGGGAGATAGTCGACCAGAAGGAGAAGCAGATTTTGGAGGCGGCTCTCATGGTGAAAACTATGTGGGAATGCTAGTTGCTGGCGGAGCGTGATCTAAAGCACAAAGCTTCTTGAGCTCAGGGCATGCACGCCTACTACACCAGGCCCTTCTTCATCAGGGACGCTTCCTCCGCCCCCTCCTTCGTCATGATTTTTCTGTTAGTTGTCTAGACTCTATTCATCCCATTTTGTTGCAAGTCCCGGACATTTTGTATGATGTTGTCTGGAGACGACTTTCTTTTTGGGGGGGATGATGCTATCGGGAAAATGGGTAGTTAGACGGTTAGCCCATCCGAGGGAGTTACATGGATGCGACGGTTCGCCTTGCATCCTCTCGGACATTATATGTATGCATTCTTTTCTTGAAGGAACAGACGACAATGGTGATATAGAATACATGTGTACTTGATGATTATGATATGAATAGAATGCTGTTATGTTCTCTTTACATTTCTTGTTGAATACTTTACTTTCTGGATGCAATTAGTCTCTGTTACCCCACAAGGGTAAAAAACAAGGGTTTCAAAATCACAGCTTGAGGAATTTTAAATTCTTCAGTCTGCAGCACTTTGAGTTGGTGCAACATTCCAATGAATTGTGCATTCTGCTATGGCTTTATACAGAGGCCATGACTGAGCTTATTTGAGAGGAGATTGGTATTTTGAGTCCAAAGTCATCTTCAGAAAATGCTACAGGTCTAACAAATTAGTTTTCTTTGCGAGTTCTCAGCCATTAGAGTCTGCACGGGACTCCAATAAGGCAGCCGCAGGGTCTTTGGTAGCTGAGAGAGTTTAAGGAGACGAGCCATGGGGTTTAGTGGAGGCACTAGGAGTACCAGCAGTCAACGTTAGGCAGCAGCCACAGTCATTTATCACTTGCCGTCCCTTTTCTATGCCAGCCGTGGGTTATGCTTGCACTCACGTTAGACATTAGGGGCTGCGATCTGAACATAAGGGGCAGCGTTTATCAGTAGTGAGGCACGTTTTTATACCAGAGAATTCCACAATCATTACGAAGTCAGATTTCCAGGTTCTTGTTATGGCAAATAAAGTTATATTTTAATGCATTGATCATTATTGAAAATAAACTCAAATGTTTGAATTGCAAATAGAAAAATTCATTCTGATTGGTTGTATGCAAACTATATGACAAAATGCTATGTTAAATATTAAGCTAATTTGAATAATGTTATAAAGTTGTTTGCAAGTTTATTTCATTGAAAATCAGATACTGGTAAAACCAACTTACTAGTTTACATGCAAAGTGTTTGATAAAATGTCAAACATCCAAGTTTGAAAGTTAGAACTTGCAGGGGTTCTTACAATGGCTCTTATATTGAATTTTCTGCAATTCGATGTCTTTTAACATTTTGAATACCAATTGACTAACTCTATTCTTGTGGCATTTTACTTCACCTTCCCCATGAACGGTGGGCTGTTCATCTTTTGCTACATGGATTTAGTGAAAACCATTTGATTGCAATTCCTTGGAGACCATGTCTCTTCAAGGCATTCTGTCATACAGCTCGTGGGTCTTTGATAATTTCAGCCTTCAAATTTGTCTCCCTTGCTGCGAAGTCCTTGAAACCATGTAAAGTACCATTACAGGATGGCATTTAAGGAATCACGTTGATTCATACTTTTCTAGACCTGGTAAAAGAGCCCCATCAGGAAAGGGCTGTCCGTTATCTCAGGCTTATGCTGTTTTTTACAACCTGATAATTTACACTTCACAATGCTGAATAATAGCTTCAAAATCTTCATCCATGGGCTGCCCTGTTTGAAAATCTGGCTTTGTGGAATCAATTATAACCTCATAGAAACAGATCAGAGAAGAGGAATTCTTTGCAAAAGTGATCAAGGCTGTATTTGTCATTTGATGGCAGAAATATAGAAGAGAATTGAGCTTTGAACTTCCCCTTAAAATATTAATTAAGCCTTGTGTTGGTTCACAAAACCACATATTGGAAATCCGAGAGCCTGCCAACTCTCCAATAGAATTCCAAATCAATTCTGGCCAACGAACGGGAATATTTCAAACTCCCCTGCACTTTAGGCTTCGCTACACCTAGGCGGGTAAACCTTTACTTCAAACTTGATCACCTGGTTCAAAGCTCTTCTATAGCGAATTTAAGTTGGTGAGTTCCTCGGTTGGCAAAATCCTTGAACTCGATCAAAATAAAGTTGAATGCTGAATGATTGAATTAAAATATTGTGTAATGATTTAGTAAGTTTTGTAGGAAGGAATTGATAGATTTTCTGACTTCATATATAAACCCAATATTTCAATAATAAGACCAGTGCCTCTGCTTACTCGGGTGATAGAGTCAACTTCAATGAAGGTTTACGTACAACTTTATAATGTTCAGCACATTTATATTGTTAATCAATTCAATAATCAAGACACGACAAATCAAATATTTATGCAATCCTAAATTATTCCAGATCGAATTTAAGATGCTATTTGACCGTATCCACTTATCCGATATTTAAATTGTATACAATATTCAAAAATAATAATTACAAAGGACGGTTCATCTGCAGTTTAATTCTCCATGCTTTTAATAATAAACAAAGGATGTTTTATTTTATTATTAAAATAAAATAAATTTATAATTACAAAATCATACTATAGCCCTTATCCCTCCATACAAAATATATAAAATGTTTCTATTTATTGAATCTCTTTTTTCTGTTGAATCTGTCTCCTCTCCGCTTTGATTTTAAATTAATATTTATACAAAATGGAGCATCATGCGGTTGTGTTTCTGTAAAGACACACCGCTTCATGTATATTTATCTTTTGTTAACAATTATAATTAAATGACAACAGGGCTTCTCCTATGCGCATGGTTGTGAACAACAGGTGGAGGTAATGAACCGACGTGTCTCTCCATTCTGCACCTGTCATTATTGTAACAATAATCAAACTTGTTTAAGATTGTTGTTTGCATCTTCGGGTGTACAGACTTCATTAACTCCTCTTCCGCTCACCCTGTTCACATGATCCTTCGTGATTACTTCTAAATGACGTCTATGCTGCTTCTATATACATATTCCTGTCACCATATTTGGAGATGTCATTATTAATCTTTGCTTGATATGGTGGATATTTTTCCATAGCCCCACGCACCTGGTCAATGTTATCACAGGCAGCAAGTTCTTTATGACCATAAGGGTAAAGCAATCCAAAATTGGAATAAAGCTTCCGTCGATCATCCCGAGTCAATTCTGTCCCAATACTGTTTGTTTTTATGTTGACGGCCCTTCTATCAGCTTCAAATGCCAATAGATTACACATTATTTCTTCAGTAGCTCCTCCCAATTTCTTGCAAAACCTGTAGAAATCTTCCAGATATGCTTTATAGAGTGTGTTTTGCATAATTTCTATATTCACGTCATCCAAATCCTCGGAGGTAATACACTCTGAAAAGTATGGAGCCAAAGGCGTATCAACAAGCACCAGTCTGTACAATTCTCGCATATTCTGTGCAACTGCAAGTGTTGCAATTCTTTCAAACATGCCCAGAGGATGGCATTTTTCTAGCAGTTCATGAACATCCCTTTCGTGAAGAGTGCCAATAACAATAAGAACCACATTGTCAATCATATAGCCATACGTAATATATTCAAGGAAAGTCGACAATGGCTCAGTCGCTTGAGAAAGCATGTGTCTGTATTCATCCACCAGTTTCAGGGTACACTTCTCAACAATTGTTGATGTATGCAATGGTGAGGACTCTTATATGCATTGACGTCTCTTCATTGCTTTAAAACACTCTTCACATTAACTACCCAGTGAGCCATCTCTGGTGAAATGATGCTATTTTGCCATTCCCGAAATCTTTTCACTTCTCATCATTAAATTTCATCGGCTGCCACTTTAAACATAATTTGTGATTGTGTGTTTCCTTTGGCTTGAAACCACAATGTTACTTCCACTTGGATTACCGTAGACTCCTGGCCAGACTGAACGCATGACAGGAATGAAGGCTTTTGAAATGCATTTCTTATGTTCGACTGCTAGAGCAGGATACTGATCAAAAAATACAGACAAGCACTGTCTCGACCTGTGTAACTCCTTAATGTCCGGTCTGAAGTACATGCATATCAGTTTGGCCAAAATTGTGGGTTGCATAGATGATAGGTCCGGATGCATCTTGCTCTGGAGTAGAAATTTTGCAAATCCCTCTGCAAGAATACCATAATCGTTTCTACATCACCCAAGTCTCCAAGTTCATCCCAATCATCTCTATCCAGTCCAGATAATAGAAGATTTAGTATGGTTAAACTACTATCTCCATCATATTATGATATGCCTTGACATTAACATGGATCTCTAACATTATTTCACAAATGGAGGTTATATTTTTTTGCAAAAATTAAGACTCCATCACCTTGCTCTCACAAGGCTCCTTGACCATAAGGATTTATTTACAATTTCTCCAAATCTTTGCATGTTGAGGCAACCACTTCAAGTCTATAATATTCTGTATAATCAATATCCATAAGTGCTGAATCTACTAGATGCAAAGTTCAAATCAAAATTTGGTTAAGTTCAAATCAAAGCGGTTCAATCTTAAACTCATAAGTGAAGTAAATATTTCAACTAATCTCTCAAGTTCTTCTAAGCTTACCTCACTATTTAGGCATAAAAAGTTTAGAGAAACCAATGAAAGCAACTTATAAGCTAACGACCACCAAATCAAAGCAAAATTAAGGAAACTAGTTAACAATTTTTTTTTTTTGTTGTTGCTGATTACCAATTTACCCAGGATACTCCTGCATCACTTTATGGTTCAAATTTTTAATTTGAAGCACTCATTGTTGGTGGACATTATTGTTGGCACAGTCTCACCTAGGTCACAACTGCAATTGTGGTCCAATCCACTTGCATTTTTCTGTCATATTTTGTTTTTGAAGTTGTCTCAATACTTTAATACAATTTACTGTACTAGGCCCTATATCTCAAACATTTGTAGATCCAACATGGATCACGCCTCTCTTCTTTGGAAGTTTTTGATTACACAAAAATTTAATGAGGCAATAAGTGGGGAAGAGTTCTTGCACCTTTTCTTTGGAATAACTGTAACAACCAAATTCTACTTGCATAATTAAAATATAAATAAAACTTTTATTAACGAACATGAAAACGTAATACAGCTAACTTTCATTTCCCAAGAGCATGAAAAGAACTATCATTAACCTTCCTTTGTAGTTATTAACCGTCTTTCACATGAAACTAAAAAAATAACTTTCTCAACTTGCTTTACAAAATATAAAATCAATTAAGAAAATAAATATTTGCTTTAACAAAATAACTAACAGAATCAAAGCTTGTACATGCTGATCCTTTCATTTGTAACTTTCTGGAAATTCGTCCATCATGGGTAGAAGAGTACCATCAGGGGTTTTTACCACCCAACCATAGATCTTTCGATCGTGACTGACTGCCACCTACACAACTTCTAGATGAAGTAGCCCAGCCCTTCCCAAGAGTACATGAGTACAGTTTCCATTTTCTTGCCATCAGAGACTTGGTGTAGA
This sequence comes from Chamaecyparis obtusa, assembly GCA_027943335.1. Classification (NCBI taxonomy): domain Eukaryota; kingdom Viridiplantae; phylum Streptophyta; class Pinopsida; order Cupressales; family Cupressaceae; genus Chamaecyparis; species Chamaecyparis obtusa. The sequence continues at coordinate 135,279 of BSBK01007582.1, read as the reverse complement.
ACCCACGACGATCTTAGCCAGTCATCCTAAAGACATCCTTGCCTACTAGGTGACCTTCCTAGCTAGATATACTACTGGTCCTAGTGACTGTCGTATACTACCCATAGCTTAAGTTTTGAAAGTACAAGCACATACCTTGTGCAGTCAATGTCACCACCAAACTCGTTCCATGGACCTCCTCATCCATTATATCAGATAACAATCCTGATGGCATTAACCTTTGCTGGTAAGATATTTTTAAAGTCTATGTTCTACCCATTCCAGGTCTGTATCTTAATTGGTTAAATCCATTATAGATTTAAGGAGGCTCAAAAGGTTCAAACATAAATCTCAAAGATTCAGGCTCATACACAGATCTGATTGTAATCTAGAGAGACAATTAAACAATCCAAAGGAACCTGACGGTAGACCATAACTGGAATCAATTTATTAAAGGTTAAACCTTACTGGTTCTGTCATATCTGAGACATGGATATGTTACATTCGTAGAGATTAACAATTTCTTTACTAGAGATAAGTTATTACTTCTTCGATGTGCATCAATCATAAAGATATGCATGAGGAATTTACGCAAGATTTATAATTAGTACAAACATTGCATGCATATTAATCTACTGCAGTATGATGCCCCAAATCTAGGCAGATAAACAATGTTGTTATGTAGATAAACAATGCCGTGATGTAGATAATTAATGCCATGATGCAGTAAACAATGCCGTGATGCGAATAAACAATGCCATGATGCAAATAAACAATGCAATGATGCAAAGGAAACCTTTCCCAACCATATGCAAACTCAGAAGTAATTATATGATGATACAGATAATGCTGGCAGAGATTCTATCTTGTTAACAAATCAAAATGCAGTGCATACATATATGAATCATGGCACAGACGTGCATCTTTTATGTATATAAAGAGATGCTCACATAACATTTCAGAAAGAAAACAACATCACAATCATACTTCACGTTATTTCATAAGCATCCAAAAAGAAATGTAATATGACTTCAAGCATCCTTTGATAAATCTATTATTCGAAGTCAAAGAGAAACGACGCGAAGAACAACTCATGCCTCCTTGCTACGCACGATCAAGGAAAAATCAAGCAGCAAGTAGTAACAACCATCTCGGAGTCATAACAACAGTTGTAGCAAAAGACAAAACAAATGATGCTCAACACCCAAAATCCCCACACATGCTGCTTTTCCCCAAAATTCGCAAGCAAGAAAGAATGAGCTCCCTTAGCTGACCCCAAGGTTCGTAGCTTGGGAGTGGCAAGGGTAACTCCTTGCCGAGGTGGCAAGAGGGAGTTACTCTTGACACCCTTGACAAGAGCTCCTTTAACAAAAGACATACGCAAAGCATAACATCCGATTACTAAATGATTGGAAATAATTTCATGAGAATGCAACATGTGAACAATAATAATAAGTCATATCTTTATATGTATATGTATAAATAGATATGCATTCCAATGTGTGTGTGTGTGTGTGTGTATATATATATGAGATTACATTTTACATAAAGGTAATATTGCCAAATGCATAATACAAGGTAAATCAAAATGCTAAATTAATATATTAATATATACTCATATATGTATATATTATATATATATGCATATATCTGCACGCATATATATAAATATATTTCCAAAGGAATAAACAAATAAATAATAAATACAAGGATAATTAAATAATGATTACCACGATTGTTTATTAAAATTGATAAGGAAACTCAATGCGTAGGACAACTAGACCACCTAGACATCCAATTATCATATGCCCCTTCCTAAGGAACTGACAACGATCGAGGTTCTAGCGTGGATGACATTACTGACTTTGAACGTTTGCTCGTTTGCTCCCACGTTGATGATACTCGTTGCCCGCTTGTGGGATGGTTCTCCTCCATCCACTGACATGGAAGCATTAGATACCCACATCATTGTAATAATGTCATGCTATCAGAATAACATAAATATGCATCAACAATTCGTTTCCAATTTTCCACATAAGAAAATACAATTCCTCCTAATATTATTTTCATTAACAGAACAAAATATACGGTTCTATTCTCATTAGTAAATCAACATAACCAAAATTAACTGAAATTCATTAAACCGCCATTGTCACACTTCACAAGAAACAGTTATTATGGTTATAAAATAGAAATGGTCATGAGGAAGGGATGTAACAAGACCACTTTACTTGACTCACCTCGTGATCTTGTTTGTCTATTTTTCCGTGTTTTGTTGAACTCTATTTTGGGTTTCCTTTGTCTTCTTTTCTGGCATCTTTGCAAGTATGGCTTTTCCTTCCACACCTAAATCTTCTAAGCAGGGTGGTATTTGTTCTTCTTCTTCATCAAGCATGGGAAGTTGATAAAGTTTCAAGTAGTCATAAATAAGAAGTGAGTGCATTTTTTCAAAGGAGGGGTAAACGCTTTGACCTGGAGCTATGAACTGGTGAGGCCACAAATGGGGGACCTCATCCCCAATGGGATTTGAACCTTGATGGCAAGAACAACAACACAACTTAAACATCACAGCATTCCAATACTGGCAGAAGTGAGTGCATCTTCATAAAAGCAGGTAGATCAAGTTTTATTGCATTTTCGTCTATGGCCTTCTAACAGATTTTGCTACTTCTTGCTGAATTATAGGCTAAACACATAATTTTACAAGTGAGCCACTGTTTTAGCTACACTGAAGTGACCTACTGCTTTGGTGGTATGCACCTTCCTCATTGGTAGAAGTTTTTGTGCTCTTTGCACACATAATTTTCCTAACTTCTAGAGTATCCAATCTTGAAGATAAATGTTTTCTTCACTTACTACAATTATGAAGTATTTCATGTATATTTCTAAAGTCTTTATGATGTGCATTTTCTTCAATGTAAGCCTCTTTTGTTAAAGGCTTCAAGTTAGTTACCATAGCCATAGGTGAAATGGGTAGCCTAGACAACATATTTGTCACAATATTGTTGATTGCTTTTATACATTTGACCATCAAATGGAATTGTTGTAGAAATCCCCATCCATTTATAATCCCTTGCTGCTTGTAATATGTTATTTTCTTATAAATATTAATGGGACCTTATATATGATAAAATGAATTTAGTATTGTACAATATATAGTAGTGTAAAATGAATATAGTAGTGTACAATATATTAGTCCACTTCCTTATAAATGGACGAATCTAACTAAAGTGCATCATATACATCATGGTTGCGTGTTACTTGAAAAATATATTATAATGAAAGTTTTTGAAGAATTTCTATGCACAAAAGTTTAGGTACTCAGTAAGGATGACATGTACGTCAAAGGATTCTTTCAAGATCATGTAAATCAGGAGTGAATATATTTAAATGTTAGATCTACCCATTGTGGCATTGCATAAAGTATGTTGCACCCTAATGCATTGCAGGACTTTTGAGCAGCATGAAAAATTCCATTTGGAACTTGCTGGCAACTTTTCTTTGTAACAAATAACCTGTTACATTGGAGATTTTCTTTTTCTCTGGAGAAACATGCAGAAAACATAAATTGTTTGTAAATAGTAGATCACCCACTTGCCCTTTTGAGTCATTTGAAATCTATGTAGTTACTCAATTAAGCTGATAGGTCAAAAGGTTTCTATAAATGTGATGTTTGATATCAACCTTTGGGTTGCAATAAGACATGTTGTTTTAGAATTGGTAAAGCAAATTTTGTTTTCAAGAATGGTAAGTAGTGCCTCTTTTCTTGTCAGCTTACATGTGACTTATTTTTAGACTAGTTGAGTTTGATATCTAGCTTCAGAATCTGAATAATGCATGGATATATTGCAGGTCTTTACGATCTCTTTGGTCTCATTCAATTACAAATGTAAACTTGGTGGAACCTTCCAAAGCAATGTCGTACGTCAACAGGAATCTGTTGCGAGGTATCATTTGCTTATGTTGATATTTTCTTATTCCATAGCTGAAGGTATAAGCCGCCCTTTCTTTTCGTTGTACCATTTCAAATAGCTTATCTATATTCATTTTCACTAGCTCTATCATCATTATTTTTCTCTAGCAATTTGCTTTTTTTGATCTTTGTTATAAAACTAGTACATGCTAATTACTGGGCTCTTGATAATGTGGATTGTTTTGACATAATTCTATCATGGAACCAGGAACATTAGTGATAGGAAACATTTTTGAAATTGGCTATATTTTCCTGAACATAGATGAAATACATCATATTTTCTGAGCCTTTTCTTGATATTTTGATGTGTTTTGGATATTCTTCGAGGCAGAAGAGGTAGTAAAACTCTGGTTAAGGGAACTTCAAGCCTATAGGAAAATACTAGTGTCCTTATGTACTTGGACTGTATCTGGGGCTCTCCTTAGCATTGCTTGTTCTCAATTTGTTTCTCTTCCGGATTGTTTGTTTTCACTCGGGTCTTCTTCTGAAACTTTGTTTCTGCATAAATTTGTTAATTCCAATAGGGTGCAGAATAGGTAGCGAAACTCAGGTAAGGGGACTGCGATGGGGGCTATCCTTTGCATTGCTTGTTCTCATTTTGTCTTCAAGACTGTTTACTTTCACCCGAGTCTTCTTCTGAAACTTGGTTTCTGTATAAATTTGTTAATTCACATAGGGTCCTCAAATTTTCAGTTAAATCATGCATTACATCCTTATTGTTTCTTAGGTTTTGATCAAAATTGCTTTTATTTGTACCCAGAATTAAATTTTTCAGCCATTTGTCTTTCCCCGAGTAGTATTGTTTGATGTCAATTCTGTATGGTCTAGGTGCCGAATTTGTCATTACCAAAATAAAATTGTGTAGGGGTCATGGTCCTTCAAATTTTTCTTTGTCGAATTTTTATGACCATGGGGGGCTCGGAACATAAGAATTTTTTTTTGTCAACTTCTGATGGCTTTGGAAACTAAGGCCTAAAAAATTGGTCATTTTCAAATTTTGATGGCTTTGGAAGGTCAAGACCTTAGGATATATGGGAGGTAACATTTCTTTTACCGCTAGAACATTGTCCTACCTTTTCATGTCCATTATTATCTCCACAGTGTTGATGAATCTCTTGCGTAGGGTTGCCAATAGTGTTTGAGATGAACTGGGTGCATATTGTCACCGGCCAACTCCTCCTAAAAGAGGGGTAAGGGAGAAGGTTTCCCTTTCTTCCCAAGCACCTAGTTATCGAGTCACGACGGTGTTGGATGAGCTAAGTTGGACACATGACTGTTTATTCAAGGGGCCTGCTGGTTTTAGGTGGGTTTCGACATATGTGGGGTATCGTGCGAGCAAACATTAGGACAAGATTAAAAGAAACTGAAAAAGATAGGACAGAGTTAGAGAAACATGAATCTACCTATAATCACTTCATAGTCATACTATCAAACTTTACTCAAGACAATAGTAAACTACTAAACATACATGATCGACAATCAATATATGAAAGAGCATAGAGATTCATTTCCAGCAAAAAACATTGTCCATTCAACACAAAAGTGACTAACAACCTTGAATAGAGGACAAAATAACACATGAATGATACAAATTTTACCAACAACCAAGAAGAGTGCTCAAAATAGCAGAGAAGTCATGGATTCTTCTTTTGATTATCAGTAACCTAACTCAACCATCACTGGACTGTGCATACAAGATTCTAGGGTAGCACAAAAGTAAATCCTAACTGCAAAGTAGAGAGGAATTTGAGAAACTATCTAACTTCTATCCCTATGGTGCCTCCAAAATCATCAATTTTGCGAACCCTTGAAATGGTCCAAAACTATACATTTATAGCTCTACCCTGTACAACCTATTCACTAATATTTTACATTATTTACATGTATGTACAACATGTACAATCATTTACAAAATCGAAAGGGAAAGAAAGAAGTGGGAAAGGGGAGAATAGAAGGGAAGACCATGACTTCGGTTCCCGAGGGGGGAAGTCCACTTGCATTGCAAGTCATTGGCTGTTAGGTGTACCCATTCTAAACTTGGACTTGTCTCGTCAATGCTTATTCGGCGAAGTGTTTGCAACTCAGCCACTTGCACTTGGCCATAGATAGAGGAACGACGCCCAACGCGAGAAGTAGATAACCATTGCGGGATGCCCATCCCACTTGTTACGTCACTGTCATAAGGTACCTGCACATCATCTGCCTCTGTGTAATGATCTCGTTTAGGGACCCTTCTTGATTTGTTCTAAAATTCCTTGTTAGGGTTTGGATTACTTAAGCCAGTTTGGCATGGAGACATCGTTAGCCTATTCATGAGATTCCTGTAGGCTAATGAGTGGGTTTAGGTAATCCTGGAGGTGTTGACAAAAGTAGTTTCTCGTTTAGAGGGGTATAAGGAGCACAACACCCTTTTTTGGAGTCCTTGTAGAAACTTTCTCCTATACTTACTATTATTAGTAAGTTAGTGATGAGCACCGACAGAGTAAGTTTCTATTTTTAGTAATGATGGTGGAGTTAGGTTTTGATGTTTATCATGAGATTTGATATAGTCTGGAGGTATAAATAATGATAAGTTATTGATGTATAAAGTTAAATTAAATATTTAATGTTAGTGTTATTTTAATTTATTTATTTAATGAAGGAACTATAGAGACCAAATATAAAATCAAAGGTGATATTTTAATGGATGGGCCTTTATTTATTTATTTTTGTTGTTTTTTTTTTGGTCGGTAAAAGGCCGAAGCCAAGAATTTTATTAATCATAAAACCAATGCTTCAAAAAACCCCGCTCAGTGCAGGCGCTGGTAGGAAAGAGTGGGGCCGAGAAAACCTCCAACCTTGCCTAGTACCATAGTCCAGATTCTGATACATAATAATCTTAGAGGGCATACCCTCCAAGTACAGATTCTTGAAACATATATATTACAAATTTCATAAGAAGCTATTCATATTGCTTGTTTGAAATGAGTCTCTAATTGTTATATGCTTGTCCATTTGACGAAGTTGGAAATCCTCCCTTCTAGATTTTTCGGTTATTGTTTTTGTTCGGGTCTTATCTTATGAAGCCATATGGATGGGCCTTTATTATTTAATGCTACATTGGGAGATTAAAAAGGGAAGTGATTCTTATTGAATAAAAGCAAAAAAAAATTCTCCAAATAATAACGAAAAAAACTCCCATAATAATAGCGAAAAAGTGCTCTTGAAATAATAGTGAAAAAAGCGCTCCCAAAATAATAGTGAAAAAACATTCTTGGAAAAATAGTGGAAAATGCAGTTCCAAAAAAATAGAGGAAAGACATTCCCAAAATAATAGTGGAAAAAGTGTTCTTGGGAAAATACATTAAAAAAGTAGTTCCAAAAAATAGCGGAAAAGAAAAAAGTTACTTATTAAAAAAAACAGCTAAAAAGCTATAAAAGGAGGATTGGGGCTCTCATTATGGGTATGTTGAATATTTTTCTTGCTGGTTTGTGAGGACGGAAACCCTCGTATGTGACATTCTCTATGTAGTTGAAAGCATAGTTCGACTTATTGCCGATAAGTCAACTTATCGCGATAAGGTTTACCAGCCGATAAAACTTGTATAGTTATCGTCTGGAAACTTATCGCCGATAAGTTGCTCTTATCGGCGATATATTGGCGATAAGTGCATAACTTATCGCCATTTATCGCGGCAGCAGCATGTTAAAATGCAACAGTAGTAAAAAACGCCCAATTTGGTTTTATTTCGACTGCCAGTGATTTTTTGTGGAGAGAAAATATAGTAAGAAGGGTTTTGGAGGAGAAACATCAGCATTTGACGCATTTTGGATCGATTTGGAGTGGATTCGAAGGGATTTTTCAAGCAAATTCAAAATCACAAGTAGGTTTTCAAAATTCTTTCCCTTTTGTTTTAAAATCATTTTTTCTCGTATTAAATGCATTCAAGTTTATAGAAACTATCTAATATCATTTCCAATCTACTATAACTTGTTTTAGAATGTAATGAATAAGATCTAACACCAGTTTTTAGCAATTTTTGCAAATTTTTCATAGTTTTGTCAAAAACTTCATATTTTCTCAAAAATTTCATAACCTTTCAAGTTTTTTGGTTTTTTCCTTCACGTTTCAGCCATGTTTAAACTAATTTAAAGTTTTAAACTATCTTAGTTTGTTTCTAAATTTCTTCGTTAAATTTCTAAATTTGTGCCCTCATTTTGTATGTGACGTGCAGTTTGATTCTTCGTCAAAATGGCAAATAGGGATTCCTCTACAACTGACTTAGCTGCAGGGTCTGCCAGTGCCTCTGTAGATGCATGTCCATCGAGATATGTAGGAACGCGCCCTAAAGGGGCTAGAGACAAGGCACGGGCATATGCTTTTGAAGGACCCGAATATAATACCGTGATATGCATAAAATGTGAAAAACTAGTGAGTGGAGGCATATCTCGTTTGAAATACCACCTTGCAGGGATCACAAAGCGTGACACAAGGGTTTGTGAAGCCACCACCCTAGAAATAATGAGAGAGATGAATGCCTTGCTCGCTGCCCAAGAAGAGAAAAAGTTGCAAAGGGAAAGGGCAAAATTGGCCATGAGGGCAGCCATTTCTGAATCGCAAGGTATCTCACACTGTCTCATTTTTAAGAATCATTTATAATTTTATTATTTTATAATCATAATGAAATAATGTGAGTTGTGATTTGTGACCAGGTATCCCATCCACCCTTGAAGAAGATGAAGCAACACTTGAGGGCATAGTGGGTTCTCATCGTGGCCCACGGATCTGCAAATCTACCTTGTCCTCGCCTTCCACTTTTGTTGGTTCTAGTAGACCAGCACCACGGTCATCTTCTATAGACAATTTTTTTGTGCCCAGAAACACACCTGGAGCACAACCATCACTAGAGGGTACTGGGTGGAACAACAATGTGCATCGGCAAGTTGACATTCAATGTGCTGATTTTTGGTATTTTAACAATATCCCCTTCAATGTTGCAGAAAGTCCCTATTGGCTGAATTTTGTGACAGGAATCACTGTAGCGGGAAAGGGCTACAAGGCACCTACTCCTAAAGACTTGAGTGGGAGGTTAGTTCACTTTTACGGTTTTACAATTTACTTATTTTTGTTGAATGTAATTTTTTTAAACAAAGTTGTGTACTTAAATGTTATTTTTATTTTGTTCTTGTAGATTGCTCAAAGATGTTACTAGGGCCAATGAAGTGGTAGAAGACCAAAAATTGCAAAGGAAACAATTTGGCTGCTCTATACTTTTAGATGGATGGACGGATGGAAGAAACCATGCCATTATCAATTTTTTAGTTCCTTGCAAGGATCAAGTGGTCTTTCTGAAATCCTTGGATGCCTCAGACAAGATAAAGACAGCTGAAACTTTGACTCTAATGTTAGAGCAAGTTGTGATGGAGGTGGGGGTTGCTAATGTGGTGCAAATAATAACCGACAATGCAGTGGCATATGTGGCAGCGGGAAGGATCCTCCAAGATAAGTATAGCACACTTTTTTGGTCTCCTTGTGCAGCACACGTCCTTGCCCGTCTTTTGGAGGACATAGGAAAATTGGATTGGGTGAAATCGGTTGTAGAGGATGCAAGAAAGATAACAAAATATATCTACAATCACCCTTGGGTTCTCGCTTTGATGAGAAAATTCACCTATGGGAAGGAGTTGGTTAGACTTGTAGCTACAAGGTTTGCAACGATTTTCTTAACGTTGCAAAGTGTTCTTGGTTCTTTGAATCCTTTGAAGCAATTGTTTGTGAGTCAACCATGGTTAGACTCACGTTATTCAAAGAAGGCTGATGGTCAAAGTGTTGCATACATTGTCTTTGACAACCACTTTTTTGAGGATGCTACAGAAATTGTGAAGGTATCTTTGAAACTTCAAAAGTTGAATATTTAGTTTTTTTGTATTCAAGAATCAAGTCTTTCATTATTAATTTGGAACTCTAGTCTATAATTAATGATAATCTTTTTCTACTTTTCAATTGTAGGTGACAAAGCCCTTGGTTAGAGTTCTCCGATTGGTAGATGGGGATCAAACCCCAATGGGGTATCTTTATGAGGCCATGGATAGGGCCAAAGAGGCTGTAAAAAATATCTACAAGGGGAACAACCTAAAATTTGACCCCATATGGGAAATTATTGATAGGAGGTGGAACAATCAACTCCACCAACCCATTCATGCAGCGGGGTACTTCCTCAACCCTGCTTATCGCTTCTCTCCATCCTATGGGGATCCCAATGGAGAGGTCATGGAGGGCCTCATTGAATGCATGCAGAGGATGGTACTTGAGGTTGAGGTGAGAGACCTCATTGTGGCCGAGATGGAAGTGTATCAAAATGCAACGGGCAAGCTATTCTCCTCAGACTTGGCAAGAAGAGGAAGAAAGACTCAAACCCCAGGTACAATATTTGGATTTTTGGTGTCTTTCACATGCATGATAAGTAGATAAAAACTAAGTTACTAAAATATGTTTTCACCTTGCTTTCTAACTCTTTAATATTTATCTTGCAGATGCTTGGTGGCGAAATTGGGGTGGGAATGTCCCAAATCTGCAAAGACTTGCCTTGCGCATCTTATGTCAGCCATGTAGCTCATCTAGTTGTGAGCGTAATTGGAGCTTATTTGAGGCCATTCACACGAAGAAGAGGAACAAGTTAGCACAAAAACGCCTCAATGACCTTGTTTATGTGCAATATAACCTTAAGTTGTGCATAAGAAAGGTAGAGTTACCAGCAGCAGGGCCACTTGATTTGGATGACATAGATCTGTATTGTGATTGGACATCACAGGAGCAGCCTCCATTGTTCACAAAGGATGACATCTATGATTTGGAGAGGTAGGCTATGGAGGAGGGTGGAGTCACAGTAGGATTGGATGACATTCAGGAGGATGATCATGAGAGCAGTGAGAGTGAGGAGGAGACAGATCATGAGGAGTCATTGCCAGTGTCAACACCATCTACATCTAGGGTGGAGGTCCAGTCACAGCCAGTTGTGCAGAGGGAGCTGTCACAGCCACAACAGACTACTAGGGCTAGACCCCCTCCCACTCCCGTAGTTTCTACTAGAGCTACTGGGAAGGGGAAGAGGAAGATGTAGACTAGTTTGATATTGTACTTGGCATATGTATTTGCTTATAGTTTTACAAAGACAATTTGCTGTTTTTAGTTTTCTTCAGAGTTCAGACTATTAGACTATGGCTACCAGCCATCAACATTCCACATGAGGATGCAATTTTCATACATATTTGCATTTATATATATCTAGATCAGCTTGTTTGGTTTGTTTACTCATTTACTAACTCATTAGATGAATCTCCTTATTGAATTTTGCAAAAAAAATGCATTTCTAATTAAATTTAAGCCATTTTTTAAGTTTCCCGAGAAGTTCGCCGATAAGTTCCCAACTTATCTCCAATATATCCCGATATTTTTTTTTTTGCCCTCGGCGATAAGTTGCCGATAACGATAAGTTGAACTATGGTAATGGCCATTTGTAGGACACAATGAGATCATTATTGAATAAGTTGGAATCTAGATTAAACCATGTGAATTGAGAAATGTTTGATCCCCAGTTTCCTTAAGTTAAGATAAGATACTTTGCATTCGAGTAAATAAATAAAAAACTATTTTTATAGTCTATTTTGCCCTCAAATACCTTTTAAATAGTAAATATTCCTTCACTGTTCCAAGCTCAACCATTTGAATGTGCCATCTTGTTTGTCTATTCAAAGATTTGACACAAATCAAAATTGTTATCTTGACATAGAGAAATGTTGTTTTGCTCGGAGACTTCCCAACATTCTTAGGATGGTTAAGGAATGCTTATGCATCAATTAGCATTCTCGAGGATGTTTGAAAGTCTTGGTAGGACCTTGCAATGTTGTAATCTGTACCCCGTGCAATTATTCATTGCTTAATGCCTCCACTTTAGTAGAAATCAAATTTCCACCTAATCCTCCATCTCACCCCGCTTGCCTTGTCATTTCCTTTTGTCTGAATCCTCAACCATGTATCTTGTTGGGTTCAGGATGCATGCACGCTATGGAGGTGTTATGGGGCGTGTGCTTGTCCCACGAATTTGTAGACCAAAGGTGGTCGTTGGGATGTTATACTTGCTGTTTCTAGTAGAGTAACGCCTCTTGTAACAGGCTGCTGATGTTGGGATTCTTCTTGTCTTGTTTAAACATCCTTTTTTTGCCTCATTCGCCCTCTCTTGGACACTCTCAATCATTTAAATCACTTCTCAAACTCTCTTGTCCTTCTCTTGATCATTCAAACAACTCTTACAGCCTCCTTTCAGCTTGTTGGTCATTTGGCATTGTAGCTCCATCATCTCCCTCACATTCAATCTTGCTTTGACCTTCAATCAACCAAACTCCGGTTTCTTGGTTTTGAAGGGGAGTGATCACACCCCTCGCACTTGTTCTGTTCATTTGGTTTCAAGCATATTAATGGCTCATATTTTTGTCTTTTATCTATTTTTGTCATTTATTGGATTATCATTTATCATGTATCTTGGTTGTCCGTGGAGGTGGATACACCAAAATGGGGGTCTAACTTCGGCAGGCCTCTTAAACAAACAACCACACACTTTTCTTGTCATTGTGTGTGCAGGTTCGAGAAGTGGAATGGAGTAGCTTCTTGGGATTCTTCTGCCTTTGGATTGTGAGATCTCTTACCTTTTCTTTCTCTGTCTTAAAATAGTCACTTTTATCTCATCGTTTACTTTTTGTTATTTACATTTACTGTATTTGTAGTTTTATTGGTGTAGTTGTTTGTTTTGTACCTTTCTTATTTTGGTCTCTATACCTTGTCTATACAAGACAAATGGGTGTTGTACAAGCGTCCTAAATCCACATTGTAGTCCTTGACTCATGTAGGCGTCTAGCTTATCTTGACTGGTTACTCTTTCGTTTTTAGTAGCTTAAACATTTTTATCTTTCAGGAGTGTAAAGTTATTTCCATTTTGAGTATTTTGCATTCACATTAGGCTTAAATTTCCCTTTAATTAATTGATCTCCCTAGCTTGTTAGAGTGCTGGTAAACTGAGGTGGTGTTGGGCCAATTTGTCCCTTGGGATTTCTTTCATCAATCTTGTGGGTGGAATTCACTTCTCCACACATCCCTACTAGGAGGAATTGCTTTAAGACATTCCTTGGTAGGGCAATGATGTCTTATGGATGTCCCCATTATAGAGTTTAGTGGGGGTGGTGGTAAGGGGACATTTCGTACTTGTCCTTGAGTCTTGGGAATGAGAAACAACATTTGTTTTTTGGGTGGGGGTGGCATGCATACCCATGGAAAATTGAAAATATTTAGGTTAGATTGTGATTTGAAATATTTTAAAATGTATTTATTTTTTAATATTTTAAATTTATTTAGCTTCTAATATTTTTAACTTTATATGATTTATAATATTCTTTAACTTTAAATTTTAATATATTTTAAATAAAAATAAATTTGTATATTTATATCATTTGAATTTAATGACTAATTTTTTTCTTGTGAGGATCCCTAAACTAATCCTTAGATCTCTTGATGATATATCTAGCATTTGTTGTGCAACTCTAATATTATCTCAAGGCATATATCATTGTCTTTAATTCAATTGTTAGTTATCTCAACCAATGATTAGAAATTTGCAAGTTTTGTAATTTTAACATAAGTTTTCTCTCACCCCTTTTTTTTGATCACTTGAAAATGTAAAGGATTGGTTTGACCCAAGCTATGCACAATATTACAAGAACTTAACATATATTAAGATGAGGATCAAAAGCTTGATATACCTCTAAGGCCTTAGTTGTGATGTCTTTTAGAGAATGAATTTATATCCCTTCTTCGATTCTCTTTTTATTATCCTCGCATTTTATAACCAGTTAAATCATAAGGTTTCCAAACTTCTTCTCTTTCACATTTATGATATTAGATTTTGGTCTTGAAGTGAAGGTTTCCATGCCCTAAATTTTCGAAGTATAATTTCTACTTCTTCTCTCTTGATTTTTTTAAAAACATTTCTACTTTTTCATTTTTATTTTTATTTTTTTGACATCTTACATGTTGCAATAGTGTATTAGGAGTTTTGCTTGACCAAGAATTACTTTAATTCTCAAATAGATTGGCCATATGGATATTACAAATATGAATAAATTTAGTTAGTGAATCAATCTTCTATGTCAACTATTGTTGTATTTAGGTCATTCTCTAGGTTAATGAAGTTACAATTGACAGTTTTTATGATTTAAGTATGGCTTTTTGTACCAAAGCATTACTTAAGGTGTTGATAGTAGATCCTTGTCATATCAAGGCTGGTAAATTGAGCTTTATATAGTCTTAACGAATATCTTTCTTACTTAACAAAGTAATGTTATTCTTAGTTGAACTATACTAGAGGGATTGATATTTATGTAACTCATCCTTAAGGTCCTTATATATGTAATTGAGTTGAGAAGCTTGTTGTCTTAAATAATAATTAATAATTCCTATGGAGGAACCTATCTTGTCAAACTGAGTTTGGGGTTCGCTTTCCTCTTATAAACTTGAACTGTATTTGTATTTACATAATTATGAGGTTGATAAAGTTTGTTATGCTTTGGGGTCTCTGACCCTTTATTGAACCTATAATGTCCTGAGCAAGATATGCGACAAAATAGACAATGTGCAATAATACATGGATAAAATCTCTGTTATCAAATCTGAAGTAAGCAACTACAATTCAGAAGACTTTAGAAGGACACTTGAACTACTAACAAAGATTGTGCGTTGAGATTCGTGGAATAGATTGCTCGATATGATCTAGTGCTAGCCTCTGGTAAGATGCTTTTGAAAATAGCTCTCCTGTATTTGTGCAAACTACAATTGGCAACAATTGGGATCCTCAAATGAGAATTGTCTTGACAAATTAAGACTTCTTGGAAAGATATTGTGGCTTCTAAGATATTTCTGTGTTCCCTTCTACGATGTATGTGAACTCCTTGTGACCACTAGTCAAAGAAGGAAAGCAGAGTGTCGTATATTAGGGGTTGTGATGGAGGTGCTCGATAGATGATGTCTTCAAACGATATAGTTTGCCAATCCAAATGTTTCACACTGAATAAGTTAACTTATGATCTTCGGTCAAATATTGAAAGCATTTATATTTTTAAATGAAATATGGAGATCACCAATCATAGACACAATATATCAAAGTCAAAAGACTCCTAATCAACAAATACACTCATATAAATCGATGGGGTTTATGTTTGCCGCTGCTTCAATCTTCTAACCTTCGACCAAGATCCCACTTACCATGGATGGTGTCATGTAATTGTAGAGGTGAGCCAAGGGTTGGATAAGAATTGTTCTTGATCGAACAAATTCTTGATTTCGATGGAGGATTGTGTTGCTAACTGATATTGTGAATTCTAGCTTGCCCATGTCCTTCCTCAAGCCCAATGTATGACCTGTGCTAAACTATGAAATGATAGATGCTACGATGACAAACTTAATGTGATTGAGTTAGGAATTGTACCAATTGGATAACATAGTGCAGATTAGTATGAAGATTATGTGTATCTCCATCAAGTCTTGTGATCTACAATGAATGTTCTTGCCAACAAGATACTCAGAACCGCTATTAAGTTGACGATCAATGAACCAATGATAAATATAGGAATCGTATTTAAAATGGAGTTGAGACACACGAAACTTGCGATAATATTTTAATAGTTCAAACTCTAATTCTTTGATCAAGATCTTTAATTCAAAGTAATGTCCAAATAATCTATTTGCAAAAGTATACCACATAGAGAAACAGGGATGAAATGTTGGGAGTCAGATAGTATATTTTAGATAATATGGATATATCTCAGATTATAGAACTATAATTTTATCTCCAAGGAGACTTCACGAAATTGTGCAAATGAGTAGACTAGTGTGGCTGCTAACCACTGAAATTGCAATTGCTAGACTAGGTAGGATCTTACACCCCCAAATTAGCAGACTAGAAACTCAATTCCAACTAGAATTGCAAATACAACAAGAGATAGATAATTGATTGATGATGAACACAATGCCCAACCACCCCGTTGTAAAGGGCTACAAGAAGTGTCTAGAAAATTACGATAGGCCAGATAGACATTATTTTATTAAATTCAATAGTTTCTAGCTGTGATTGTGTATGTATTTTTAGTGTCAACGTTTCAGATCACACTTTGTGATCCGTCATTAGGATGAGAGAGTGTAGGAGATGTAAAATTATAATCCTTAACACCTCTAGTTGTTTAGATTTGAAACATAGCTCCCTCCCATGAAGGGTATCGATCAAATTTATCAGATTTCCACAATTGGTTTGAATTAAATTTAGTAGCTTCTAGCTTTGATTGTGCATGTATATTTAGCATCAATGTTTTGGATCACACTTCATGATCCATCATCAGGATGTGAGAGAGTGCAGGAGATGTAAAATTATCCTTAACACCTCTAGTTGTTTAGATTGAAACCTAGCTCCCTCCCATGAAGGGTATCGATCAAATTTATCAGATTTCCACAATTGATTTGGATTAAATTCGGTAGCTTCTAGCTTTGATTGTGTATGTATTTTTCACATCAATGTTTCGGATCACACTCCGTGATCGATCATCTGGATCTGAGAGAGTGTAAGAGATGTAAAATTATAATTCTTAACAATTAACACCTCTTGTTGTTTAGATTTGAAACATAGCTCCCTCCCATGAAGGGTATCTATCAAATTTATCAGATTTCTACAATTTATTTGAATTAAATTCAATAGCTTCTGGCTTTGATTGTGTATGTATTTTTAGCATCGACGTTTTAGATCACACTCCATGATCCATCTTTAGGATTTGAGAGAGTGCAAGAGATGTAAAATTATAACCCTTGACACCTCTGGTGGTGTAGATTTGATACCTAGCTCCCTCCCATGAAGGGTATCGATCAAATTAATCAGATTTTCACAATCCATTTGAGTTAAATTCAGTAGCTTTTGGCTTTGATTGTGTATGCATTTTTGGCATCAATGTTTTGGATCTCACTTCGTGATTGATCATCAGGATGTGAGAGAGTGCAAGAGATGTAAAATTATAATCCTTAACACCTCTAGTTGTTTAGATTTGAAAAATAGCTCCCTCCCATGAAGGGTATCAATCAAATTTATCAGACTTCCACAATTTATTACTAACCTCCTTCCCATGAAGGGTATTGATTAAATTATTTTATATTTTAACCCCTTTTATTTTATAATTAAATTAATTAACTAAAGAAGTCCATATGATATTAATTAAATTTTAGGATCATTTAATTAATTAATTTAATTAATTCACTTCCAATTAATTGGGGACATCACAAAACCAAACCTTTAGTAGTGAGAGCTGTCGGCCCTCTATCTCAATAAGCTAGCAACACTCTTTCGGAATGATATTATTTGAATAATTCTTTGACTGTGATATCTCACTGTTGTTGACTATCTCTTGCCCCCTTTTGAAGTCCTGGATATATATAGGTGCCTAGCTCATTGAGATTCTGTGAGTGTTAACCTTGTATATCATATCATAATTATGTTCACTTTGGTTTTGAGAAATTGATTTGTGTAGGCTGTCACTATGAACTCTCATTCGGTAATTTCAGTTGATGTCTTTCCATGTAAAAGTTCATACAACTTAAATTGTATGGTGTACTAGAAATGAATGTTATTTGGTATGCCACTGAAATTGTCTTTTGTTAAGGACATGCCTACCTACTGGTCATATCTTGTAACTTCCCAGGATAATGTTTTGATTTGTCAGATTTGATATACTATTTAAGAGTTGTCAGTCAAAACTGTTCATAATAACAGCATAGGGCAGTTTGGTGCCATGCATGATGGTTAAAATATATGAACTTAATAGATTATGGCAGTCAAAACATATGACATATTTATGCACTTGTTCCGTACCAATGTTACTTCATGTTTGCAGAAAGAAGGATCTTGATAATCCATGCATCCCTTTTACTTGAATGCAAGAGTGTGGTTCTTGAAATGTTTATATGTACTAATAAAATACTAATGGAATAAACTTGTTGAAAACCATCAAACATTTTGCCAAACCTATTTAACATATAAGGCATACGTTAGGAAGGCACATAAACACTTGAACTAATCATGTTGAAAACATAACATACATGAGGCAAACTATAAATACATGTGGGATATGAAGCATACATACAAGACACACAAGAGACATTGGAGTAAATATGCTGAAAACACATTAGGCATGAAGTATACATAAGGCTTGAATTATACTAATAGATATGCGTAAGGCACAAATCATGATGTGTACACATGAATACATGTAAGGCATAAATCATACACATGAATACACATAATGAAGTATGTGTAACGCATGAAGTATTACACGTAAGTACACATAAGGCACGAAGTGTACATGCAAGACATGGAGTATAAACATGTAGGGCATGAATCATACACGTAAGGAATGAATACACTTAAGGCACAAAACAATATAAATGCATGTAAGACATGAGGACATGAAGCAATATAGATACATGCCAGATATGTCAGGCATGAAGCAATACACATAAATACATGTCAGACATGTAAGACATGAAGGCATGAAGCAATATAAACACATGTCAAATATGTAAGGCATGAAGCAATACACATAAATACACGTCAGATATGTAAGGCATGAAGCAATACATAAAGGCACAAAGCAGCCATGAGAAGTGCTCTCATGGATTAAACATGCTGAAGTCCATCAGTAAGGAAGCAAATGCAAGGCATACATGTGAAGGGCATGCATAAAATACACATGGAGTAAGAAAACTTATGTTAGACATTAAGTAGTTACATACATATAGAAATGCAATGTTGGTTTACTCGATTTTATTTTTGACCTTAGGATATTTAACCCGAATTAGACAGTGGTTAAAGTAGGTTTGTCCCATAGGCTGGTGGGATTACTGCTCTTATACCAATTGTAATGTTTTCTACTGGGACTTTACTCTACTTTGCCCTAGAATTCCCAAGTAAGGTATGCAGCTTAGTTACCAGGGTTCGCCCCTGGCCCCTCCGAATTGGACCAAGTTCGAACTGGTACGAAGTTCGGTTCCAGTTCGCCTGTGGGTCTGGGCAGGGTCCGGATTTTTGGACCCAGTTCGAATTGGTGGTCCGGACTTTCGAACCCGAGCGGACCATGGCAAAAAACAGCGAACTTAGAACGAACTTGGGTGAACTTCGCCTCTTGGACGTCACTTAAGTGACAAAATTTGCAAAATTTTAATTTTTTTTGGCATTCGAAACCCTACAAGTTCGTTATGAAAGGCTAATTTTTTTTTTCTCTGCTCTTTTTGATTGCAAGAGACCATTAAAGATCAGATTTTAACGCCAATACTATTGTTCTCTCAAAAAAAACGACGACAAATAAAAACAGTTCGCAGTGCATAACGTATGGTACCGAAGGGAAGGACATAAGTAGGTAGTGAAGAAAACATAAGCGGTTGGCAAAAAGAGTATGGGATTGGAAGAAAATCACAAAAATGGTGTGTTCCATGGACTTCTGTGTGGGTTTGAAGGTGCTGCCCCTCTACCCCGCTGGGGGCGTTGCCCCCTAGACCTCCAGTCAGTTCAGTTATCAGCCTTTGGGGAGTGTGACCAGTTGATGAGACCTGGAGCTGCTGCAGGCATGGAGTGTCTGCATGCCGGAGTGTGACCAGTTGATGAGACGATTGTTGCTGCTGCTGATCCCATTGGCCTTAGCTCTATTGCTGAGTCAACTAATGTTGAAGATGAAGATGAAGATTAATACATTTTTAATTCATTAGTTGAACTTGAAAATTTGAAACAATGATACTTGAACAGTTGAACTTGATGTTATGATAATTTTAGTTTTAATGTTTTGAATCTTTGATGTTGAACTTGAAGTATATGATGGTATGATCACGATTCATGATGCTATGATTATAAGTTTATGGTGTTTTTGTTGTTTAAATGTTTTTATGATACTATGTGACATTCTAATTTTAACTCATGCTTCTAGGCTTCATAAATATGTATATATATATATATATATATTTTAAAAATCTTACATATTTTTTCGAACCCGAACCCAAACCCCTTTTCAAAATTTTGTTGAACTTGCGAACCGGTTCTTCGAACCTGAACTTCGAACTGAACTCGAACCGGTAACTTAGGTATGCAGTATATTTATGAATCTAAATTGTGCAGTTTATATCTTGATTTAGAGCCTGCAACTAGGTTAGTTATCATTATGAAAGAAGAATAAACATATAACCAACAATGTTATAAATAGAATTCTTATCATCATTATAATTTACATAATGTACATTTGGGATTCTCTTAAGGCTTTTCCCAACAACCCATCCACATTATGGAGCCCCTTGGGATATCATACAAGGTGCCTCGAGCCTTTCCATCAAGCCCAGGAGCAGGGAATGAAAACCGCCATTCGGCCTCCCAGCCCCACTTGGGGTTGCTCTACTTGCATCCCTTGTATGTACATTCTCACCTCCATAATGGGACAACAGGTTGGACAAAAGCTTTAAAGGAATCTTTATCATAATTAATTATGCATATATACATATACATCTATATATATATATGTATGTGTGTGTGTGTGTGTGTGTGTGTGTATATAGTAGTGGCAATATGTTATATGCATACATTCCTATTTCCTATCAGATGGAAGACAAATAACAAATCATCCAAATCAGAGTGCCATGCATTATACTTCATACCAATGTATTTGATTAGTATATAAACTGCTGTCTAATTTATTAATTCTGAGATTGCAAATCTCTTGCTTGATTGAATGCGTATTTTCTCTTCTTCCATGACTGACTTGGGTGATTCCAAGCCTGCCGCCAAGGAAGACTTTCTTTTTATATCTTCCTACCTAATTGAAGAGATATAATACTTCATAAACGAGCGTTGCAATCCAAGGGTGGCGCCTTTACTTTACTAATTGCTATCCTTCAAAAAGATAATTGCTGCCTTATTTTAAACTTGATTACTGCTCTTTCTAGTTCGCCGCTGCCATTAACAATATTAATCACTGCCTTAGGAGATCATGTTAGTTGCTGCCTTGGGAAAATATATTTGCTGTCTGTTAATTATTAATGATTATTCTTTATGAGTCTTGGCTTCTTATTAATTTCTCTGCATAATCCTTAACACGTTTTTCTGTTGTATATCTCCAATTCAACTTCCCTTTTTTCTGCTCTAAATGAATTGATATTACAATCTATTTGTAAGAACCCCTTCTGGTTCTATTCTTAAATAGTCGATATGTCTTGCAGGAATTTTGTCAAACGGCAAGTAAAATCTCTTCAAATTTCCTGAGTTCTCGTGTCACAAAACACCACACAAATCACAAGTACTATGCATAGAAATTCTGTCAAACACTTGTATGGTCATAACAAGCTGAAGCAATCACTTATACCACAGAGACAATTCGTCAAACACTTGGTGTGCCACCTCTTGACATGAGAATTCCTCTGAGACGAAGTCGCAGCTCTGAAATTTGGCTAAAAAATGATCACAATCTCTGCACAATGCAAGAATATTACAAGGCGCCAATATCTGAAATGAAAGAATACATCACAATCACCATGGGTTCAATGTAGAGGGTTTGGTGTCAAGTTTGAAGCTCATGCGGCTGCAATATCTGTGACGGCTGCCATAAAACACTGCAAATAGCTTGACCAAAGGCTGTGATTCAATCTTCTGTTTACTATCTATCACCTTTGCATAATATCTATTGAAACCTATATCATACTTCACCAAATTCAAAGCATTTATCACCAATCACGGCTCCTGGATGAAGCCATAGCCAAAATGCATAATTTCATTGGATCTTTCACCAACTCAAAGTGCTTGAGACCTGAAGAATTCACAATTCCCCAAGCAAATGCTGAAACCCTTGGACAAATTCCAGAGACTTCTCAGAGCAAAGCAAATTCGTTCATCAACATCATGAAGCGGTTTTTCCTTTTCAGCTTTTATAATTCCCTCATAACAAACCGATCCATGAGGCTTCATGAATAAGATTCATTAATTACTTAAAAGGCATTTGTTTTTGATGCAAAGTTGACTTTATAATAAATTAATGAACTCCTTCAACTTTGGTGCCAACACTCATAATACAATTAATAACCATTAACTATGCCTTTTTAATGTCCCACATTGACTTAGGAGAATAAATTATAGGCCCCCATTATATCACGTTCATTTAATGAACTTATAAGTCAATTGGCCCCATTTACTTAAAAACTTTATATTATAACTTTTAATAATTAATTGTTAATAAAGAACCCTTTATTAATAATTAATACCTTGAACTTGAGCCAATAAACTTATTCCACTTAATCAACTGATGCAGTCTGCTAATACCAAGTCTAGGTGCACTACCAAAAATAGCAACATGGGCATAGTTGACTTATTATAAATAGTAAGCCCCTCAAGTTGAGCCAACTGATGAATGAGTTAATCACTTTGTATACCATAAGTCCGAGTGCCCTTGCTAGATATAGCAACTCCTCAACAATGACTTACTATAAATAGTAAGTCTCTGAATAATTGCTCTAGTCAATGATAATGAATCTCAACATTGCCACCAAGTTGTTCAGGCGCCCTGCTAAAGATAGAAACCTTGACTTTCCTGAAATAAACACTTACTATAAATAGTAAGTGTGCCAAATTGATCTAAATGAAGAGCAATCCTGAACATCTTTGATCTCTGGAGTGGGAATTGGCCTCTGGCTTCGCCACTGAGACCCTCTAACCAATTGACTTAGCCTACAAGGGCCACTAATAGGCTAACCCAAACCACCAAGCATGGTCAGTAAAAAAGGGGACATTATAGTCCGCCCTTCATAAAATTGCATGTCCCCAAGAAATCTTAGAAACAAATAACACTTCAGTCCACCTGGATCCCAAGAGTAGAATTGTGTAATGTCCCTGTGAACCACATTCGCAATTGAATTGAGCACTTGAAAGAGATCATGCACAGGAGGGTCAAAAGTAAAACCATAAGTACTCGACACCATGTACACATCCCAAAACTCCTTTGCGAGCTTTGTCTGAAATCCCGATGCACTAGAAGGATCTCAAACTTTGAATTGAAGCCTACCAAAAAGAACATCCTCGAACTTCTATTGCTCAACTCTGAACTCAACTTCACCGTGCCCAAAGTAGTGAAGCCAATCAATAGGACCCACCCAAACTATAGTGCTAGCCCTATTATCACTTGGGTCCCAAAGCACACTGAACTCACATCCATCCGTACCATGGAGATAAGAACATTTGAAAGTGTCTGTATCACTATCACTATCTCCATCCTGCAAGGCTCCCAAGGATGTGCTGACTTTGCAAGTAATCCAACTTGCATCCATTGATCCCATCTACTACAAATGGCAAATACTCATCCCCCAAAGGATGGTACAACCTCGAAGCCAATCCACACCGATGCATCATCAAATCCTCTGTGTGTGGATCAGAAAAGTAGTGATGAGTACTCCCTATGCAATCACAATAAAAATCGCCCACCTCAGTCAAGCGCTGACTGTCGTAGCTCTGAATAACTGTCACCTAACTCATCACCAACAACACCTACAGTGGATGTAACCATAGGAGAACTTGATGCAACATGTGGTTCTCTGCTGCTCTCAACAGATGCACTCATCCCATCTGTATCAACTACACCTGTAACTGTGATAGGTGTAGCCACATCCTCAACCCGCTCACAGCGATACCTTGTAGATGTAAGATCATCACCAACTGCAATTGTAGACGACTAAATTGCAACTATAGCTGGCGAAGACTGTTGCAAACTCAACTCCACGGTAAGTTCCTCAATCCATAATTGAGACTCATGGAGGGCTAATTGCGCTCTCTCTAGTAAATTCGTAGTCACTCCCAGCTCATGGGTGAGCTCATCTACCTCCTCTTCCTTCCTCCTCAACACATCATAGCAAGTGCAATACCACTCGAGAAGATAGTCTTTGTCAGCTAATAACTGTAAATAGTTTTGTTTCATTATACCAATGGCTTCTCGAAGTGTATGAAACTTTGTAAGGGAAAGACCACTATCACCGTGCTCATCTAACATAGGAGTACCCCAACCAAACGTAGCCAACATCTGACGAGCTACATCAAAATGCTCTATGGCTATGGCAACCATGCTATCATTGACCTTAAGTTGCCCAACCAGATGATGTCCCTGAAATTCATGACTCCCATGCAAGCTCTTTGAATCAAAGTCTGCACTGTGATATGAGGCTATATCTACAATGCTCACCTCATGATCAACAACATGTGTGCTATCATCACTGCACACATTAACATCCCAGGCACTGCTGTTAAGAACCTCATTAGAAGAGCTCAAGTGGCAAGGTAGAAGCTGCTGTACGACAATATTTTCACACACTTCTACTTCCAATGTAACAGTATCACCATCCAACTCATGATCCTGGGACCCCATGCCAACAAATGATTCTTCTAATTTGTTTTCCAAGGTCTGATTAGAAAAATCAGACTCATTATGGCATGAATCTTCATCAACCAATGCATCATTGATACCCGAAATTGATGTACCAACATTAGAAGACTCCACCATACTATCATCCTTGTGTGAAATGGCTTCTATCACCTGATGATATGAGGAAATAGGGCTGCTGTTGCAAAAAAAAGAACTGTTATAGGTTGACCTTTGCATGCAATCTTCATTCTGCTGCAAGCTACGAGCAAATCTTTGTTGTGAAAGCATAAGTTTTTGTTGGATATTATTCAAGATGCTCCCAACACTTAGCTGCTCACATTTCTTTGGTTTTCTTTCTGGCTTACCACAATCTATCCGATACTCCATATAGCAGTCAAAGGAAAGATCATGTCTAACTTTCTGTGGAAGTGCAAGGTATTCTCTATAAGCAACCGTAACATCATCTTCGGACCCTATAATTCACAACTGCACCAAACTAACCCTCTGTTCTAAATGTAAGAAGCTTCCCCAACAGGATGGCAAGAATCCACTCTGATACCACTGTAAGAACCCCTATTGGTTCTATCTTTAAATACTTGATAGTCTTGGAGGAATTTCATCTAACAGTTGGCAAGTAAAATCTCTTCAAATTTTCTGAGTTCCTGTGTCACAAAACACCACACAAATCCCAAGTACTATGCATAGAAATTCTGTCAAACACTTGTATGGCCATAACAAGCTGAAGCAATCACTTATACCATAGAGACAACTCGTCGAACACTTGGTGTACCACCTCGACACAAGAGAATTCCTCTGATATGAAGTCGCAGCTCTGAAATTTGACTAAAAACTGATCACAATCTTTGCACAATGCAAGAATATTTCAAGGCGCTAATATCTGAAATGAAAGAATACATCACAATCACCATGCGTTCAATGTAGAGGGTTTGGTGTCAAGTTTGAAGCTCATGTGGTTGCAATATCTGGGATGACTGCTATAAAACACAACAAATACCTTGACCAAAGGTTGTGATTCAATCTGCTGTTTACTATCTATCAACTCTGCTTAATATCTATTGAAACCTATACCATACTTCACCAATTTCAAAGCATTTATCACCAATAACGGCTCCTGGATGAAGCCATAGCCAAAATGTACAATTTCATTGGATCTTTCACCAACTCAAAGTGCTCGAAACCTGAAGAATTCACAATTCCCCAAGCAAATGCTGAAACCCTTGGACAAACTCCAAAGACTTCTTAGAGCAAAGAAAATTCATTCATCAACATCATGAATCAGTTTTTCCTTTTCAGCTTTTATATTTCCTTCATAACAAACTGATCCACGAGACTTCATGAATAAGTTTCATTTATTACTTAAAGGCATTTGTTTTTGATGCAAAGTTGACTTTATAATAAATTAATTAACTCCTTCAACTTTGGTGTTAACACTCATAATACAATTTATAACCATTAATGATGCCTTTTTAATGTCCCACATTGACTTAGGAGAATAAATAAGTAGGCCCCCTTAATATCATGTTCATTTAATGCACTTATAAGTCAATTTGCTCCATTTACTTAAAAACTTTATATTATAACTTTTAATAATTAATTATTAATAAAGAATCCTTTATTAATAATTAATACCTTGAACTTGAGCCAATAAACTTATTCCACTTAATCAACTAATGAAGTCTGGTAATACCAAGTCCAGGTGCGCTACCAAAAATAGCAACATGGGCATAGTTGACTTACTATAAATAATAAGTCCCTCAAGCTGAGCCAACTGATGAATGAGTCAATTAATGTGCATACCATGAGTCTGGGTGCCCCTACCAGGTATAACAACTCCTCAACAATGACTTACTATAAATTGTATGTCTCTGAATAACTGCTCCAGTCAACGATACTAAATCTCAACACTGCCGCCAAGCTGTTCAAGCGCCCTGCTAAAGATAGAAATCTTGACTTTCCTGAAATAGATGTTTACTATAAATAGTAAGTGTGCCAAATTAATCTAAATGAAGAGCAATCCTGAACATCCTTGATCTCTGGAGTGGGAATTGGCCTCTGGCTTCGCCACTGAGACCCTCTAACCAATTGACTTAGCCTACGAGGGCCGCTAGTAGGCTAATCCAAACTACCGACCACGGTGAGCTAAAAAGGGGTCATTACAATATTTCACACCTCCTAACCTCACACTTTAGCATCTCTTAATACCTTTCAATTGCCAAGTGTGCAACTTTTGGAGGGATGACTTGATAAAAAGAAAGTGACTTTCCAAAAGGGTCGACCATGTAAAGAATTGAATTTCATATTTTTCTAGTGCTGTCTTTGCCTTATAAACATTGTTGCCCTAGGTCAGCCCTAATTTCCCTCTACCCTAGTATGGTGGGGGTATGACAAAAGGCCTAAAGGATCTAAGGACATTAAGATCCATCAGGCACTACAAAACTCTTTGTGGATTAAACTATTCTATGAAATGGGCAGCATATGTCAGAGTTTCTTTCCTGCTCTTACCTAGATACATCTGTTAGTATATTTGTTTTAGAACACATCCATATTCAAGCCCATATTTGGTTGTATTTGATATGTCTGGATAGGATACCATATTGATGAGAATCACCCAATTTAGCTTTGTAAAAGCACATTGAAAAATTGCAAAGGGAAAATTAAAATATTTTAAATGAATTGTTAACAGGCACACATATATTTAAAATTTTAAATCACTGAAGACACAAATATATTATGACAAAATAAAACTTATAAATTAACAATATGTAAATGAAAAGAATATAAAAATAAATAGATTAAGTGTCATGTCATATGTCTTTCTATGTATACATTTAGTTATATGTGCATTTTTGTAATTGCATATCTAGCCATATATGTATTAGGGGGTCTTGAAAATTTGCAGTATCCATTATGCAATGCTACATTGGTTCTATGTAACTTTGCCATACAGCTTTTTGCATGCTAAGTGCGGTGAATGTGTTTGTGCTGGTGGGATTTGTTGTTCTTTTTTGGCAGATCATTAATAACACTGTTTTGGTAGATTGACAATTGTTTATCTTTCGGAATTATATTGTAAAACACTTTGAGTTTTTGATTCCTTGCTCTCTTGTTAAGATGTGAAGGGATTGCCTGTAATTAACAGCTACGAGAATATCCAAGCATTGTCTCAACACAGTAACAAGAGTGAGCGGGATCATGACCTTGTCATTGCTGTAAGTTCTTTATATCCAATGATGTGTCAATGTAAGGAAAATCTCAGTTGCCCTCTAGATTATCTTTTTTATTTGTTTACTTTGTTGGATTTTGTTGCCTTCTCAACATTCTGTAAATTATGCTTTTGATAAATGTCCACAAAACATACAGTGTTCTTTTTGTAGCCTCTGTTTCATGTATAAAAGTTTAGTCTTAAAATGAATTTTGGTAGCTGCAATTTATCAACTATGTGTGCTAGCATTTGTCTAGACTCTAGACAATTACTGGAAAACCATTACCTTATGTGAGTTATTTGCACTTGATATGATTCTTGTGCAAATCCCTCCTTGTGATTCTCATTATTCAGCCTTTAGAGGATAATTTGAACCTTCTTTGTTTCTCGTGTGTTGTCTATATTTTTGTCATTCTCAATCATTAGTGGCTCTTATGTTTTTAATTATTAAAATCTAAATATGTATTGTTGATAGATAATATTCAAGAGTAAGGAAAGCATGTTGTATGCATTTTTTGTGTCTAATCTCTTGTACACGGTTTTAACTTTTAACATTTAGATATTATGTTTGCATGATTTTTCACTATGTAGAGTATTTTAATGCATGATTTATCACTCCGATGACTATTTTCCAGTACTAGTCATTACTTCTATGACCTTTCATTCATGCACATTTATAATAATCAGAAGGCAAGGGGATCCTCAAGGCACAAATGCACCTCTAAGAGATGGTAGTCCCAGAAAGAAAGAAATATTAGTGTCCGGGAATGAGCAAGGAGAGGTCAGTGGGACTGCAATGTACAACTGTTAAGTCTGTTTCAATAGTGAAGTGCTAGGTATTAAAGGGCCCTAGACTTGAAGCAAACATAATAACACAAAGAAAAGCAAGAAAAAAAAGGAAATAGACAAGGAGCAGTAAATCTAATGTGCTGACCCAAAGTGAAGGAAGATGCTAACCCATCAGGCTGGGGACTTGCATCCCAATATAATGTGTACTGTCCCCTTTTTGGCCATGCTAGGAAAGCCGGGACAATTACCTCAATTTCCCTTTTCTACAATGTCAATTTAATATTATTTAAGCAATTAATGCTAAATAAATGAAGATCAATTGCAATTCCTGATATAAACAATATAAATGTGTGCAATATAATGTACGAGCAACAATGTCGGATATAACTGTCATGAAATATGTTATATAATTGTTTTATTATCACTTATAGTGATATGCAATATCTGATATACATTTCGATTATGAAATCAATATTTATTGCTTTCAGCAATGGCTGCAATACCTGATCAGTCTGATTATATATGCAACAATTGATGAGAGGATATCACCAAGGATATCGATTACTATGTCTGAATTTTTTTTATAGTATCTGCAATAGATTAATATGTTTCTTATAGCAACACGATTGCTGTTTGTGATATGAAATTGGATATGTGCAATGTCTGAAGTATTGATCGCTTTGGAAGTGAGATACTAGATGATGCTATGTCTGATATTATTATGGTTATAAGTTGCTATCGAGAATGGATGCTATATCTGATATGAATCCTTTAATTTCTGCAATCCTGGAATGCCATCTCTGATATGCCAATATGCACTTGCACCAAAATGCCAAAGGCAATTGCTCTAAACAGAGCAGATCCATAAAGGATAAACAAATAATAATAACTTTGATGCCTTGGAAAGATAATTCAGTGCCCTTAATAAACTTGCATTTTATGAATGAAAAGTTATGAGGATGAGACGCATCTCATCCTTGCTCATGATCATAATTTGTTAACTCTTAACCATTTGTTATTCCTGAATCATATTCTTTGGCAAATTGAATATCAACTTTAACTTAGTCGATTAATTAAAATATTTGTGCCTTTGATACCAATCTGATCCCATCAATATTTGTTATGGTGGATTGACTAACGGTGTAAATGCAGTTATGAAATATGACTGAGTAATGTATATGAGATACAGCGGTACATTATGGAGTACAATTGTGCAATAGCTGTGTAGTGAAGTATGGATGGATATGTGCAAAATATGAATGCAATCATGATTTAGGGCTGGAGGAATGCAAGCATGAAAGGTGGTTACATGATGATGGGTGGACTCAGCCGACCATCATGTCATCTGTCCTTCATGTAGTCAGTATGGTATGGTGTCATTTAAGAGTGATCATATAAATCACTGTTAAATTGCATCATGATAGTGCTGGCTGCATGAAGCATCATGCCATGGTGATTGCCTAAGTGCATCAATCAAAGAATCAGGAACCTTACTATGGTTTGCTTATTTCTAACTAAGTAATGCATATTATGTACAAGGGACAAGGTCTGCCACTCCTTGTCAAATCTTTTTATTTATTGATACAGAATGCAGATGATTGGAATCTGGGGATATCACATTATGTTTTAATCCAGCATTTTTGTGTTTGTTCATGTTTGAGACTGTTCAGTACAATCAATTTACTTTTCAAAGGGATATGCCTTTTATTGTGTTGCATCAAAATTCTTGTGTCTATTATTTGCCTTTGCAAATAATTAATGCCTCTTTATATTTTCAGTCTTATGTACTTGGAGAGATACCATCATTGAGGGAACGCATCACAATTGCTCGACAACTCTGGAGCCTCACTCATGATATTTTGGTAAGAGGACAATTTTAGATGCTTGATATAGATAGTTTATTTATACTATTGCATGTTTTACTGATGCAATAATCCAATTAATGGAATTGAAATCACCAATCTGTTTTGCTTTTTTCCCCTTAGAAGCTAGCTAGCCTTGTTGTTTGCTGCCCTTTAGCTTATTATGAAATAACCACTTTATCACTAATTGTCACTCTTTAATAACCTCCTTTCTTATTTAGCATGGCAAGAGATATTTAATCCAAGGTTATCCAAGATAGCACTCAATATTAAGAACTTAATGGAATACTACATTTTTGAGCCAAACAATGAAGATGAACTCATCAACACTATCTCAAATCACACTTGCTGCTCATCAGCTGTTTTGAGTTATGAAAAAGGGACACCATTCAAATCAAGCTAAGTCTTAAACTTATTGCAACTCCAATCTTTATTTTCTCCATTGGCAACCTGTGAAATGGGGATCATTGATTTTCAAGAAAGACAATTGATCATAGCATAGCCATGTGTGATTTGTGTGCCCATATTGGTCCGATTACATCTAGGATGGATTCACATGGTATTACTACTATTGCTTGCCAACTTGCAAGCTAACACTTTCTGATAACATTGTTGAAGGCACATCATCTTATCTAGCTCCATTTATACAGCAATACAAAGCAGGATGCTAATGGGGCACATGTTTTCAGTAATCAATCAAGCTATGCTTTGTCTCTGGGTAAGAATTGGTCAAGGAGACTGAAACAGTTGGGATATGAATTTGCATTCCATCTTGTAAAATATCGTAGAATTTGTAATGTAATCCTTTCAATTATAATTTTATGTTTGAACACTAAACAAACTTTATTGTCATGTAATACATTTCAAACACCATAGATTCCACCTTTAGATTTGGCCCATGGGAGTACATACTTTTAATTCTAAGTCCTTGAATAGAAATACATTTTCATCCTCTACTTCTCTGAATGTGTAATGGTATTTTTGCATTGTTTCCACATTTCCATTGCATATTCAAAAAATTCATAGGTCAAGTACATAGATCTATTTATTAATTACTTTTTAAGTTAACCTCTGTGCAAACAAGTGGGTTTGACACTGATCACCAAGGCCTTGTACTTTTTGGAGATTATAAGCAAATAAATATTCATAAAGATATCAAATTTAAACTTATCAATAATGCAACTAGAACACATTCTTGATAATCACCCTTTTGGGTTTTAGCTGTTCCCTTGTGGAGTTGCCACAAGGGTGAAGAAAAGAAATGGCATCATGCTAACTTTGAACTGATGAATAGCTTTTGTAACTTTACAAGAATTTACAAGAAGACCAGAACTGCTGTAATCAATAATTATATCTGACAGCTCTAGCTTGTAGTGAGTCCATCACTTAATCATACAAACAATATTCAATTCAATAACCAACTGCGATATTGCATGGTTTCTGGTAGACCACCATCAAAACATGTTAAAAAATGGGTCGCTTGATGCCTGTGGTTGCAATGCATTATTAACTTTAAATTCTTACCAAAATTCATTTTCTTTGTGGAATACAAGAAAAATACATATACCTAATAGGATTCAATGTAGAGCCTAGTGCCTGTTTGACAAGAAATTCTGTCTTAGATAGGAAGAACCATTCAGATGAGAACACATCAAAACCTACACTTCATCTTGTGCCAAGGAATATGTTAGAACTTGGTCATATCTCATGCACAAAGGTTCAAATCAAATAAGGAAGTTCATCTTTAACAAGGACATTCTCTTCAATGAAGAATTCCATATAGGGTAAGGAATACATATGTAATGTCCCCTTGTTGGGATCACCTTATACTTTGCCCGAAATTCACAATTCCAAATGAAACAAGGAACACAATATAGTTAGAGGTATAACCCCAACCTAGAATTAAGATGAGATAAGCATGTCTTGGAACCTGCAACCAAATTAGATAATCATAATACATGTAATACATCCATTTTTAGGGTTAGGTCACATATACATATTGATTTACACAACAAATATCAATGATTACATGGGAGCTCAACCATAGCGAAGGTGGCATTGGTAGACACAATAAGGTGCTCCAAGTATCCTCTACCCTAGGCCCAACAATAGGACCTTATCCTTTGTGGTCTCATGTGGTCCTTAACTAATGGGCCTTAATCATCATCATGAGGTGGCGTACCTAGTGAGGGCTTTACACAGTTCCCCTCCATCATGTCAACCCCTCCTTTTATGATTGAAGATCCCTTTCTTATTCACTTTATTAATTGATCCATGTGGGGACAATAGGGGAGCAACAATACGGTGCCCTTGAACCTCAACTTTATGTCCTAAGGAAGACCTTATCCTCCCTGGCCTCATATGGTCCTTAATCATGATGATGAGGTGGCTTCATGTGGTCCTTAACATCATCATGAGGTGGCATGCCTAGTGGGAGTCTCACCATTTCCCTTCCTTGCACTTACTTCCCTCAAGAAGACCAATTATTACAAATTCCATATTGATTATATATATAATCAGTTAATTGCATGTGGACAGATATAGACATTATGTGTTTCCATCTGTATACAATTATAATTGCATATGCGAATGTATCCTTTCATACCACAACAATTAGAAGTTATAGATAATTCGTACAGTTGTATGTACTTATTGTAGTTGTCTTGTTCAATGGTAGTCGCTGAATATATGTATTTTTCTCCTGCTGCTGCTGATTATTGTTGAATGATTTTTTTTATTTGATGATTCGAGGTAATGGTGAGTTATGATTAAGTAATCGGTATTAGATGACATAATGTATGTTAGTTTGATATATAGGCGGATAATGATTTAACGAGTGTTGATTTGATAGAGCGATGCATGATTGCTCAATTGTATGTTTTCTTGATCTCAAGATAGAGTGATTATTGATGCAGATTTGATGATTGTTTGCTTGATTTCCCGAGGGATTAATGTTTGATGGATAAAGGGATGATGATTGATAAATCTCCTTTTATATGAATTGGGTCCTCACTTTTCGTTGGTGCCTTTGAGAATAATATATTTTTCCCCGCATTGATCTCCCTTGAATGTCCTCAAATGAAACCTTCGCCCCTTTATATCTTCCAATGTTGGGGAAGGTCACACCTCTTCATCATGTTTGCCCTTTGCAATGGTCACAACATTGCACAATTACCACCCTTTGAAAGGGTCGCAACTCTTCATTGTTTCTGCCCTTTCAAAGAATCACAACCCTTCATAATTGTCCCTCTTTGAAAGAGTCACAACCCTTCATAATTATCACCCTTTCAAAGAGTCACAACCCTTCATAATTATTAGCATAGTATTACCATATGTAATTATTTGATGGTCAATATTGTAACTTTAGTTAGGATAGAATGTTTCTATTTTTGCTTCCAGTTTATGATAGTTCATAAAGGAAACATCGTTTTGTAATTTCTATAAAATGTACATATTATTTCTTTTCAATACAAGAAATTATCATTGATTTTAACATGGTATTAGAGCGGGAGTAAGTTCTTGAAATTTTTTATCATTCTAAAAATTTCTCACCAAAATTTGTAGTGAAATTTTTTCGAAACTTTATTGGTTGTGGCTTTTTCATGTTCTTTCTACAAATTCGTGGGATTTTTTTTAGCGCAAAGGGTTTTCTGTGCGATTGTCGCGTGTAGGGTTTCCGTCTAATCTTCTCAAGCCGCGATCTTCTTTGTGTTTTTCGTTTGCATGCCGTGTGACAAGGTTTTCTTTAGGATTTTCAGCCCGTGTTTGTTCAGACGCGAATAATTTCACATTTTCTGACTTTTTTTCTCAGCAATGACAACCTCCACTTCTTCCTAGCACCATGTTTTCTTGCCTTGGGACCACAATTTTCTAAGTCGTGATTGCATGCTTGTGCATTTTTTGAAAGCGACATGGGTTTTGTGTTTTCTTGCAAATGTGATTGTTTTTCTGAAAATCGTTTGTAATTTCTAGGTACAGCTAGGACTCTTTCAAAATTTCTTGTGGCTGATTCAACCTGCCAACGAAGGTTTTGTGACAACACGATTTTTTGGGTACATTTTGTTTGTGGCTAGGGTTCCAAACCCTTTTGTGACAGTTTGCAATTTGTTCCTCAACAACATTTTGACGTAGGGTTTGTGAAAATCTCTATGGATATTTCTTTTCAAAATCTATGCCTTTGGGGTTTGAGCCTCGAAATCCATGCCCTAGATTCTTTTGTCTCAATGTCTTAGCGTTTGTGCAATCAACCTATCATCTTTTGACTAGACCATCATACTCTTCAGTTTATCTCATTTTTCGTGCCTTGAAAATCGTGAAAGATGGCATCTTTGACCAAGATAATGTTGGAAGGTAGTGAAAAGTTCAATGGTCGCAACTACAACACTTGGAAACAGTGGATGATGGCAATTTTTGAATATCAGTGCCTTGACCAGATTGTTCTAGGCAATTCTACTCATCCTACAATGGGGGGTCCAGATCAAGACAAACTTGATGAGAGGAATCAAGAAGCCATGGTGCTAATTGAATTGTTGGTCACCAACAATTAATTGCCTGAAGTACCCTTAGGCAGGACAACTGCTGAAATATGGGATCATTTGAAGGCCCTACACGAAATGTCCGACAAAAGTCGTGCGTTCTTTTTGAAGAACATGCTTTTCTTAATGGTGATGGACGAGAGGATGTCTCTACAGGGGCATCTCATGAAAAGTCAGGATATCCATGATCCAATTGGTTGGAAGATGGAGGAAGAAGACATGGTAGTCATCACTTTGAAAAGTCTACCAAAGTCTTATGAGCACTTCATTGAGACTCTCAACATTACCTCAACTAATGTTGACTTGAAGTTTCTAGATCTTGGCACCAAATTCTGTAGCAGGATTGATGGAGACAACAACTCGGTAGTAGTGTTAATTCGTTCTCCACTATACAGGCCTTCACAACAAAATCTTCTACTAAGGACAAAGGGAAAGTCAGTCTTCTTAGCAGAAAGGCCTAGGTCAATCCCAGGTAGCTCCAAGAAGAACATTCCATGCAATTATTGCCATAAGTATGGTCACATGAAGAAAGATTGTTGACACTAATTGGCTTCTAAACAAAAGTAGGGAGGGTCTTAGTAGAAGGCCAATGTTGTAGAGCACATTAAGTAGAAGGAATTTTCCTTCTACACCTTTATGGCTAAAAGACTAGTAGATCGTGTTAAGTCCTCTGCTTGATTGTAATGTCCCCATTCTGAGCTAGCATCTGGGTTATTGGATTTAGCTTATTATCGGGTCCTTGTAGGCTAATACTAGTGATTAGAGGACCTTGTTGAGGGTTATGGCTCCGTTTGGTGGGACTTACTATTTATAGTAAGTCAAGGGATGGTTCTGATGAGCTCATGTGAGTTAGAGGAGTTGAATGATGCTCTCCGTTTATATTTTTGGCTTTCGGTTTGGACTCCAAGAATCTTGGAGGGAGCATCTATTTTTAAGAAGTCACCTCATTAGGTTCATTCATCATCTTTCTTCGTCAGGATCACGCCTGTGCTGTCAGATTTCGATTCTGATGCTTCTTCAGTCATTTTCACAAGATGGGTGAATTATGATTATTATTTAATTAAATTGGCTAAGGTTGCTATTTTTATTGGGATTGCATATTGGACACCTTGATGTTATAGCTCGTTGGAACTGGGTTGACAAGTTTTAAATCTTGAGCACATAAAACAGGGACCCTATGTGTCAGAATATCATTATATTAATGAAAAGGTCATTTTTGGAGCAATGGGGGAGTTTAAATTAATAGAGTGACTTTATTGTATGTCATCTTTAAATTATAACATAAAGTTGCTTTATGAGAAATGAAATTAAAAGTAAATTAAAGGAGATGAAGACAAATGAAAAATTGAATATTATAAAAGGGGATTCAGATTTAATTTCATTCATTCATGAACTTATGTTTTTTTTTAAAGATTGGAAGTGGAGAAATATGGCTAGGGTTTGAGGACTGATTCCTCACTTAGCAATTTGAATCATCACATGTTGATGGTGAATTTTGCTTCTGAAATTCTAAAAAATCAATTATGATTCTGGAGGTATAATTTGGTGCTGTTGTATACTGAATTGTGAAGAGTTCTTCAATTACAGTTGATTCACAGATATTCTTGAAAGGGGTTCAATTCTTCTTCATTCAAAGGCTCAAGTAATTAATTGGAAGGCTGTTGTATCTTCATGGTTGACTGCTCATAGTTAATTGGAGAGCTGCAATTTAATTTTCAAGAAACAAGTAATTGTTTCAGGCTGCGATCTAATTCAAGAGAGTTGCAATTTCATTCTCAGCAGGTTGCGTCACCTTTTTATCTGGCTGCGTGACCAGTATTAGAGGCTGGGTATTGTTTTTTAAGGGCTGTGTGAGTTTCCAACAGGGCTGCGTTGGAATAGTGAAGCTGCATTCACATTCTTTGGGGTTGCTGAAGACTCCTTCAGGCTGGGTTGACATTCTTTGGATATTATTTCAATTCTCCAACACTCATACAATTGCCAGGTGCCAATAATTTGAATAATAATTTGATGTTTATAAACATTGTCACTTAAATAGTTTAAATAATTAATGATCATACAGAATTATTCAGTTTGATATTGTTTATGTTATTCAAATTCGGTGGGAAAATTCCATATGAAACAAGCATTAACAAAACACAAAGATACAAAATTTGCAAGTAATTCAGAAAGATAAATTATATTTGAGGAGCCAGACAGGCTCATCACAGTGGTATCAGAGCTTTGATCTTGCCAGCCTAGAGGTTATGAGGGTTTAGCTATGGCAGACAGGTTTGTGCCTGGCATGCATTATGTCCGTAGGGGTAGAGCTTCACCCCCGCCAGAAGGAAATGAATAGGGCCCATAGGCTGATTGTGTAGGCAACAGGCACAAAGATAATATTGGCAATGATGTTGACAGGGAAGCCAGAGATGCTTTTAGAAATTTAGCAGAAGGTCAGCATCATGTTGCAAATGTATTGCAATAGCTTTCAGACACTCTTCAGCGTATCGCATTACCAGGTGATCATGCTAGAGACAGAGGTGCGTGGAGTGTTTCAGTTAGATCACACAGGTCACGAGCAAATAACAAACGTGATTATAAAGCTGATCATACAGGTATTTATGATAGGCCTCTTCGCCCTTCTTTCTTGAGGCCTGAGATGGATGCAGTTAGTGTAGAGACAGAGCCAACACCATTCGTTGATGACATGGTAGCACACTTTGCAGAGTGGGATGCTTTTACAGAAGCAATTAAGAGGAATTTGAATTTTGACAGGTACCTGATACAGAAGAGAGAGCATTCCAGAGGCTTTTCTCAGGAGCATGTGGCTATGACAGACATGCTTGAGGACAGTTGTATTGAGTCTCATCATTTCCATGAGATAGATGAGACAGGAGCTCATGATCATGGGAATGCTGATGACATGATAGCCACCATTGATGGCAACCCTACTTCAACGGGTAGCAATGAAATTACTAATAGGCTCTGATTTTTATGACAACGGTCCTATGTTTGAGCCTATTGATGACGTTGATGACAGGGCAAGTGTAGAGGATGTTGTGGACATCACTATGGGTTTTGACTCACATGATGTGAGTGTTAGTTTTCAGGATTGCATGCTCAAAGCAAGTTCTTCTAATTCTGATTTTTATGACAACAGTGAGTCACATTGGCAGCGGCATGAGATATCAGAGGTTTTACAGGTTTGTGATATTGGCATTGATGATGTGGACACTACCGATGTTATCTATGAGGATGATTCATGTTGCAACGAGTTAGGGATATCATATCAAATATTGGATGATGACTCAGAGTGGTTATTGGGTGATGATAAGACTCAGGACCATAGTTTACAGGGACTTATTGCAAATAGTGAGGATTTTCAAAGACACGAGTCCATGCAGGTAGAGCAGATTACACATCATGTCTCTCACAATTTGCAGTTTTATGGCTCAGATCAGCAGATGGGTGCTATTCACTTTGTGAACAACCCCTTATTTGATGTGGATGTGGTTATGACTTATGACAATCCGTTGTTTGAGCTCAGTGATGATCCCTTACAGGTGTTGTACGATGATGATGATGTTTGGGATCCTATTAGTACACCTGGGTATCAAGAGGATTTTATAGGAGGCCAGTCAGGCCTAGCTGAGCAGTTTACAGGGGTGTACACAGTGAGGAGTGCTTATAGTTTCACTTTCGATCTTCACGTTCAGGACATCTACCAGTTGCAGAGTTCTTCAGTGCATCCATTTGATGACTGGTATGATGGTTTGGTTAGCACGAAGACTGGGGGCAAGTCCAGTCTGTTGGTTGAGTTACTCCCGTGTGAGTTACTCTCGGTTGAGTTTCTCCCACATGATGTTCTTGTTGTAGCATCTTCAGTTTGGGTGTTGAGTGCAGTTTTTCAGATGCTGTTGTTTGTACTATTGATGCCGATGATTTCTTCACAGGAGTATGGTGATGATAGGGACATTACCCATGACCATCCTTGGGATCCAAGTGGACTTTTGTGTTTTGTTTTATGAGATTGCTTGGGGACAAGCAATTTCAGGGAGGGAGGATTGTAATGTCCCCATTCTGAGCTAGCATCTAAGTTATTGGATTTAGCCTATTACCAGGTCCTTGTAGGCTAATACTAGTGATTAGAGGACCTTGTCGAGGGTTATGGCTCCATTTGGTGGGACTTACTATTTATAGTAAGTCAA
Source organism: Chamaecyparis obtusa (assembly GCA_027943335.1). NCBI lineage: Eukaryota > Viridiplantae > Streptophyta > Pinopsida > Cupressales > Cupressaceae > Chamaecyparis > Chamaecyparis obtusa. Next base: position 96,235 of record BSBK01007582.1, on the reverse strand, counting down.
GGGATGGTTCTGATGAGCTCATGTGAGTTAGAGGAGTTGAATGATGCTCTCCGGTTATATTTTTGGCTTCCGGTTTGGGCTCCAAGAATCTTGGAGGGAGCATCTATTTTTAGTAAGTCACCTCATCAGGTTCATTCATCATCTTTCTCGTCAGGATCACGCCTGTGCTGTCAGATTTCGATTCTGATGCTTCTTTAGTCATTTTCACAAGATGGGTGAATTATGATTATTATTTAATTAAATTGGCTAAGGTTGCTATTTTTATTGGGATTGCATATTGGACACCTTGATGTTATAGCTCGTTGGAACCGGGTTGACAAGTTTTAAATCTTGAGCACATAAAACAGGGACCCTATGTGTCAGAATATCATTATATTAATGAAAAGGTCATTTTTGGAGCAATGGGGGAGTTTAAATTAATAGAGTGACTTTATTATATGTCATCTTTAAATTATAACATAAAGTTGCTTTATGAGAAATGAAATTAAAAGTAAATTAAAGGAGATGAAGACAAAGGAAAAATTGAATATTATAAAAGGGGATTCAGATTTAATTTCATTCATTCATGAACTTATGTTTTTTTTTAAAGATTGGAAGTGGAGAAATATGGCTAGGGTTTGAGGACTGATTCCTCACTTTGCAATTTGAATCATCACATGTTGATGGTGAATCTTGCTTCTGAAATTCTGAAAATTCAATTCTGATTTTGGAGGTACAATTTGGTGCTGTTGTATACTGAATTATGAAGAGTTCTTCAATTATAGTTGATTCACAGATATTCTTCAAAGGGGTTCGATTCTTCTTCATTCAAAGGCTCAAGTAATTAATTGGAAGGCTGTTGTATCTTCATGGTTGATTGCTCATAGTTAATTGGAGAGCTGCAATTTGATTTTCAAGAAACAAGTAATTGTTTCAGGCTGCGATTTAATTCAAGAGGGCCGCGTCACCTTTTTATCTGGTTGCATGACCAGTAGTAAAGGCTGGGTATTGTTTTTTAAGGGCTGCGTGAGTTTCCAACAGGGCTGCGTTGGAATAGTGAAGCTGCGTTCACATTCTTTGGGGTTGCTGAAGACTCCTTCAGGCTGGGTTGACATTCTTTGGATGTTATTTCAATTCTCCAACACTCATACAATTGCCAAGTGCCAATAATTTGAATAATAATTTGATGTTTATAAACATTGTCACTTCAATAATTTAAATAATTATTCAGTTTGATATTATTCAGTTTGATATTAAATAATCATTCAGAATTATTTAGTTTGATATTGTTTATGTTATTCAAATTCGGTGGGAAAATTCCATATGAAACAAGCATTAACAAAACACAAAGATACAAAATTTGCAAGTAATTCAGAAAGAGAAATTATATTTGAGGAGCCATACAGGCTCATCACATTGGTACATTGATTTAGGTGCTTTTAACACTTCACTCATCAGAGGGATTGGTTCACAGAGTACATGCCATTCACCAATGATCTTTGGAGGAGGAGAAGAGTATATTGCTCTCGGAAAGATCAACGTTTAGATTTAATTTGTTGGGAGGAATTTAATTTTCCTCAATGTATACTAGTTCTAGGCATGGAACTCAAGCTTCTCTCTATCAATCAGATTATGATATAGTCTCCTCGGCTAGATGTGGTATTCAGTTTGCACAAATGCAATATTGTTAAACGGACTAGCACTATAGCTGTTATAGGTATTGAGGATCACAGTCTTTACAAACTTGTTGACACTTTTGATTCTCAGGAGCATGCCATTGCAGCCAAAGGTTCTTCCATCAACAATCTTTGGCATCAGCTGTATGGGCATTTGAACATACACTATCTCTCTCAGCTAGTTTGAGAGGATCTGGTTGTTGCTTACCTGAGACTCAAACTTAGAATCATGGAGTTTGTGAATGTCAAGCTGGAAACATCAAACTCCATTTTCCAGTGGTGATACTTAGCGAGCTTTCAAGGTATTACAATTAGTTCATGGTGATGTTTGTGGGCCAATGAACACTCTTTTAGTTATTGGGTATAGGTATTTTTTGTTATTTGTTGATGATTTTAGTAGAACAATGTGGGTGTATTTTCTTAAACAAAAATCAGAGGTGTTTAGCATGTTTTAGAAGTTTAAGGCCTTGGTAGAAAAAGAGTTTGGTCGTCAAATAATGACTCCTAGGTCAGATAATGGGGGGAATTTTGTTCTTCTGATTTCCCAAACTTCTCTGCACATCATGGCATCAAGCATCAACTTACCACACCTTACACCCTGTTGTGACCTAATCACACATCGCCCATTGTGATGGGAACCCCCTTTTTTTGCTCTTGGCCTTGTACTTTTGGCTTTCATTCGTGGTAGTTTTGGGCTCAGTCCCATGAGGTTCTCCTGTTTCGAATGAGAATTGGTAAAATTGGCCTAGTCTAGAAAAGTGTTGTCCACCTGACTCCTAGAATGGGAACAATTTATTTGTCTGAGAATTGATCTTTCAGAAAGAATGTTAGTGAAATTTTGAACATCTTGACATACTATTTTTAGCTTGTCTATTTTTAGTAGATTTCATTGCCTCCAGAATTGGCCTTATTTTGACTTTGGAACAACTTACTATTTTTAGCTTGTCTATTTTTAGTAAATTTCACTGCCTCCCGGATTGGCCTTATTTTGACTTTGGAGCAACTTACTATTTTTAGAAAGTCTATTCTTGGCAGGTCAATTTTGGCCACAAGTGAGCTATGGCTGATAAGCGAGGCAGTCAATCAGAAATTGGTTAAGTCTGGAAACACCCTTAACCAAAAGTGGAAAATTCTCCAAAAGCAGAAAAATCCTCCAAGTGAAGGAAAATCCTCCAAAAGTAGAAAAATCCTTCAAGTGAAGAAAAATCCTCCAAGTGAAGGAAAATCCTTCAAAAGTAGAAAAATCCTCCAAGTGAAGGAAAATCCTACAAGTGAAGAAAAATCGTCGAAGTGAAGGAAAATACTCTAAAAACAAAAAAATCCTCCAAGTGAAAAATCTTCCGAGTGAAGGAAAATCCTCCAAAAGTAGAAAAATCCTCCAAGTGAAGGAAAATCCTCCAAAAGCAGAAAAACCCTCCAAGTGAAGAAAAATCCTCCAATATCAGAAAAATCCTCCAAGTGAAGGAAAATCCTCCAAAAGTAGAAAAATCCAAAAAAAGCAAAAAAATCCTCCGAAAGTAGAAAAATACTCCAAGTGAAGAAAAATCCTCCAAAAGCAGAAAAATCCTCCAAGTGAAGGAAAATCCTCCAAGTGAAGACAATTCCTCAAAGTGAAGGAAAAATCCTCCAAAAGTAGAAAAATTGTCCAAATGAAGGAAAATCCTCCAAGTGAAGGAAAATCCTCCAAAAGCAGAAAAATCCTCCAAGTGAAGAAATATCCTCCAAAAGCAAAAAAATCCTCTGAGTGAAGAAAAATCCTTCAAAATGAGAAAAGTTTGCCTAGATCTCCCTTATGCGCTTGGGCGCATTTTGAACTTATTGTTTGGAAATTTCTCCTCCTTGGAAGAAAACATGGTTGTGCTGAAAACAATTCTCCTTCAAAAATGGCTAAATGTTGGAAAATTTCTCCTCCATGGAAGAAACTGCAAGGAATAGATAAAATTCAGCTAAGTATGAAAATCCTGTCACCAGATCTCAAATTTCACCCTCTTCAAGTGTGCGCCGATGGGTTGAGAAATGTTGATGAAGATAAACAACAAAAGGGGTATTCTTGGAAAATAAAAGAAAAAGTGTGACAAAGTTAATTTAAAACATGAGGAGGAAGGTGTGGTGTTTTGAAGAGAGTTTTTGGAGAAAGAAAATGTCTTTCTAGAGACAGATCAATTTGTGAAGAGTTTGAAGAATCAGAGAAAGAGGCATGAGAATGGTAGAAAGTATTTTTTTTGAAGAGGGAGAGTTCCAGAGAGAAAATGCGAAAGAACTTTTATGTGATTCTTATGTTGATTATTTCATTTTGTAGGAGGAAGGATTCCAGTCTCGCATGATGAAGGATGACATTCAAGTTCCAGAACTCCAGTTGCAGTGTTGAAGACACCACAGTCCAAGTGATCAAGTTCAAGGTGTCCAAGGTTCAAAGATCACAATTCAAGTGCAAATATACAAAGGGAAGAATGTCACGTCTTGAAATTCCTTCTCAAAGTCCAAGAACATGACCAAGGAATTTCCATGTGAAGAAAATCCAGATTGGCATAATCATCAATGAAAGAGTTCGATCCATTTCCAGAAGATGAAGTCTCAAGCAAGTACATGGAAGGAAGTGATCAAAGGAAGATATCTTCAAAAGACGTAATCAAAGTGCAACTTAGTTACAAAATGATGCAATTAGAAATATTCCCCAACTCCTAGCAGGCTAACATGGCACTCAATCATTTCCATTGGCTAGTCAAAGATTCTTCAAGTCAAAGTCAACGCATTTAAGGAAGGGAATCAAGAATAATCCATTTAAGGAAAATAGTGCATTTAATGCATAGAGAGCATGCATGGTGGGCATTTATTACCCACTACAGTGGTGGATTCTTTTTGCATTAGGGCTTATGTGGCAAAATCTGGGCCATCAATCATTGTTTCAATGTGGGCCACTAGTTGTTTTCAAGGACCTATGTAAGGGCCTCTTCTCATTTGCAGAGAGCGAATTTTGAGATTGTTGCCTAAGAGCTATTGAGACAATAAATTTTTCATTGAAGTGTGGTGATGATTTGATGTGTCTTGATGCTTGCTTGGTTTCATAATTCCCTCAATTAGATTAAGTTTAATAGATGAAGTGTTGTGATTGTATTAGAGAATATGATGGTGTTTTGATGAGTTCCTTTGGTTCATACTTTTGACGTTTTAGTGATTCTAAATCATCGTGCAAAGTTAGCCTGAACCCCTATCCATATGTGCCTAAATTCTATCATTCGTACAAACCTTTGAAGATTGCACCAATTCACGTGTAGTTGTAGCTTGACTTGGCGAAGCAGGACTCGGTAATTGAGGAACTCGTCCATCATAGTACTTTCTTTTGCTATCCTAACCCTTAGGAGTAGATTAGGATCTCTGAACCCTAAACCCCTTTTATTTCGCATATCCAGGAAAAACCCAAAAAGTGTTTCATTGCAACATCTCTCGATAGCACTTGCGTTCATCATGACTTAAAATCTTTCCAATTTTGAAGACATAAGGTCTGTTGTGATCATTAGCAAATCACATCAACATCGAGTTTATCCACGAGTCAAAGAACCTTGGAGTTACCATATGGTCTTCTTGCAATCTTAGCATATGCGGTACTTTATTCAAGAGGATAAGATATTTCGGTATTTTGCTCTACTGTTTGGTGGGTCATAAAACATGCATCAACACACCCCTTAGCAAATTGATGTGGTTGATCGAAGAAACTACACAATCACTAATATGGCTCACTCTATGTTGGAACATAGAAATGTTCCAAAGTAATTTTGGGCAGCAGTAGTCTACACTATTGTCTATCTTCTAAACCAATTTCCCACACTAGTTGTTAATAAGAAGACTCCAGAGGAAGCCTGGTCTGGCAGGAAGTCGGAAGTTAGTCGCTTGAAAATCTTTGGTTCTACACCTTAAGTTTGGATTCTAGATGCCAAGCGCCCAAAGATGGATTCCAAGAGCCAAAAGCTTATATTCACAGAATAAAGTGAAAACTACAAGGCATATTGGCTAATTGTTGTAGACACTGATTGTCTCATCTTCAACTGGGATGTTGTCTTTGATGAAGAATGAGGACCTTTTTAGCTCTCTTCTCCTATTTTGAGCCTTGAGAATCAACCTTTGATTCTCTTCGTCTCCCTTTAGGTCTACCTAACGAGAGGGATGCAATAGACTCTAACTTTGAAGGTGTTGAGTCTCCCATGCGTGTAATTGCACCACCCAACTTTCCTCAGGAAGATGCTGATCTACATCCTGTACAACCTGTTCCAACCATTCCTGAATTAGATGTTGGTACTTCTACTCTTTGGCCTAAATGGTGGGCCAAGACCATGGGTGATCTTCATGATGATGAGCTCATTGAGGGTAGATCGGCTAGAAACAAGAGCAAGCAACATAATACAGTTAGTTTTGCTCTTATGGCCAACATTCACAGTGTTTATGAGCCTCAATCTTTTTTAGAGGCTAAATGTATACCTGAGTGGGAATAAGCCATGGAAACTAAACACCATAGTCTTTTGAAGAACAACACTTGCGTTTTGTGTGATCTTTCACTTGGGAAGAAGCCCATTGGTTGAAAATGGGTGTATAAAGTTAAGTACAAGGCTAATGGAACTCTTGATAAGTACAAGGCTCAACTAGTTGCTAGAGGGTTCTCATAGTAAGAGGGCATTGATTATGAGGAGACTTTTGCTCCTACATCCAAAATGAGTACCATTCGGCTTGTCCTCGCCATTTCAACCCAGTTTGGATGGAAAGTTTATCAAATGGACATCAAGAGTACATTCCTAAATGGTGAGTTGCAGGAAGAAGTCTATATGATGCAACCTATTTGTTTCAAGGTTGCCAATAAAGAACACCGGGTATGCAGACTGGTGAAAGCACTCTATGGCTTGAAATATGCTCCTCACATACAGATTGATAAGTACCTCAGTAATCAAGGCTTTCAGAGAAGTCCTTCTGATTCCAATCTGCATGTCAAAATTACTGGTGGTGATATTCTTCTCCTTGTCATCTATGTTGATGATCTGTTTATTACTAGTAGTTCAACACTTTTGATCGAGCAGATCAAATAGAGTTTGTGCCAGTCTTTTGACATGACAGACTTGGGACTTCTGTATTACTGCTTAGTTGTTGAGGTTTGCCAGATAGATGACAGTATCTTTATCTCTTAGTCGAAGTATGCTAGAAGTTTGCTAGACAAATTTCAGATACAAGATTGCAAATTTGTATCTACGCCTATGGAGAAAGGGCTGAAGTGGTTAGCCAAATCAGATTACCTTGTGGAGGATGACTCTACATTCAGGCAACTTGTGGGTAGTCTCATCTACCTCACTGCCACTAGACCCGACCTCAATTTTGCTATGAGCTACATCTTTTGTTTCATGACAACCCCTAGAGCTAAACATTGGGTTGCAATGAAGGGTGAGCTAAGATATGTGAAGGGCACTTCTAGTTTTGGCATTCTGTATGGTATAAGCAAAGATCCTAGACTCATTGGTTTCACAGACTTAGATTGGGCAGGTTCTGTTGATGACACGAAGTCTACATCTGGGTATGTCTTCGGACTGGGAAAAGGTGGTCACATGGACTAGCAAGAAGCAGTAGGCGGTAGCTCTTTCCTTGAGCGAAGCTGAATATCGGGGAACTATTAAAGCAACTTGTGAGGTAGTTTGGCTTTGAAGGATGCTTTCCGACATGCAAATGTCTCAAGGAGGTCCTTCACCCTTGTACTATGACAATCAAGGAGTGCTCAAACTTGCCAAAAATCTAGTCTTGCATGAGTGGACCAAGTATGATGAGCTTCATTGTCACTTCATTCGCAAGCTTGTAGGAGATGGATCAGTACAATTGCATTATGTTCCAATTGAGGACCAAACTACAAACATCCTCACCAAGTCTTTGAGCTCAGACAAGTTTGTGAAATTGAGGGGGCAACTTGGTGAAGTTGACAAATTGACCATTAAGGGAGCATATTAGAATAATATTAGCATGTCTAATTCTTTAATGGTCAATAGTGTAATTTTAGTTAGGACATAATGTTTCTTTTTTGCTTTTAGTTTAAGATAGTTTCTAAAGGAAATTTTGTTTTGTAGTTGCTATAAAATGTACATATTATTTCATTTCAATACAAGCAATTACCATTGTTTTCAACAATAATTACTACCCTTTGAAAGAGTTACAACCCTTCATCATTGCTGCCCTTTGGAAGAGTCCCTTCCTTATTTTCTTCCCATTCCTTCCTTCTTCAACTAATCCTTCTTTAATTCCTATACTCCCCTATTTCTTCCTTCCTCCTTATCCTCCTAAAAGTGAACTCTCCTTCCTTTTATATCTTATGTTGAGGGAGTCACAACTCTTCATTACATATCTCTTGATCTTTCATTAAACTTAATTAACCTATAATTATATTATATTATGTTATTTATTTGATTTTATCTTTTAATATTATTATTATTATTATTTTTTATTAAATCCTATATCAGCTAGGGGACATTACAAACCATTCAGATGAGAACACGTCCAAACTTACACTTGATCTTGTGCCAAGGAATATGTTAGAACTTGGTCATGTTTCACGCACAAAGGTTCAAATCTAACAAGGAAGTTCATCTTTAACAAGGACATTCTCTTCAATGAAGAAGCCCATATAGGATGAGGAATACATACTTAAACTTAGTAGTAAAATAAGTCTCACGTTATCATCAAAGAAATATCTAATTGACCACAACCAAAACATTTCAAAAAAATTGTCTCTTGATACTTGTGTTTGCAATACATTATCAACTTGGAACTCTTACCAATATTCATCTTCCTTATAGAGTAAAAGACAAATATAAATACCCAAGTGAATTCAATTGATTATTCAAAATATGATTCAATGTCGATATTAGGCCCTCTTTGACAAGGAATTCTTTCTTAGACAGGGAGGACCATTCAGATAACTACAAGTACATATCCAAACCTACACATCATCTTGGGCCAAGGAATATGTTAGAACTTGGTCATGTCTTATGCACTAAGGTTCATGTTGAACAAGGGAGTTCATCTCTAACAGGGAATTTCTCTTCAATGAAGAAGTTCATAGGGATACATAACTAAACTTGGTGGTAGCATAAGTGTCATGTTATCATCAAAGTTACATTCTATTATTCCTAACCGGTTACTAAGAGGCAAGGGGGGGGGGTTGAATCAGTAAATACTATTTCTATCTCAATTAAACCTTGCATATAAATTCTTTCAGAATAGACAGAATGTAATCAATCATTCATAAACAGAAATAGAAATACTCAGATCAACAAAACATATATATGTGGAAACCCTCGGTTAGAAGGAAAAAACCACGGTGAGACAGAGCTCACAACTTCACTACTACAGTAATAAAGATGCCCTATTAAGAGCTTACAAAGCACTTGTAAGAGTGCTACCTGGTAAAGGGATTTGATAGAAGACCTGTTAAGATCTTGACTCTGTTAGGAGTCGCCTTGCAAAAGGACTTTCAACACCAATTAAGATGCTACCCGGTTAAGGGATTTATACAACGAACTTGTTAGGGTTCACCCTGATAGAGGGATTTTAAATATGCCTTAACAATGTAAAAGCAATGATCTCTAATGACACATCCTGTCTGATTAGATCATAGCTGATACCCTTTTCACTCTGCTTGGCTGTTGAACCTCTTTGCCTTTCACCTCTTGTGACTGTAGCTTCTCTCACAGAAGATATCGTTCTCCTGCTCTGTATATTCAACAACACTTCTTTTGTATCCTATGACCTGTATTTATAAGAAATTAATCTTAATAAAAGCTCAACTCATAGTTCCGCCAAGCTGTAAACTCACCCATAAATCATGTGGCAAAAAGGCTTTGTGAGATGGTCTTTAGTTTACCTTGAAACATCCGCATAGAAATAAAACTAACTGCTGTTAAAAAGCTAACTCCAGTTCTAAACGGTGAATGCTCCATATTATCCGGTTTTAACTCAGACAGCTCCGCATAATCCGGTTTGGATTAACATGCTGTCGATCGGTATCAATCTTATACTCGGTTGTTCATACATCCCCTGTATGTTCTATAGACCAGTTATAGACACTTTGTTTGATCTATCGGTACATATACTCTGTTAGGTCTACCGATGCCTATTAAGGAGTATGAGTGGTCTACCGGTTTACCGGTGGGAATGATGTTTGCATCTAACTTAACCAATGACAACTTAAATATGTCAACAATCTTCCCCTTTGGCATTGGTGGCAAAACATCATTTTTAATTTCTTCTCATGTAGACTTCCCTTGTGCTTGTGCTTCTGCTTTGTAGCTGAATCTACTTTGTATGCTGACCTTCTTCCAGTCCGTCCTGAAGATATTCTGATCTCTCCGTCTTTGATCTTCTTCTCCTGTTTGCCTCCATAGGACAAAGGGTAGATATTCCATTGTTATTCCAGTTTATATCTGTAGCTTTGTGAATATATCCTTATACAATTTCTTTGCTGTATGTAGAAAAGGATTCCACTGACCGGTGACATGTTCCAAATTTTTTTGTGCTGCTTGCAGCGATACAATTATTTTCTCCCTATCTTCTACAATCTTGTAGTCCGGTTCCTTGATCAGATTTTCAGCCTCTGTTGTAGTCCTTTGCATTAGATCAAATGTTGGGGCTAGAAATAATTGGAATCCAATGAGATCTTGGATTCTCTTTTTCTTCTCTTCTAAAGCTTTTCTCAAAATTAGAGAAAGACTGGTCATCTGCCTGATGTACTATGTTGCAGAGGAGTTCTTTACATCAAATTGAGAAGAAAGAACTCTTATATCTTCTGTAGTCTTAGATGACTTTTCAGTGATCTCTTGAACAAAGTCATCAAAGTTTGAAGTCCTTTTCATTAGACTTCCTGCAACCTGTATCTGTTGATGAAGAACCTTTGTGTTGGTAGATACTGTAACTTTTATCTCTTCAATCTGTTTATGGAGAATTTCTATTCTCTTTTTCTCATAATGATCAATTGCAACTATTTCTGGATCAGTGACATCTTCTCCGATTGCTTGTGCCAGAATCTCCAATTGATCAATCACAGGTTCTTCTTCATCAATATCTGCATCTGGTACAAAGTTGTACAAGATGTTTCAGACACCAGTGAAGACCATGTCCTGCTTCCTCTTAGTGAGCTCCTTAAGCTGTCTAGTTGACATCTTGCTTATGTCAACCACAGTGTCGCTAACTTTGCTTTTCTTGGCTTCTGACTCAGTTGCAAAGGTTAGCTTCCTCTTAGATGAGGATGAGCTTGGAACATCGACTGGTTCCTTCTGACTCTTTTCTTGCTCTGGTTGCTCTTCCACAGGCTTTTCCTGTTCAGTGTTGACAAGTACTTGTTCTTATTTGTTCCGTTCTTCTTCATTTTTTTCTCTTCCTGGTTGCACTTCTTCCTCCGGGTGGACTTCCTCTTCCGGATGTAATTGCTCTTCTGGTGGAACTTCCTATTCCAGTGGTGGCTCTGTGTGCTACTCCTCAGCTGTATGTAGCTCACCCATACAAATTTCTTCTTCACTTGTTGTATTGTCAGTAGTCATCTTGACCGATGACTCTCCTAGTACTTGTTCCTCTGGTAGAACTTGTTCTCCCAGATTCACCTGTTCATCGGATGTGAACTGTTCCTTAGGAACTTCCTGCTCACCGATTGTTGGTTCTTGATGAGCAATGAATTGAACCGGTGGTTCTTGGACTGTCTCAGGTTCTTCCTGTGGACCTGTTGTCTTGAGAACACTAAAGTCATATTGTTGCCAGAAGTCTAGTGTCTCTTAATAGACTTCCTTTTCATAACCATTTACTATCTTGGCAACCCTATTCCTAGTATCCAAGTTCATTGATACTTCTTCCATCAAAAGTTTAATAGTATCTTCACTGAGATCAGGTTGTACTTTTGACAATGTCTCCTTACTAATTTTGTTGTTGGAGCCTAGACCGGTTCTCCATTTATTCATGTGTCTAGTATTTAGTTCAGGAGGAAATTTAGACCTATAGTCTCTTGGACTTCTGTTGAAATCTAAGAAGGTTTCCAACAGAGCCACTATTATCGCTTGTTTATCTTCCTCTCCTAACACACTAAACCATTTAGCCGCATTGGTTACTTCACCAAAATCCATGACTTCATCTACAATATCATTTACAGTCATTGTACGAGTCTTACCATTTTCTGGAGATACCAGTATGGTTGGTGGAGCTAGATCACCACCTTTGTCGTCAGTGATATCGACAATGACCGGTTCAGTCGATACCTTTACTTTGACTTGAGCCCCGGCTCCCAGAATTTCCTTTCCTTTACTGATATCTTTGACCAGTGGCTCAGTGTTCTTCTGGCATGCTTCTTTTGCCTGTTGTTGGGTTTGAAGAAGTTTTGTCCATGTTGCCACACCTTCCTCGTGAACCTTGTCAACTTCTCCAACAAGCATTTGACTTGTCATATTTCTTATTAGGAAATTTTGCTTGTGCAATTCTGCTTGATGAGTTGCCTCGTCCAGAGTTAAGTGATTCTGAACTTCAAGCAGAGACCTAATCCTTAGCTCCTTTTCTCTTTCCCTTGAAGCTTTCCATCTTGCTTCAAGAATCTCTTGGAGATCGTCAGGGACGACCTTATGAAGTTCGGTAGGAGTAAGATTGAACTTATGAATGCAATAGACTACTGCTTCTTCTATTTTCCTCTTGTCTTCTTCTATGGCAAGACTGTATCGCCTTCCAACTGATGCCATACCTCTTGAATTCATTAACCCTGTCACAAATTCATCAATTGTGGGTTTTCTTCCTCTCGGTGCATCCTCCTTCACCGGTTTAGTAGATTTCTTCTTTCGCAGACGAGGAATGGTGTCTTCAGTCTCTGTTTCTTCAGTTTCTTCCCCTGGAGCGTTTGGTGCTTGTTGTGCTCTCTTCTTTTGAAATTTGGGTTGATTTGCTGCCGGTTTCTTCTTCGGTGTAGGAGACCTCTTCACATATACCTTCTTCGGTTCTTTCACTGAAGACTTCTTCAGATTTTCCATTATCTCCTCATATGTTCCGAACCGGTATGCAAAGAGATCTAGGTCACCCTCTTGTAAGGCATCTGTAGATGCCTTGGCTGTTTTTAAAGAGATCTCATAACCGAGCTGCGGTGTGTACTCGGTTTTTGGTTCTACAGCTTGAATGATGCAGTGATCGGTGGTTACTAGGAAACACACCTCATCTTTGTAGGATTCAACGATAGTTGAGGGAATCCTTTCTCTGGCACGCATCCTCAGTTGGAATGCCTCAAAAAAGTCATTCATGACTTTACTAAACTGGTTTCCCAGTTTGTTGGCCATGTCACTGATTTGTATCATCATCGGTCTATCGATTCCCCATGTAACCTTGCCTATTCCCGGAAAGTAATTCTAATAGTAGAAAAATAGAGATACCAGTAGGGTTCTGTATTTCAGGAACTTCTTTACGACACCGAGCTTCTTTAAATTTTTGAAAATCTGCCCTCCAGGCATAGCGCACAGGTCATACTGCGCGTTGTCATGCATGATCCGGTACGCGGCATGAATGGCTCCTCTTGGCACACTGTTCAGGTTGCTTGATTGATAGATCTTATAACCTATCACTGTAGATGTGAACCGAACTCCCTCATCTTCAATATCATTGACGGTCATCAGCCGACTGTCAAATTTGGATTTTGTCAATTTAGCGACAACGGCATTGGAGATGGTTCTGAGGGTGAGGGCTTCCCCTTTGTTGCTATACCCGGTCACTCTATGTAGGTCTTCCTTGGTGATTTGGGTGCATGCGCCTTTCGCAAGCCAGAAGGTAGGTTCATGCACACGATTGAGAACCAGACGTACCCAATCCGGTTGAAACAAGGTTGGATAGAAGACTCTGTTTATCAACCTTGAAGATACTAGCTTCGCGTATTTATCCTGAAGCTCTCCGTCTTTGCATAGTGAGAGGTACTCGCTCTGGATGAAGGTTTCACCTAGTTCATCTTACTTGGCATGAATGGAGGTTGTGACATCTTCAGTCATGAGAACTTCGTTTGGCACAGATGACAGTGCACCAGACATGTCGTTCTCCCTGTTCTGTTCTGCCATAATATTGTAAACAGGTTGGTCGACAATATTTCCTTTGATCAGTTTGACAACAGAAGATGATGATGCCATTGCTATCGACCGGTTTACTAAAAAATCACTTGATCGTCCTTAGGAAAATGACTTAACAGTGATCTAATCTTTCTTTCCTTTTTCGCCAACCGGTATTCAAGCTTTTACCTGTTGATCAAACCTCGGTTGATCAATACTAACCTGTCTGGTTCAAATGATAGACAACTAACCTCTTCCGGTTTTACTTACTGACTTAGTGAGTTTATTGCTCACTAGTCTTACCGGGAACAGTAGACGGGCTACCAGTTCCCTCTAAGCCTTTTAGGCTCGGTTTACTAAAGAGATATCACCATCTGTAGATGATGATCTTCCCTTTGTCTTCTCCTCAGCGGAGCTCTTTGATTCCTTCTTGAACCAAATATTCTTGACTTCTCTCTCGTTCTCTTTTCCCTTGTTGTCCTTTTGATTGGGAGACAAGGTCTTCTTCACCAGTTCGACTGATCCTCTTCTTTGGTTCACTGGCCGGTTCCTACAATCTTTGGCCAGATGTCCAACTTTGTTGCAGGTGTAACAGACTATCCCGGTTGCCTTCCATGGATTTACCCTTCTTTTCTTGGGTGAATAACACCATGAGTCATTATAGCTATGCATGCTATAGTTAGCACAATTGGTTGTGCTCCGGTTCTCATTCCTCTTAGGGAATATCGGTCTTGGTGGAGATCTGAATGTCATTGTTTTGGATCTGCATTCTTCAGCCTTGTGTCCAAACTTGTTGCATGAGTAGCAATAGCCCTTGAAGCTTCCCCTACTTCCACTAGATACACTGTTGGGACGAGATCTACATTTAGCGGTCTTGTGGCCATACTTGTAACAATTTTTGCAGTAGCTGTTAGTTGGCTTTACCGGTGCATTTCTGTAGTTACTTGTTTTATGGCCCAGTTTGCCACAATGATTGCAAGAAGTGTTGAAGGTCTTTTTACCCTTTTGTTCCAGCGGTTCCTTCTTGCTTTTCTTGACTCCAAATGACTCATGGGTTTCCTTGGTGTCTTGATTGGTGAACCCAAGTCTTGTGGGATCTTTGTGCTTTCTTTGAGCCTTCAATTGCTCATCAAGCTTTACTGAGCTTTCATTGTATCTTGTGAGTGTTTCATTTCTTTCTTCGAGAGCTTTCATTTGTTCCTTTAGTTGATACAACTCAATTGTCAGCCTCTTGCATGCATCATCTTTATCATGCCAATTCTTTTGCATGTTGGCATTTTATTGAGTGACTATCTGCATGTCTTCTTGAAGTTGCAGAACGACAAGATCACTTTCTCTTACTGCTTATTCTACCAAATTTCTTGCTCTCTCAGAGGCTGTTAGTGATTTCACTGTAGTGTTTCTTTCATCTTCAACTTTCCTCTTTTTCTCAATTAATTCAGTCATCCTTAGGGCATTATCTTCTTGCTCCCTTTTCAGTTTGGAGATCTGATCGGCTAGGATTTGATTCTTCTCCATAAGCTCAGAGACTGCCTCCTCAGCTTCATTTGATCCACTTTGCCCTAAGAGTTCCTCAATCGTTTCATTGCTCTCACTCAACTGCAAAGCCAACTCCTTTCTTTTAGCAAGGGATCTTCTTAGCCTATTCTCAAGAGAGGCAATGATGTCATTGACTTCCTCAAGCTGCTTTTGATACCTGTAACCCTCCATGATCTTTTACTCAAGCGGTTAAGTTTTTTATCTTTGAGAACAAAAGGCTCTGATACCAATTGTTATTCCTATCCGGTTACTGAGCGGGGGGGGGGGGGGGGTGAATCAGTAAATACTATTTCTATCTCAATTAAACCTTGCATATAGATTCTTTCAGAATAGACAGAATGTAATCAATCATTCATAAACAGAAATAGAAATACTCAGATCAACACAACATATATACGTGAAAACCCTTGGTTAGAAGGAAAAAACCACGGTGAGATAGAGCTCACAACTTCACTAACTTCAGTAATAAAGATGCCCTATTAAGAGCTTACAAAACACTTGTAAGAGTGCTACCCGGAAAAGGGATTTGATAGAAGACCTGTTAAGATCTTGACTCTATTAGGAGTCGCCTTGCAAAAGGACTTTCAACATCAATTAAGATTCTACCCGGTTAAGGGATTTATGCAACGAACCTATTAGGGTTCACCCTGATAGAGGGATTTTAAATATTTTTTAACAATGTAAAAGCAATGATCTCTAATGACACATCCTGTCTGATTAGATCATACCTAATACCCTTTTCACTTTGCTTGGTTGTTCAACCTCTCTGCCTTTCACCTCTTGTGACTGTAGCTTCTCTCACAGAAGATATCTTTCTCCTGCTCTGTATATTCAACAATACTTCTTTTGTGTTCTATGACCTGTATTTATAAGAAATTAATCTTAATAAAAGCTCAACTCATAGTTCCGCCAAGCTGTAAACTCACCCATAAATCATGCGGCAAAAAGGCTTTGCGAGATGATCTTGAGTTTACCTTGAAACATCCGCGTAGAAATAAAACTAACTCCTGGTAAAATGCTAACTCTAGTTGTAAACGGTGAATGCTCCATATTATCCGGTTTTAACTCAAATAGCTCCGCATAATCCATTTTGGATTAACATGCTGTCAACCGGTATCAATCTTATACCCGGTTGTTCATACATCCCTTGTATGTTCTATAGACCGGTTATAGACACTCTGTTTGATCTACCAGTACATATACTCTGTTAGGTCTACCGGTGCCTATTAAGGAGTATGAGTGGTCTACCGGTTTACCGATGGGAATGATGTTTGCATCTAACTTAACCAATGCCAACTTAAATATGTCAACACATTCGTTGAGTATACTTTTTAAAATCATTATTAACTTAATATAATATGTTTGGCAGAATAATCTGCATAGTTTATTTGCTGCTTACCTATATGTCATAAAGGTTTGTGATCTCTATGAATTTTGGTCTCCTTGCCCAAGATACATTTTTTCTGCTGCTTGCATGCCTAGAGAATAGTGTAGAGCTCCTTGTCTTATGTTGCTTGTAGATTATGTTGGGAAATATCTCACTGTGGTAGTCAGTGGGGTGCCCATGCTAAGTGATGACTTAGCTATATGCATACTCTTGTATATTTTGTTTTGATCTCAAAAGACATGCAAATCTAGAAAGTCAAAGGGCTGATGATAAAGAGAGCCCCTATGTTAGTGTATAAGTGCCTTTTGTGTCATTTTCATTGAGAACCTGGGCACAAACATGTAGTA
Organism: Chamaecyparis obtusa; assembly: GCA_027943335.1. Lineage (NCBI taxonomy): Eukaryota > Viridiplantae > Streptophyta > Pinopsida > Cupressales > Cupressaceae > Chamaecyparis > Chamaecyparis obtusa. The sequence continues at coordinate 79,236 of BSBK01007582.1, read as the reverse complement.
AAAATAGCTAGTCCTCTGTCAATGAGAATCTGAGCACAAAGATGCAGTAAAAATAGCTAGGCACAAAAAAACTCTTAAGTTTTGTGAGTCTTTGGAGTCGATCAGTCTTTTGATGACTTGGATCTTTGCTAGTCAGCACGTACATTACTTTCATCAGCAATGTAGCTGAGAAATTAAATCCTCCCCATCCCAAAAGAACAAATTTTCAAGCTAGTGTAGACCTTATTGTTGGTACCTCAATGAAACTATCCTTGTAGTCAAGTTTGTGGTCAGTAACTATGTTACTCGTGTCATATTAATGTCAACTCAGTCTGTGTCACAAGGTTCAGCGAATTTCCAGCTTCAAGTTCGAAATTCGCCGAAGTTATAAAGAAGCAATAAAATTCGTTAAAGTTCGTCTAAAATTCGTACGAAAAACGGTAAAAGCTGTGGTGATAAAGATTAAGTCTTCTAACCTCCATCGTATCATGTATTCTCGAAGCAAAAAATCATTTAATCAAAGGAAAGAAACGAAAAAATCACATCCAGGGCTGGAGAATAAAACAAGCAGTTTTTCATCTTTGTTTACGAATAAATTATGAGCTTGCCATAATTTTTCATCCGACAGTTTAAAAATAATAATTCTTCTCTCATCAAGAAATTGTGAGCCTAACATAATCATGTAGCAAAAATCATGTCCAGGCGAAGAACAAAACAAACAATTCTGGATCCAGAGGACCGTGAATACAATGGGAACAACATCTCTATGATTTTTTTTCGATTTCTTCAATGCAATATAGAAACCCCTAATGCACGCTTCCAGTTTCCTTTTCGTCAAGAAATATGAGTCGGAAGACATGATGCAGCACAGGTCTGAAGATTGATTCACGGCTGTAGAGAAACGGAAAATTTGGTGTTCGGAAGATTGATTATGAAAAATCAATCGAATAAACAGAAAAAAATAGAAAATCACAATGATTTTAGATTTTTTATAATGACGTTAAAAAATCATATGTTTTAATATACTTATTAATCATATATTTTTAAATAGAATAAAAGTTGCTATTTTCTAAGTTTAAAAAAAATAGGTGAAGTGTTTTTATTATATATATATATATATATTTAAAACAGAATTAATATTTGTATATTGTTATTTATAGTTTAAAATAAAAAAATTTAAACATTATTTTATTTATAATATTATAAATTATTTTATTTTATTTCAAATTTTAAGTATCTTTAGTAATGTTAACTACTTTGATAATTGTGTGGATATAATACTATATTTTTCAAAAAACTAAAATTATGTAAGGCGAATTTAATGTTGAATTTTTTTTCGAAATTTTTATCTCCTTCGAACTTCAATCAAATTTTATTGTCGTCGAACTCGAACTCGAATTCGAACCTTGTGACTTAGAACTCAGTTATCCCACTTTCAATTTGTAAAGTTATTAGGTGGCGGTCTACTTTTTCAAGCCAGCAATGTTTGCAGATTGTTCAAGAATGAAATATTCTGAAAGGAGGTGAAGAAGTTCTTGGACAGATTACAGCTTCAACATTGAAAGAAGATGTAATGATGAATACTCGGATTATAATGCAAGATTGGAAAATGCTAGAAAAAGAGCTTCTTCAAACAAATGTATTATGAATATCTGCCGAAGGCCTTGATAAATGTGAAATGTTTCAAGTGAAGTGTGCTAACATACAAAGAGCAGCTCAAGCATGAAAGATGTAGTTTTTTCTATGGCTTTGCCATCCCAAATCTTTCTCACATAACAGCCAAGCAGCATGTCAAAGTGGTTAGCAGTAGCATGGTAGTGAATTCAACCAGTGACAAATGTCACACTTCTAAAGGGCAGTACCTTTAGGAATGAGCACTCAGCGCTCTAAAACAGTGGCAAAAACAATATCAAATTGTGCCTAATAATTAATGGAGTTACAGTCATGTACATAAATACGAGTTCATCTTATCTATATCTTGAGTTGAAGCCATGGAGGGATTGTGCTGAAGCCTTTTAAATATCCACAAAGGAATAGTAATGTTATGGATTCAGTGTATATCCTTTCCGTTCTCTAAAAATATTTTTCAGAGCAAGGAAATCGCATATTGTTTTTTACCTTAGTAAAGTCCAACTCTGGCATTCCTCTCTTTGACAAAAGCATATGTAAGAAGGGCAACATAAAGTTTGACATTCTTTATACACAATAGATAATCTTATCCTTTTTTTGTTTAACATTCGTGCCTTTTTTGAGGATCTTTTGAAAGGGATTCCTGCGAAGTACCTTGATGAGTCATTAAGAGGATGTTTTTTCTTGCATTAATATACAAATTTTGTCACTTTTTATGGATCATAAAACTAAATAATGATTAAACTTAGTGGTTTAATTCGAGATAGTGTGACAGGATGCGCCTTTTACAGCAGCTAACACAACTGTTTTTCTGATGACATCTTCCTGTGTGTCTGTAAAATGTACATAAACATGAGCGAATTTGAGAACAGTTTGAAAGGTTATTTTTGATTGCGAAATCGTATCTTTTCGTGACAAGTATTTCAATAAGGAGAGGGGATCTGGAACTACATTGTGGGAAAAATGTGACCTCTCCTAAAGTGAGGTAGCATGGGAAAAATTTGTTTCTGTACTTTGCAGCTTGCCATGTTAACTGTAGTCCAGATCTTTGGTGGAAAAATGCAAGTCTAAATCCTAATGTGGTACTTATGCCATAAATTTTGATGTTACTTTTGAAACTTAGGAAAAAGAGTATAGTTCACTTAACACTATAGAGCTGTAGCTGTATACTGTGTACAATGTCTGGCCCTACTACAAGTAACACTGTCTCTCTCACCTTAAAAACAATAATCATATGAAAAATATAGAAATAAAGTTATTAGATCAATAATGTTTCCACTGATTTACTGCATCAATAAATATGACGTGGTGAAATAAGATTTGACATTTAAATATTTGAACTTATGATGGGATTTACATTTCAAAATTTGTACTATTAATATGCTAATGGAGTGTGTGACAGGTACTGATTGAACCTGGGACTCCAGAAGGGTCAAGCACCATCCGTCAAATTAGATCTCACATTCTATGGATGGAGAAAAAGGTAACTGGGGTGTCATTGATTTCATTATAATTTTCCAATTTCCTGCTTTTGGAAAAAATGCTAGGGATATCATTCACATGGCAGAAAAAATAGGGTGCCAATAATTAGAAGCTGCATGGTTCTTCTGATAATGTCATGTCCCTTTATATCAGATAACTTAGCATTAGCCACACATGTATCCCTTCCTCCTCTGTTTTTATCTCTGTGATCTATTTTCAGTTGCTTTGGTAGTTCAAGTGCATTTAAGTTCAGTGATTGATATTATTCTTAATTTTTCAACCTTTTTATTCTATTTATTTGTTAGTTTATTTTTTAGAAATGCAGAAAGGGGGAAATTACTTCCACAGAAGCTCCGAAAGATCAAGAGAGCACAAAAGATAGTCCAGTGTCTTCACAAACTGGTGCATTTGTAGTTGCTCCTGTGAGTTGCTAGACAGAGAACTTAATCTATCTGAAGATAAATAAAATTTTTTTTCTCATTGCCATGATTGACATTTGGCTGCCATTTGCTGTAGTGTGGACATGATGGAGTATGTCCAATGGATAAAACAGGAACATATTGCCACTTTGTTCAACGGTTGGAAAGAACCCACTCACAGCGCACATACAAGGTAACGCTGTTCCAGTTCTGGTGAATGGTAGCTGCAGGGTAAAAGTATAATATCTGAATCACAGAATTCTAGTATTAACACAGTTATGTAATATAGAAATTGAAGTCTTAAGTAAGCATATGATAATTCATTATTTGGTAGTACATGATAAGTCAGATGTTCGCAGCTGAAATTTGACTAATTTTTTGGTGTCAAAAGGCACTGCTTCAGTCCCACAAGAGGAAGAAGAGAAGCAGATACATGCTTTTCATTGTCCTGTTGCATACTAAATGAGTTTCTAGGTGATTCTCCTTACAATATTTTAGGCACCAGCCCACAAGACACACCAATCCCCTTTAGATGATTCATAGGCTCCAACTCACTGGAAACACCAATCCCCACAACTGAGTACCAACTCAGTAGGAGACACCTATCTCTTTGAAAACAAGGTAATTGCTTGATCTTCTTCTTGAATCAGATCTGATCCTCCCCAAATCTGCTCAAAATTCTTCTTGAAATCTGCAAAAAAATTTCCTGATAGATCTGCAATATTAAGGCCTTAAATTATGCTCATAGGTCTGCAATAAGTCACCTTAAATTCTGCTCTTATGTAATGTCCCTCCAAAAATTGATAAAGGGAAGTAATAAGTTTATTAATGTAGGGCCCATTGAATTTAAAAATAAAATATTGATTGGGGCCACTTTATTAAATTTCCCTCCTAAGGGTCCACCTGAATTCAAAATATTTTGCAGGGAAAACATCAATTGAGGTAGTATAAAAGGAGATCATTTGGAAGCAATGAAGCATTGCAGATTTGGCATTCAATAATTATTTTTGCTCTTTGAGCAAGGCGTCCTTGGAGTTTTGATGAGTTCACCTCACCCTAGTCTCTGTCAAAAGTTCATGAAGTCTCTCAAGAGACGAATTTGCAGTTTTAGACTTCCTGTGTATTGCTTGGAACATCGTATTGGGGAATAAGGACAGGAATTTAGGATCACATGATGAATCGATTTACAAACCAATTGTGAGCAAGGGCATCAATGCTTGAATTTCATGCAATGGACTAGAGTTACCAATCAGTGGGGTTTCAAGAACTCTATATCACTTGGTTGCTGCTAATGCACACCTATAGATTGTCAAACAGAGTATTAGAGGGCCACTGGGTATTTGCATCATTCGATAAGGAGCTTTGAGCGAGGTAATTAAGGGAAGATCCTTATGGCCTGTCAAGCAAAAATACAACCACCCACAACATGGATTCTTTTGTGTAGATTGAGTCGAATCATGCCAAAGACATTCCGCCCATGTCTCCAAAATGTCTAACACCTCCTCCAAGTGCCTCAAGTGCTCCCCCCAAGACCAACTGAATACCAAGATGTCATCAAAGAAGATCAACACAAACCCCTGCAATTGATGTTGAAACACCCTGTTCATACAGGATTGAAATGTGGCTGGTGCATTGGTTAGGCCAAATGGCATAACCAGGAACACGAATTGCCCACAATGACATCATAATGTTGTCTTCTCCACATCCTCCTCTCTCATCTGTATCTGATTGTAACTAGGCCTCAAGTCAATCTTAGAGAAGTAACATGCCCCACACAACTCGTCAATCAACTCATCTATGCGGGGTATGAAATACTTGTTCTTCATTGTCTTCTTATTTAGAGCTCGGTAGTCTATGCACATGCATAGAGCCCCATCCTTCTTAACTAATACAACGACAGATGCAAATGGTTTCTTACTAGGTCTGATATGCCCCATATCAGCAACCCCTTTATTGTCTTCTCTATCTTGTCCTTGAGTGGGGTGTCTGTATTGGGTGGTGATGATAGGTTTTGCACCCTCCAACTCAATGATGTGCTCAATACCCCTACTTGGTGGTCTACTTGGTGGAATGCTACTAAAACCTTATTGTGTTTAGTCAATATCTCCTGAATCTGTTGAGGATAATCACGCCTCTGTTGCTCCACTGTTGTAGGCATAAACACACACTCTACTGCCTAGTCTACCTACTCATGCCCAATCAACCTCTCCATCCTCCTTAGGGACACTGCGTATGTTATTATTTGTCATACCCCTCAATACAGCTTTCTCCTATCTACCTCAAACCTCATCTCAATGGTGCACACATTGAGGTAGAACTCCTGAATCATATGAAGCCACGTCATCCCTAGGATGACATCTATCTCCCCCAAACTTACAACATAATAATCCGCCCGAAACTCATAATCGTTCAACCTCAAGGGGAGGTTGAGAATCCTCCTAGTGCATGTGAGTACAAATCCATCTCCTAACTTTCATTCTAAAACTTGGAAACTCCTCTATCTAAATTCCAGGCCTAGCCATGAGCCCCTCTTCAATGAAATTATGTGTGGCCCCTGTGTCAAGTAAGGTGATCACTCGCTGCCTTGCTAAGACCCCTCTCATCTTGAATGATCCCTCTTTCTGAATGCTAGAGAGGTGTGCTATAGGTTTCTCATCTTCTTGCTCCTTAACGGACCCTTCTGATGCATTCTCTCCCTCACTATCACACTGCTTAATCTGCTGGGTTGAAATTTCAAAACTAGTCTCATCTCCTAAAAGGTACTCCATCTTGTTTGTCTTCCCCTTTTAATTGCACTTGTGCTTAGGTTCACATGGTTCCTTCCATTTAAACCACAAATTTTTGCATCTCAAGTCATTTAGGGAGTCATTATTGCGTTTCTGAAATGGTTTCTTTTGCTGCTCTAAAGTTTTATGAAAGGGTTTCTTGTCCTTGTTGTTTGGGAAGTGCTTGGAAGAAGACTTGTTCCTCGAATCAGCATGCTCCACACTCCTAGCCTTCTTTATGCTAAGCTGTAATGTGGGTGGGTCAAATGCTCTAACCCAACCGTGCAAAGGATCTGAAAGCCCCTCAACAAAAAGCACTGTCAACCTCCTTTTAGAGATGTTTGTCACCGTCACTGATAACTTCTAGATCTCAGATATGTATGCCTCTAATGACTTGTACGGCTAGAGTTATGGCAGCTCCTTGAAATACATCTTTGGCTCTTTACGATCAAAGCGTTTGATGAGTCTATTGGTGAACTCATTGTAGGAGGTAATGTAGTGATGACCCAAAGTGATCAACTTGTGGTACCACCACTCGTGTGCTATGCCATCTAAGTGCAAAGTGGCAAACCTAATCGTCTCCTCCTCTGACATAGGCTTCACAGATAGGTAATTATCTAGCTTCTGCACCCAAGCTCGAGCTAAACATTTATCACCTCCATCAAAATGTGGCAAGGTCAACTTGCCCACTTGCTATTGGAAATCTTTGTTACTCTATGGAGCCCTTTAATTTTCTCTGCCTATTGAACCTGATCTAAGTCTGTTTTGTCCAATAAATTGGTAAGGGTCAATAACTCTTTGACTTCAGGTGGTAGGGTCATATATAGTCATATAGTTTGTGTAATGTTGTCAGATCTTCTCTGCCACTGAAATATGTAACTCAAGCCCACAACCCTCTAGAGTGGGTGACTCCTCCCATGGAGTGAAAACTGATTGTAGAGGCCGCGAAACTAAACTGGGTGCTGTAGTACGCTCCCCCTGTGGCTTGCTAGACTCCCCTGTATGTGTGGTATGTTGAGGTTGTTCCTCACGTGACTGATTTTGGCTAGCCATTTGTCCCAATAGTTGAGACATCATATCCATCATCATGTCAAATTTTCTCTCCATTCTGGCATTGGGACTAAAAGACCTAGATTTTTCCTTCTCTTTCTCAACCACGGTGTCTACTAAGGTATCATTGACTCTAAAGTTTGACCTATGAGTTCCTCTCCTAGTATAAGTTAAATAATACTGATCACTCATTCAATAATTGGAAGCTGTTCACAAGATGGTAGGAATTGTCTGAGCTCTGATACCAAGCAAGGCAACTACTACACCAAAAGCTCAAACTGATGGTGAATGACACCCACCGGCATTAAGAGTGGGCTTTTTGTTCCATCGAAGCGCCAGTGTAGGCCAGCCCCCTCATGGACACATGGCTGCCTAATTGTGGGTGGGTCCCAGCGCTGGGTTCACGCCTAGCAGAAATTTGTACCACTACAACATTTAGGCTGGGACATCACAAAGATCAACTACAACTTTGCAGGATCTAGTGCAATCTTCTAAGGGTTATGCAAAGAATTTTCACATCGCACATATTCACCAACATTTTGAACATTGAATACAGTAATGGAAGTTAAGCATCCATATAAAGGGGGCTCAGGCTAACTTTATGTTAGCAATTTAAGTTGTCATTAGTGTATTTCATCAAACCCATTCACACGGGTAGAAGATCACCAGTCGCTCGCATTACTTAGATGACATCGGTAGATAAAGCACATAGTATATGCACCGGTAAACTAGGTAGTTAGATAAACCGGTAAATTGAACCAAGTACTCAGTATCGGTCTTATTCAGCATCCAACAACAAACCGGTACCGATCTAACTAATAGAAAAATCCGGTCCAGTTTTTGTGGAACAATTTGAGTTACAGTTTGAGTTAAGAGCTTGATTATGCGAGACATCCATTACTCTGATGCGAAGTTAACCTTTCAACAGTAGTTAGCTTTAAGTTCTACGGATGATCTCAAGATAAATTCTAGATCAAAACGCATAGCTTTCTTGTGTTGCATATTTTATGGTCAAGTTTATTCCCCGACGGTTCTATGAGTCAAGAGGATCACTCTTGTATAAATATCAGTGATAGGATGCAAAGTATGTTGTTGTTGTTGATAAGTGGAAATCACAGAGAGCAGAGGAAAGATATCTTCTGAGGAGTGCTACAGGCACAAAGGTGAAGGAAGAAAAGAAGATCAACAACCAGGCAAATAGGGGAAAAAATCTATAGGTATGATCTAATCAGACAATCAGTGTCATTATAGATCTTTGCTTTTGAGAGGTATTTCATCATATACAAATCCCTCTAAAAGGGTGAACCTAATCGGTTTGTTGTAAAAATCCCTTAACAGGGTAACATCTTGTTGATGTTCAAAGTCCTGTAACTAGGCAGCTCCTAACAGGGTTTAGATCTTAACAGATCTCTTGTAAAATCCCTTAACCGGGTAGCACCTTATCCAGTGCTTTGTATGCTCCTAACAGGGCACCTTCATTTAGAACTAGTGAAGTTGTGAGCTCTGTCTCACCGTGGTTTTTTCTCTCTAACCGAGGGTTTCCACGTACAAATACTTGTGTAGATCTATGTGATTCAGTTTATGCTTGTGAATGACTGTTAACTTTCTACTTTGCATTCAAGAATCTGTTTACAAGTTTTAAACAATAAGATTTAGTATTTTCTGATTCACCCCCCCCTCCCTCCCTCTCAGTAACCGGTAAGATAACATCACTTTACACTACAACTTACAATCATTAAGATGCAAAACTATGAGCCATGCAAATTCATCAAACACCATTACCTTCTCCATTGAAATCAAAGTACTTAATTTAGCAAATGATAAATTAGAAAGACACCATGGAATGAGTTGAAACAAACATGAATCCACCATATCTTCAATGAAAACTATTTTTATTTCTCCAAGTCTTACAACAATTTCTTCCCCTTCTACTCTACTACTTTAAAGAGTAAGAGCTAACTATTTGTTTATCTGCCTAATTTTTAATGAATTAAAAATGAGAAGGCATGGCCTTTATATAGATTTTCAAATCACAATGTGCGGCTCAAATTGAAGCAATATCGAGGGCCCAGATTTTGCTACCTCAACCCTAATTAGGGTTAGGTCAAGAGAAAATATGTCATAAATGAGTGGGTCCACATAGATCAATCAGATGAGGGTTGTCCACTTAGTGGGAGAGTGGTCAAAGATGAACTACAATGGTTGAAGGTTCCCCCTAAGCATTAAACAACCGTCTGGCTAGAATAGCTTGTCATTTATTCCTTTCTTTCAACACAGAGAATCTAGACATATCAATTTTGGAAGGTGATTGAGTGCCATTCTTGTTGACCATTCTATCATTTCTGAAGTCTTTCATACTTGAATTGAATCTCAAGAACTTGAATGTTTTCTTTGAACATCTAGAATGGGAATTATTCCTCGTTCTTTTCTGACTGGGATCTTTGGATTTCCAGAGGAACTTCAAGGTGTTGCATTCTTTTTTCTACACTTGCACTTGAACTTTGATTGTTGAAGTCTTGAACCTTGTATGCTGTGAACTGGATTGCTTGAAACTTGGACGTCTTCAACACTAGAACTTGAATTTTGGGACTTGTATGTCTTCCTTGAATGTTTGGAAATGAATTCTTCCTCTCTTCTTAAAAGCTCAGGCCTTGTCTCTTTAGAAACCCTTTCTCTCTCTTTATATTCACTTTGTCACGCTTTTCTTTTATTTTCCAAGAATTCCCTTTTTGGAGTTTATCTTCTTCAACATTTCTCAACCCATGGGCGCACACTTGAAGAGAGTGAAATTTGAGCTCTGGAGGGGGAATTTCCATACTTAGCCAAATTTCATCTATTCCTTGCAATTTCTTCCTTGAGCGTACATGAGCTAGGAGGAATTTTCATACACTTAGCCATTTTTCAACTTTCCTTGTTCTCTTTAACTTGGGCACATATTAGACATTGAGGAGAAATTTTCCAACACTTAGCCATTTTTTCATCTTTCCTTGCTCTTTGGAGCGCATTTTGGCACTTCTAAAGGGTTTCTTGAACTCAAGGAAATTCCTTGAGTTAGTGGAATTTTCCCTTTTGGGCGCATTTGGAACTTGGTGGAGGAATTTCTTCAACTCAAGGAAATTTCCTTAACTTAGTGGAACTTCATCTCCTTTCCTTTTTTGGATGTTTTTCAAAGATGTTCTTCAAACTTAACCATTTTTTTGATGTTTTTCATGCCTTTCCACTTTTGGATATTTCAAAGATGTTTCTAGACTTGAGCATTTTCTGATTGACTGCCTCACTTGCTCATTCTTTTGGATATAGAACTGGATACCCTTTTGTCTCTTTATTAGCCAAAGCTCAGTTGCTGCCAAAATAGACTTGCCAAAAATAGACTTTCTAAAAATAGTAAGTTGTTCCAAAGTCAAAATAAGGCCAATTTGGGATGCAGTGAAATTTACTAAAATAGACTTACTAAAAATAGACACTACAAAAAATAGTAAGTTGTTCCAAAGCCAAAATAAGGCCAGTTTGGGATGTAGTGAAATTTACTAGAAATAGACTTAGTAAAAATAGAAACTTCCAAAAATAATAAGTTCATCAAAACACTCAAAATTTCACTGGCATGCCTTTTTGAAATTGTTTTCCTTTCCATACTTGCCAAATTAATTTATTTTCATGCCATTTGAATGCTTGGGCACACTTTTGGGGTGGAGTAGGTTTTTTTTTCATCTCAAGGATTCCTTGACGTAGCGCAATTTGTACTTTGAGTGCAATTCCACACTACCCCTAGATTGGCACTGATGGGCATTAAAGACACCTCGTGAAGGAATTTGCAACTTGTGGAAAAATCCTTCCCCATAGTAAATTGGCGCATGGGCACTGTTTTCCCTCTCGGGTCAACAAGAATAGTTGCATAAACACACATTAACTGATAAACATGAACACAGGAAAGTATTGCAATTCGGTAAACATAAAGTATTTAGAAAACCAAATCATAAATCGTCCTATTCCCAATCTGAGCAAAGTATACATAAAGCCTCCGAAGGGACACGACCGAAACGTCGCGTCGTAACGGTTCACACTCTTGGTGCTAACCGCCAAGATTAACATAACTTAACATAAGTTTATTACATAACTCCCGTACATACAAAATATACCGACAACATCATCCCCCCCATAAAAGAAGTCGGCTCCGACGACTGACAAAAGAAAACATAGACAAAATGGAGCCTATTACAAATTACTGAGAAGGGGGCGTAGGAAGCATCCCTGAAGATGAGGGTCCAGCTGGTGCCGGTGCTGAAGCAATCTGGGCTCGCAACTCATAGACCTGACTCGTCCGGGTCTGCAAAGCCTGCTCTGCTCGCATCTTCAGTTCCATCGCTGTCCGAACCATGCTGGCTGCCTCTAACACTGCTTTCTCCTTTGCATCCGCAGCCTCCATAGCTGAATTCAAGCGAGTCTCCAATAAATCCCGCTCTGCCCGTAGTGTGTCCAACTCTGACCTCATGGTGCTCCGCTCAACCTCCCAGGACTCCCTCTCCTGAACCACTACTGTCTCCAAGGCTGTGAGATGGGAAACTGCCTCCTCCCGAGCTGCCTCAGCCGCCAAGCCCGTAGCCTGATGCACTGAAGAAGCGTGCTCCGAGCGTCTGAGAGTGAAGTACTCCTCTCGAAATGCCTGCTCCAATTCCCGAATAAGACCCTGCAGTCGGCTCTCTCCTGCTAGCACCCGAAGAGCCCAATCCTCCAACATAGTGAGAGTCTCCTGTGTAGGCCATCCCCGAGCCTCAAAGCACTCGACGAATGCCTGTGGACAGCCAACCCATACAAATGTCAAAAGGCGCTCCAACTCTTCAGCAACCTTCTCCTGGCCCTGAAGCTCTGTTGAGGCGACGACCCGCTGGCCTGCAGCAGCTACATCCGCCAAGTACTGCTCCCATACTGTCTGCGCGGTCTCCCTCAGTGGCATCGCCCTCTGTGACTCCTCCCAAGCCTCAACCGGCTGTCTCTGCTCCTCCACAGGATCAGGTCTTTCACACATCTCGCTCCCTTCTGCTGGCTCCTCACGGGGTGGCGACATCATTGTATCCAAATCAACAATCTCTACTACTGCTCTGTCAGGCGACAGGGAACTCGGGGCTGCCATGGCGATGGGAGACATCTTGAACTGCGCGAGCCAAGAAAACACTCGAGAGTTCGGGTCCCCAACCCTTGTCGGCACCGTCTGAGGTGGCGCCTCCTCCAATACCCCTGGCGCAACCCGCACAAACGCCTCAGTGCCCACAACCTCCAAAGTAACCTGCTCTGAGCCTCGAGCACCATCTCCGCTAGTCTGTCCTGCATCAGCTGGCTGAACTGTAGGTGGCTCTAAAGTCTGGCCCGTCGGGTGTAATACTACAGGAGCCCGGAGCTCTCCGAACGGTGGTACTGGTACGGCCTCTAATGTGGTACCGGATGGTACAGAGGGCCCCGCTGCAACAGTCACCGAGGGTGCGGGTGGTGTGAATAAAACAAGAGGTGGTGCACTCTCAGTCGGAGTCGAAACTGGTACAACCCCAGATGGTGAAGTCAGTGCCTCTGTGTCGGGAGTGTCCGATCCGCCTACTGCCTCACTCTCACTGTCTTCCTCCTCCTCCGAGTCCTCACTGGACTCCTCCCGTCCACTGTCCACATTCTCCCCTTCCGACTCAGAGAGGGCCTGACGCTTCCTCTTCAGTCCTGTCTGTACCCCTCCAGCATCCAAGTGCCGCCAATGAAAGATGAGAGGCTCTCCCGTCGCAATGTCCACCGGCTGTGGCCTCAGCTTCTCCGCCGGAATCTGTTCTCGGGCAGCATTCAGAAACAACCCTATGGCAATATGGGGCATGTAAAACGTCCTATGCTGTAGAGTCATAAACTCGTACAGCCTCTCCGCCATCACTGAAGCCCAATCATATACTGTCCCCTGGCGGATCCCGTTCATGAAAACCAAATGTGTAAGGGCAATGTCGGATGCCCTACTCGCCCCGGTCAACCTGCTCTTCACGATATCCATCAAACATCGCCATTCACCTGGGGCCACAAATGATTTTTTAAGTCCTCGATTCCGGGAAGAAGAGCCAAGCAATGACTCGAACTCCTGCTGAGACAAATTTCTTGAAACCAGCTTAATATACTTCTCCTTGTCTTCTCTGGTCAGCTTCCTCGGCTTCAAGTCGATTTTCCTGCCCTGTGTACCAGGAATACCAAACACCCTCGAAATCTCTCGAGCTGTGAATGAAATCTGAATCTCTGTACCACAATATTTCAATGTACTCCGTCGGCTGAACCGGTCAAATGTATCAATCATCCCCCTCAGAGGACCCTCGTACTCCTTAATGGAAGGCAACGGCATCTGTATTGCCCAATGAACTCCGGCCCGCCGAATCTGTCCCTTCAAGAAATTGGTATCCGGAGTCTGCTCCCACCATGTACGGCATTCCACTCCGCTCAGCCCTTCAAATGTCACAGTCTTCCAGGTGACTTCTTTTTGGGCCTGCTGCGGACGGTGCTTCTGTTTCCTGTCCATGCTTCTGGAATGTGAAACCCTTGGTCTGCTACTACTGGCTGGTTTGGAAATTTGCAATTTTTGTCTCCAAGAACTCTGCTGTTGCCTTGAGCTCATCCTTCTGTACTGTGTAATAACGGTTCGTAACTGATTTTTGAAATACTTCTGTCGTACAAATCAACTTCCTTCAGCCAATGTACTTTTTCCAATATGCAAATATGTAGCAGCTGCAGGTCTCATCAACTGGTCACACTCTCCAAGGGTTGATAACTAAACCGACTGGGGGTCTAGGGGGCAACACCCCCAGCGGGGTTGAGGGGCAGCGCCCCCGCGGGGTCCTGGGGCAGAGCCCCAGGCGCGCTCCCTGTCGCGGTACAGGGCGGGGTCGAGGGGCAGCGCCCCCGCCGCCAAGACCAATTTAGCACCTTCAAAGTCTATGAAACACACTAATTTTGTGATTTTCGTATGCTCCCATGCTCTTTTCTGCAAACCGCTTATGTTTCCCTTACTTCCTGCTCATGCCCTTCCCTTCGGTACCATTTGTTCTTCAATATGAGCTGCTTTGTTTTGTCGTCATTTTTTTTTTGTTTTTTTTTTAGTATACCATATGAATTTCCTCTTTCATGCTTTCCCTTCACACGCCCCAATGCTATGTACGGCAATCCCAAGTCTTCCTTAGACGCAATGAAAGACAATGTGTACAGACGTCTTTGCCAAAAAAAAATTGATCTCTTATATACTATAGGGCCGTACGGACCCTTACAACATATATGCAACTTAACTGTTATTTGACGTACTCACTTCTTCATGTTGTACGATCCTGAATGCCTTCACGTTTTGTTTTTCTTCCTTGCACGTACGGTCCATGCAATGCGGCAGGCTACATCCGTACGGCTCCGTACGGTCTTCAGATTTGATATTACGAAATTATACCCTTTCCATACGGCAATGTACGGCACTCAAAACCGTACGGCGATGCACGGTCTACTCCTCCAAAGTGTACGGTGCCGTACAACAAGTCCTTATCCGCACACGCCAGTTGGTCGTACGGCCAAGTTCGATAGCAATTTCCTCTATGCCTGGCGCCGTACGGGTTTTAATAATGCTGCAATAATGTCGTACGGTGCTAATATACCTGCCGTACGGTGTTAAAACATTAAGATGCATGTCGTACGGTACCGTACGGACATGTTACTCTGCACTTTTTTTTTTTTTCTTTTTTTTTTAAAAAAATTTTTATTTTTTATATATTTTTTTTTTCAATTTTTTCAACTTTTCAAATTTTTTTTTCAATTTTCAATTTTTCAATTTTTTTTTTCAATTTTTTTTTTTTTTTTTTTTTTCAATTTTCAATTTTTCAATTTTTTTTTTTTTTTTAAATAATTTTTCTGAATTTTCTAAGTACCCGACGCTCGCGGTGTGGCCGTCGGTCGTTCATGATAGACTTTCAGTTTCGACCCGTTCACCGCGTCCGGAATTTCCCGTCCGTCGAGGGTCCACAGCTTCACAGACCCATTGGCAGCCACCTCTCGTACTTTGTAGGGCCCAATCCATTTTACTTTGAATTTTCCAGGCTTGATTTCATTTCGCCCGTTGTATTTTAAAACCAATTGGCCTGGGGTAAACTGCATTCGTCGGAGATGCTTATCGTGCCAGACCTTCCTCCTTTGCTGCGTCGCTTCAGTGGCCCATTGTGCCAAAGCCCGTTTTTCATCCAACTTGTTTAAGAGATAGAGTCGTTCCCTCAGACTCTCCATATCCCCCAATTTATTCTCGATGGCAATCCTCAGACTTGGAACCATGAATTCCACCGGTACCACGGCCTCCTGTCCATACATGAGTTGAAAGGGCGTCTGTCCGGTGGTCACCTTGTAAGACGTCCGATAGGCCCATAGTACCGAGGGTAGCCTCTCTTCCCAATCCTCGCCCTCGACACCGCAAGATTTGTAGATTACGCCGACCAGGATCTTGTTGGTGGCCTCTGCCTGACCATTTGCCCGGGGGTAGTACGGGCTCGAGAACGTGTGAAAAATTTTGAACTCTGTCGTCAGGAGTTTGATCACGTGGTTGACGAAATGGCCACCCCTATCACTCGTCAACTGAAGCGGGATGCCATATCTCGTTATTATCTGCTCATAAATAAACTTAGCCGTGCTTAGAGCAGAGTTATCCGTCAGTGCTCGAGCTTCCACCCACTTGGTCAAATATTCCGTCGCCACCACAATGTATCGGCAGCGTCGAGCGCGGCTGGGCTTCAAAGGCCCCACAAAATCCAATCCCCACCGTTCAAACAATTCCTGTGCATGAGAAGGGTTAAGTGGCATGTAGTCTCGTTTGAGAGGTCTCCCTGCCCGCTGGCATGTGTCACAGCCGACGACCCACTCCCTGGCATCATTGTACACCGTCGGCCACCATAAGCCTGCCAACAAGACTTTTCTGGCGGTGGTGTCGGGGCCCATATGCCCTCCGGCAGGTCCCTCATGAGCTTCTTTCAACACTCTCGGAACCTCTTCCTCCATTACGCAACGCCTCAATATTTGATCTGGACCCATTTTGTACAGCAGTCCGTTGATAAGCTGGAAGGTTCTGCTCCTCAGAACCAATTTTCTACGCTCTCCGGGGAGCATTCCTTCTGGAAATCGGGCCGTGGACAGGTACTCACCGATACTTGTGTACCACTTCGGTAGTACGGCGATGTGAAACAGGTGAGTATCTGGAAAGTCATCGTTTATTCCTACTGGAGGCTCGCCAGACTTAATTCGAGACAATTGGTCCGCAATCACATGACTGCGTCCTGGCCGTACAACAATTCTGAAGGTGAATTCTTGAAGGAGCAGCAACCACCTGCTCACCCTTCCCTGAATGATGGGCTTGTTAACCAAGTACATCAAAGCCTGGTGGTCCACGAAGAAAGTAAACGGCGTCGCCAATAGGTAGTGCCGAAACTTCTGAACCGAGTAGACCATTCCGAGAGCCTCTCGCTCTGTAGTGCTGTAGTTCTTCTCCGCCCTCGAGAGTAACCGACTTGCAAAATAGATTGGGTGATCCAGCCCATGTTCGCCTTCTTGTGCCAGGGTGGCCCCGATGGCGTAGTTTGACGCATCCACATGAACATGGAACTCTCTGTCCCAGTCCGAAAATGCCAAGATGGGGGCTGCCAACAGTCTCATTTTTAAGTCCTCGAATGCCTCCCCTTGCTCCTTCGCCTAGAGGAACGGCTCCCCTTTCTTCATAAGTTTATCCATCGGGTATGAAATCCGGGAAAAATTCTTTATGAACCGTCGGTAGTACCCGATATGGCCCAGGAATGACTTGACACCAGTTATGTCACTGGGAGCCTCCATTTCAATTATCACCCGGACCTTGTCGGGGTCCGTCTTCAACCCTTCCTTACAAACGATGTGTCCGAGCAGCTTCCCCTGCGGTACCATGAAACGACACTTCTTCGGGTTGAGTGCCAGACGTGCCTTCCGGCACCTCTCCATGCACTCCCCGAGCGCTGCAATGTGTTTGTCTTGGCCACCGAAGATGGACCAGTCGTCCAGAAATGCCTTAAAATTTCCTCTCGACATTTTGTCAAAGATGTGGAGGATAATTCTCTGAAAGGTCGCAGGCGCGTTACACAGGCCGAAGGGCATCCGGTTGTAGGCGTACACACCATCTTCCACTACAAAGGTGGTTTTTAGCTTGTCCTCGTCTGCAATGGATATCTGGTTATATCCTGAAAACCCGTCCATGAAGGAATAGATCTCATGGCCTGCCACCTCCTCGAGTATGCTGTCTGTGAAGGGTATCGGGAAGGGATCCTTAATGGTCACCGCATTGAGACACCTAAAGTCTACGCAGATGCGGATTTGGTTAGCCTCTTTCTTCTGAGATATCACGATTGGTGACACCCACTCACTTGTGTCTACTCGAAAAATTATCCCCGCGTCTAGCATCCGCGCAATCTCGGTCTCCACCCTTGCAGCATAGTTTTTGTTCATCCTGTACGGCCTCTTCCGCACAGGTTGGGCTCCAGGAACCAAAGGAATGCGGTGCACGCAGAGCTCCGGAGGTACGCCCTTTAGGTCTTTATAATTCCAGGCAAACACGTCCTTATACTCTGTGAATATTTTGAAGGCTGCCGTTTTTAACACGGGATCCCAGTCATCTCCCACCAGGATAGTCTTGGGATTCTGCTCGTCCCCGAGATTTATTGTTTTCAGTTTTGCCTCTTTGTATTGGATAGTTTCTCCCTCCGAGAACACGTGGGCCGGACTTACTCTCATCTGGGCTTCCCCCTCTGTATATTCTGTGTACTCCGGAGGGAACTCGTTCGTGTTCTCTTCCGGAGGGAACTCATTCCCAATCTCCAGTATATTGCACGATGGCTGAAATACCTCGTAGTCACGCATTTGCCAGTGAAAGAGACCATCTAGTGAATCCGTATCTCCTTCTATCTCAAGTACCCCTTCATCGTTCGGTTCCATAGTTTCTTCCTCTCCGTCCATCCCGCCACCATCGGACTCTGAGTCGGACGCCATTTCCTCTCCAACCATTTGTGTGGCGAGGTCTACCACAAATTTCCTCCCCCCTTTCTCGAATGCGAGGGTGTTCTTCTTCCAGTTGTGATTGGCTCGGGCTGTCACCAACCACCCTCTACCCAATATAGCGTCATACCCCTTTTGCTTGAGAGGGATTACGACGAAGTCTAAGGTGAAAGGCTGGGTTCCGATAGTCACCTGCTGTGCCATCAGCATACCGAGTGGTTTAATACCGTGCTGGTCGGCCCCTAACAGATTGAAGGTTGGTGGCCACAGCGTCGGTTTCCCCAAACTCTTCCAAGTTTCCTCCGGAAGGACATTGACGCCCGACCCTCCGTCAACGATGGTGTTCGTGAGGATTTTACCCAGGATACCCATTTCTACTACTGCCGGGTTCCGTCCATGGTTTATTGATAACGTCATCGGGTCGGCTGCACAGCCGCCTGGGATCTCCGTTCGTTCCACCATCGTAGGTGGCGTGTTAGGCCCTAGGAATAGAGCTGTTTTTAGGTGTGGCATGGTCTCCAACAGGTCCTTGACCTTCACGGGTATTTCCATTTGCAGTATCTGCCGTAGTATACTTTGCTCCGCCAATTCTCGGTGAGAAGTGCCGGCGTCAGCAGGTTCCTTCCGGTCCTGTATCTCTTTTTCGATCTCGGCCCTCGCTTGCAGTACCCTCTGTTTCTCCGTCGGAGGGTGTGGGTACGTGGCCTTTTTGGCTTGGGCACGGGTGACTGTCAGGACCTTCTCAGTACCTCTACATTCCAACTCCGGGATGTTACAGCCGGGCTTCGGACAATTAGCGTCCTCATGGTCGCCCGGTCCGCACCACCGACACAACTTCTGCGGAGTCGCGGGCTCCGTCTGACAATCACGAGCATAGTGACCCCACTGATTACAACTCCGACATTGTATCATGGGTCTTCCCTTGGCATCATATTGGATCCGAGGCTTATTCTCATTGTTGCCTCGGCCTCCCCGGCGGTTATTTTTATATCCGCCAGATGATGCAGCATTCTGTTGTCCACCCGTACCAGACGTGGAAGGTTGCTCCTGTGCATAGAGTACTTGTTGGCCTCTTGCCCTCAAGTTATAGGGACATTCTTTAAGGGGATGTCCTGCGATTTGGCAGATATCACAAAAAGCTTTTTTCGGACAAGACCCTTTTGTGTGGCCTGCCTCCTTGCAGTCCGTACACCACACTGTATCTTCTTCGGCTTTGCTAGCACTTCCTTTGGCGGCTTTAAGTTCTCGCATCATCCTCTCAAGGTCTTTTTGCAATGCGAGCACTTTCTTGCTCGACCCGTCCTCACTACTTTCCGTCTCTGAATCATCATCAGAAGATGACCTTGTCTTCTTCGAGGTCTTACATTCGCTCTCGAGATCCATTGCTCGGTTATATGCATTACTATACGAAGTAGGCGGTACTATCTTCATTTTCTTTCGGAGGGATGTTTTGAGTCCCTCCACGAACCATCTCTTTTTCAATTCATCCGCTGGGGCCGACTCCATTTTTCCAATGAGTTCTTTGAGTCGTCGGCCGTACGCACGGACAGACTCATTCTTGGCTTGCTTCGTGTTGTAGATCTCCGCCAATATTTCATTATCATCTCGTAACAATTGGAACTCTGTCTGGAAGGCCTTTTTGACATCGTCCCATGTCGTGAGCCTTGTCTTGTCAACGTCCAAGTACCAATCAATGGCACCCTCTCGCAGTGTTGCAGGGAACTGACGGATCCATTCGTTCTCGTCAGTTACCCCGTGTGCAGTCCATATCGTTTCACACGTTCGACAGTGCCGAACTGGATCCTCCTTGGATTGCCCCGTAAATTTCGGTAACTTCTGCTTATTCACTGCCATGGTTGGCCGCGGTGGAGGCGGTGCACCGATACCACTCGTGCCCACACCTCCCTGAGTGCTGTGGGTAGCCTGGACTTGTGGTACTTGTCCTTGCGGTAGTTGCTGGGCTGGTGGTACTTGCCCTTCTCCTGGCACCGTACCGTGTGGGGTTCTCGGTTCCAACGGAGGGTCTGCTGGTGTGCTCGTGCCACCCTCTGCAGTATCACCCTCTCCGCCGGTTTGATTCTCCGCGCTTGGTGTACGGAGACCCACCTCAAACCGTACTCTCTCCTCTTGGAGAAAGGCTCTTCTCGCCCGTGTCTCCTCAAGTAACTCTTCCCGACTCCGCACTCTCCGTTCCGGAGAAGTGAACTCTTCTTCGGCTTCTGCACCCTCCGTACCCCTTCTGAGGTCCCCTTCGGGCAACCCTCTGGCAAGCTGGTCTTTGGCAAGTTGCCTGAGCCTACACCGACGTTCACGTTGCTGCGCGGATATCAAAGCCTTCTGTGCGGCTTCCCCTTCGTCATCTATCACTTTCTTATTTCGATCTTTATTTAAATTATTGGGCATCAAGACAAACTATACACATTGCTCAATCAAAAAGAACACTTATTTTTTATTAATTCATGTTGCTTTACAACATTCTCAATTGAACTACAATGGAATTTTTGTGTTCCGTTCCCCTTTGTTTCAAACTTCAACAACTTTACTGTTTGTCATTTCCTTCCTCCCGACGGCGACGAAGATGCTCTCGGGCGTGGAATGCACGGAGGATCTCCTGGCGGCGGTCCTCATGGTCAATTTCCTCTTGCCGAATACGTCGTGCGAGTGCTGCTTGTGCCAACAACCGTGGAAGTTGGTTCAACAACCGATTCGCTGCAGGGTTCGCCCCAATCGCGTCCCACACTACGCCTGCAGGGACGTCTCCGTTCGTTGCCTCCCTTCGGACGTGAGTTTCAAGAGCTACTTGAAACAAAATTCGGAAGTCACGTGCCAGATTATCCTCTCCGTCGTACAACTCGGTACGGGCTTCCTCAGCTTCTGGGTTTATCGCACTAACGGGTAAGCCCATTATGCCTACTCGCCATCCGGGTATGTCTAGGCAACGGCGCCAGATGTTTTCCCTCTCGGGTCAACAAGAATAGTTGCATAAACACACATTAACTGATAAACATGAACACAGGAAAGTATTGCAATTCGGTAAACATAAAGTATTTAGAAAACCAAATCATAAATCGTCCTATTCCCAATCTGAGCAAAGTATACATAAAGCCTCCGAAGGGACACGACCGAAACGTCGC
The DNA here is from genome assembly GCA_027943335.1 of Chamaecyparis obtusa. Lineage (NCBI taxonomy): Eukaryota > Viridiplantae > Streptophyta > Pinopsida > Cupressales > Cupressaceae > Chamaecyparis > Chamaecyparis obtusa. The sequence goes on along the minus strand of BSBK01007582.1, from coordinate 57,738 downwards.
GTCGTAACGGTTCACACTCTCGGTGCTAACCGCCAAGATTAACATAACTTAACATAAGTTTATTACATAACTCCCGTACATACAAAATATACCGACAACAGGCACATTTTAGCCCAAGTGAAGGATCTTGGTGTTTGGACAAAATTCCTTAGGTATGGAGAACTGGCGCTCTAGGGCACATTTTGTCTATGATGGAGGAATTTCGACTTTTGAACACATTCCTTGACTTGTAGGATTTTACGCCACTTGGAGCCAATGAGAGGTGGTAGAGGATTCTTCCTTTGGGTGCAAATTCCTGAGTGTGGAAGATTTTGTCTTTTGACTTAAGTCATTTTTCTTCAACTTTCCTTGCATATAAAATGTAACATTCAAGTATAAGTTATATTTTATATAAATACTATTAGGATGTTTGAGAGTGGTTTCAGATCTCCAAGAGTTATAATGAAGATTCTAGATTTTAGAAGATCCCAAAAATTTTCAAACAACCAAATTTCAGTAATTAACACGCTTCCATCAGTGTTCTTTTCCCCAACTTTTTTTCCAAGATTTCTAATAAATTTCATACTTTAACAAGGATTTTCCAATAATTTTCACATTGTTTCATTTGATTTCTATCTTTCCCATTTGGGGACACATTATGCATGTAGACGAGATTCTTCCATACTTAGCCAATTTCCTTTTTTCTTTCACCTTCTTGGATCAACACTTAGCCATTTTTCATGATTTTCCGTTTTGGGTACTGATGGGATGGAATCAAGGAATTTTCCCATACTTTGTGAATTTTCATGCCCTATCCTCTTTTGGATACCTTTTCATGTCTCTTTATGCCCTTTTAGAAATGTTTCCAAACTTGACCATTTTTCATGCTTTTTCAGGTCTTTCCACTTTCAGGTACTTTTTAGGAATGTTCTTCAAACCAAGGTTGAAAATCTCTGCAATATATCGCATGTATCGCGATATATCACAACAAATAATAGCCCGTGATTAAATCACTCATTAAAACGCCTACGGTTTAATGAAAAACTCGTGGCGAGATGTAATGTTTTAACTCGCAAAAATGCGTGAGATGTCCAGGTTAAAATTGACAGCTGTTTAAAAAGTAATGTTTAAAAAATGTGTTTTATTTTTTTGTTTTATTCGTCGCCCTAAACGAAGATAAAACAAGGCAAAAAAGTTAGCAGACGCCCTAAGGGAAGTCACGGGACGAAGCAGCACACGCCCTCCATTGCAGCAGACGCCCTCCATTGCAACAAACACCCTCCATTGCATCAGACGACGCCTGGTGTAATTGCTTCTGGTGGATGCCCAACAGGTAAATACGTAGGAGATTTTAAATTTTTAAGGAATACTTCTAGTTGTACTTCTTGATATTAATATTTCTATATTAATATTTCTTTAGGATATTAATATTTTATTATTAATATTATTATATTTCTATATAATACAATATAACTATTAAACTATATACTATATAATAATATATTAATATAATAATATATCATATTATCATTAACTAATTAAATTTTTTGAGTTTAATAGTTCATGAATTATAATTTATAATTATTAATTATTAATATTAAATAATTCTACAGCATTATAAATTAAGATAAAAATATCTAGTAAATTTATTTTATAAATTAAAAAAATTATTATAAAACTCTTCAGAATTTAGCAAATACCTTGGGTTGAATGTTACCATTTTTTATATATGCGAATCACCATTTTTTATATATAATATATATATCAAATTTTAAATAACAATATAAATTTGTAAAATAATTATTATTTTAAATTTTAAATAAGATGTTTTAACTTATATTATATTATAATTATCTTAGTTACTTCATATTTCATTTTGATCTAATATCTAATTCTTTATCCTTGTACTTATAGACTTCCAGTGCAGAGAATGGTTTGTGGCAGAAAGAGGGACCCTTTATGGAAACATGGGACACCAGGACCAAATCGAGATGTCCAATGTATCCATTGCTTTAAGGAGATGAGTGGGGGCATAAGCCGACTGAAATATCATCTTGCAAAGATTCCTGGAAATGATATTACATCGTGTGATGGCTGTCTGGAAGAGGTTACGAGGGAGGCTTTGGCATGCCTTGAAGCATATGCACAAAATAAGGCAATAAAAAAGAGGACATCAGAGGCCATTGCAGCCCCAATGGGGAGTTTTAGTTCTACAGGGTCACAAACAAGTGCAGAGGCTTCTTCCATTGGGCCACGGGTACGAGGATCAGGAAATGTGGGCGGGTTTATATCAGACTTTTGGGTTCCACATAACACTCCTGGTGCTCAGCCCGAATTGCAAGGCAATGCATGGAACAAAGAAATGCATGCAAAGACAAAGGTGGCAGTTGCAAGATTTTGGTTCTGCAACGATCTTCCCTTCAATGCTTTATGTAGTCCATATTGGGATCAAGTGGTCGCTGCGATCTCCATTTCTGGTAAAGGGTTCAAGCCCCCATCTCGTTATGAGGTGAGTGGACCGTTGTTGTAGGATGAGGTCCGAAGCATTCATCAACTTGTGGAAGAGCAAAGAAGAATTTGGGAACAGAGAGGGTGCACTATTATATCCTATGGGTGGACAGATGGTATGAATAGGATGCTCATCAACTTTCTTGTTGCTTCAGGAGAGCAGTTAGTATTTCTAAAATCAGTTGATGCCTCTAATCAAGTGAAAAATGCAGAGACTTTGTGCAACATGTTGGATGAGATTGTGGTGGAAGTGGGAGTGAGTAATGTCATCCAGATTGTGACTGATAATGCAGCTGCATATGTGGCAGCCGGTAGACTTTTGATGGATAGCATCCCACATTATTTTGTAGCCCTTGTGCTGCCCATGTCTTGACTTGCTCCTTGAGGACTTAGGGAAATTGAGTTGGGTGGAGAAGGCGGTCGAAGATGGAAGAAATATCACAAAGTACATTTACAATCACACATGGGTCCTGAGTCTTATGAGACAATACACTGATGGTAAGATTCTCGTGCGATCAGGGGTCACATGCTTTGCTACTAATTTTCTCAACTTGCAAAGCATATTAGACGCAGTGCCCAACCTAAGGCGGATGTTTGTGAGTGAGAAATGGTTGGAGAGTCTTGATGCCAAGAAGCCTAAAGCAGAGAAGGTTGTGAAGGCTGTGTTTGATGTTAGATTTGGCAAGCTAATAGAGGAGATCATCAAGGTAAGTTTTTGAACCTTGATTGATGATTTATTATTTAATTTTCAGATAATACAATTTGCTGATTTTGGTTAAATTTTTTGTGTCCAGGTGTTGGAACCGTTGGTGAAGGTTCTTCAAATAGTGGATGGGGATAAAAGCCCCATGGGGTATCTATATGAGGCCATGGATAGGGCCAAAGAGGCCATTCAACACTTGTATAGGTCAAATGAGACCAAATATAGACCCATATGGAACATAATCAATCGTAGGTGGAACCGACAACTCCACCAACATGTTCATGCTACTACTTGCTACTTGAACCCCAAGTTTTACTTCTCCAACACTTTCAAAGCAGATGCAGAGGTTCAAGTTGGCATAGACACATGTATTCGGAGATTGGTTGCTGATTTGGACCTTCGAGACCTTGTACTTGATGAGTTACAGAGCTACAAGAGGGAAGATAGGCCATTGTTTTCTTCACCTGATTGCAAATGTAGGAGATACACTTTGCAGCCAGGTAAACAAGAACATGTGTTTAGTTTTATTATACCATTTATTTTGCTCATTAAGTTTATCAGAATCTTCACCACATTGTAAATGGTTTAACTTTTGTTTAATCCTTGCAGATCTGTGGTGGGAAGATTATGGTGCCACAACACCTAATCTTCAAAAGCTTGGCATCCGAATACTTATCGCAGCCCTGTAGTGCTTCTGGTTGTGAGTGAAATTGGAGTGTTTTTGAGAACATACATACAAAGAAGCGCAATAGGTTGACTCAGAAGCGCTTGAATGACTTGGTTTATGTGTGGTACAACCTTCAATTGCATGAAAAGAAGGTGCGAGGGTAGACTTCATATGAAGCACTTGACCTAGATGAGATTGATCCATATGCAGCAGATTGGGTTGCTCCTCCTGATGGTGATGATGTGGATGTGGATGTGCATGTGGACCCTTTCTTGACTAATGATCAGCTAGCTGACTTTGATATGGAGGAAGATGATTGGGCTGTAGAAGTGGCAGCACGTGAGGAGGAACATGAGCTTGGTCATGATCCATCAGGGGCTTCTATTGAGGCACCTATTCAGCCCCCTATTGGAGATGGCGCAACTACTTTAGCATCATCCACCCAGCAGCAGCGATCTCTTTTGAGCTTTAGTCGTAGACGCAATTTATGATTTCTACTTCTAGTTTTCATTGATACTGAAACTTGAACTTAATATGTATTCAGAAGTTGTAGTTTCATGGAGTTTGACTTTGATATGTATTGAACTTATTTTTATTTAGATGCCGCACTTGTTTTTTGGTATATGATTCTATGTTAATTTGCTAACTGCTAAGTTCTAATTGCTATGTATTTAACTCAAAACTTTGATTCATATATGGTGGATATCTCAAATCAGTATATGTTCTACAAATTTGGTGTATATGTGTGTGTTTTTAAGAATATTTTAAAAAATTATATATTTTCAAATGTTCGATAAAAGTGCCGATTTTTTTGCCGAGTTTTTGGCAATTCCAAGTTTTTCAAATTTTTTGGGCCGGCCGAGTTATTGTCAAGTCCGAGTTTTTCAACCTTGCTTCAGACAACCATTTTCATCATGCCTATCCATTTTTGAATGTTCTCAAACTTAGTGCATTATAGACTAACTACCTCATTAGACTACATTTCTAGATATAGAACTGGGTACATTTTTTTACTCTTCCCCAGCCATGGCTCATTAGCTACCAGAATTGACATGCCAAAAACAGGCTTGCTATAAATGGTAAGTTTGTTCGAACACAAAATTAGGTTAATCGGAGACTCAACAAAATTTACTAAAAATAGAAATTTCCAAAAATAGCAAGTATGTCAAAAAATTCAAAATTTCACAAGCATTCTTTTTGAAAGATCAATTCACTGTTATACTTGGTCAAATTAATTGTTTTTCACAAGATTCATAGGCAGAAGGCATTCAAATCCAGACTTAGCCAATTTCACTCAAGTAGTTTAAGAGTCGGGAGACAACATTGATTGCAAAAGGACTTGGCTTATTAAGCAAAAAGAGGGGGTCCCCATTTGCAATGTGGTGATGTGTGAAAAGATCATGATAGGACTCAAGTTAAAGGGAGACTTATTTCAAATGACATAGGGGAAACATTAAAGGAAAGAAGCAATCGCGATAAAATAGGGGGAAAAGCAAAATCCCCAAAAAGTGGGAAAATACCACATTGGCAATGTGAGTGAATGAACTCTTATGAGAGTGTTATAAAAGAGATTCAAGAGCTCTCTTTTAGTCAAACTGGAGGAAATAATTAATTTATGAATTTATTGGAGAACTCTTCTTCAAGGGTTTGTGAGAACGAAATCCCTCATGAATGACATTCTCTTCGCTGTTGGAAGACAGTCAGGAGATTCAGTGAGTGTTTGCAATCAGGTATTAAATCATTTATTAAGAGTTTACTTTTGATTTGGAGTTCGAGTTTCATAGCAAATCTGAGAGGAGTGTGTGATGGACGATATCTAGGGCAGAATAAGAAGAAATTACCTTCTGTTTATTAGTCATTCTGGGCAGAATAAGAAGAAATTACCTGCTGTTTATCAGCCATTCTGGGCCATACTATAACAGCAAGTCGCATTCACCAACATAACAGGCCGTACTTCAGCAGGATGATCAGTTTGACCTCAAGGCACTGATAAAATCTGGAGATTTGTGTGTGTTGGCAGGGGTTTGTGAATCATATCACCCGTGCATTCAGATTTAAAGGAGAGAATGGTCGTATCAGATTTATGTTCAGACTGTAATCACTTCCATAGCTGCATTTTTTATAGAGCTGGCTGCCCTATTAGCCATTGGTGTCTTCATATTGCCAGTGATTGTTCTTTAGAATATTATCACAGTGAAAGGAGACTTGGATATTTGTCATGAGCCCTAACTGATGCCTGTACAATACGAATATATTCCTCAATATATATATTCCATTTTAATAATAAATACATAATTTCCTTATTTTGATTTATCAATAATTAATTCTATATTTCGATAATAATATTAATCAAATTAAAATTAATCATTAATATCAGTATAATATTAATCTTAATCAAAATAATATTAATCATTAATATTAATATAAATTTATAATATCCATATAATATTAACCATTAATATTAATATTGATCTATCTACAACATAATATTAATATATAATCCTTAACATAAATATATAATATAATAATAATAAATATATAACATTAATCTATATAATATAAGTCAGTAATTTGATTATCGATAGTACTGATCAATAAATTAAAATGCTTTAATACTGATCTGTATTAATTCTACCGCCGACAGTGGACTTAAGGAAGACCAAACATCCACACAGGATAGTTGACGCGGAAAAGTTGGTATGGTCGTGTCTCATGGAAGAGACACATCCTTTGTTCGGGTGGATATAAGTAGGGAAAAAAAATATTATCTCAGGGCATCGATGCAGAATACGATCTCATGGATATAATCATGGAGTAAAACAAGCCTCAGGCAATGTGGAGATTAAAAAAGGCAATAAGTATTAACAGGATATTATCGGGCGGGTCTGCAGTGTGGCAATAAGACAAGCACCACTGCAACTCTCCCATTCGCACATTATTTGTATAAGGATATGTACGTCTATGAATATGGATATCTTATTCAGAGACGTCACTCGGGATTAATTTAGAATATCTAATGTTACTAGTAGAAATTATATGGCATATAATCATGACTGATTTCAAGCATTTTGAACAACTCTATCTATGTTTTAGCTATAGGAAATCTTAGATAAGTCGTAATCTCTATTTATTTCTTGATGCCTGTAGTCGGTAGGGAGTTTGTGAAGGGAGAGGAGTAATTCGGTCACATTGAGGCAGAGAGTCCCAAAATGGGTAGGAACCATGAGGGAGCCTCTTGTAGACAGTTTACATACCCAAGAACAGTAATTGTACCATCCACTAGAGGCATTAGATAAAAATGGGGAAGACAAACCTTATCTAAGATTTAGTAATAGTTTGTGTATTGTCCTAGATTCTTTGCATCGAGTTATGATAGTAGTAGGGCCTGAATACCTAATTAATCTTGAAATTAAGGAATAAGAATATATCTAGTATATGAAGTTAGAAAAATGGAAACAACTTAGTTGTTCTTTTCCTTAGAATCCAATCCTAATTTCGGTCCCATTCTTCTCATTGGTACATTGCCAAGGCAGTGGAAAAAGGGGTCATTACAATAGTCCCTACAAACTCCAAAGTGCTGCACCTCTACATTGAAGTATGTATCGGTACATGAATGAGAGGCTGCTTTAAGTTTGTCGGCTGTATTTTGTGAGCTGGTGGCTATCCGGGTATGAAATTCCCTATCAAGTTGTAATGTTTATGTTTGCAAACTAATTCAAGATTGATAGTGTTTTAGTCTTCCGAGTTCTTGAAATATTGTTTGTTATTGAATATCTATACATTGAGTTCAATTTATTGAAGCATACTTAGAAATCATAGTCATATTATTTCATTGCACTATTACTCAAAATACAAGCAAAAGAAAAAATTGTGCATATTGGGATTGCCCATTATGTTAACCCACCCAATTTTTCTAAGCTCCTTGACATGGTGATAGGTACCATGTGTTGCATGATTAGAACAAAATATGGTTCCATTTCAAGCCTTTTGGCAACCATGTATGTATGTTCAAACATTTGCACAACTTTTAACAGTCCCACCACCAGGGAAACTGACTCCAATAGATCACAAGCATTTGGACATTTTCTTACTTTAGTTAATGCATCAACTAATTTGAGAAATGTGTCAAACCATGGGACGATACATTAGGCCAAGTTTTTCTCTTCCTTCCTCATTGTTCCACCATTAGATGCTAAGGTACATCTTGAATGCTTTATAAATAGGCCCTATATACAAGGGTTTCTCAAAATGCACCACAAAGTATGGCAAGAACCACAACATAGGTTTCAACTATTGAGATTTGGTAATACTAAATGACATTTCTTGGATAAAATGAAATTGTGCGTTCCATCTACTCGTCTTGGGTATTTCATCCAACTGGTGCTAGTTTTGGTCATGAAATAGAGGTGGATTTTTATGAGTTACTAGTATCAGTAGGATTTAAGTACTTGTCCCCTCCATAGGAAAGAACAACGGCCTAATTTCTATGCTCAATCAGTTTTGCTTCTTTAGTTGCAATTATGGTATGAGAAAATTGGTTGTGTACCAAAAGGACACAATCTAGGCTTGTCTTCCCATTTGGGATGCTTTGGGAATGGATGAAACATCCCTTCTCAATTCCTATGGATGTTATTTATAAGGATATTCCACCATGCATTGGATGTTCCTATTTCATTTAAGTAGAATCAGTATGTTTTCCTGTTTCTAGGACCATTGTACACATTGTGCTAATGACTTGCAGGCATAATGATGTCCCTTGACAGTCTTAGGGATGTCATTACATCCTCAATGATTATCACTAATATTTTTTTGTTTAAGTAAAAATGGCTTGAATTCCAAATAAAACTAAAGCTAAAGGTGGACCCACTCATTTGTCTTTTTGATGATTGCTTTGTTTGTTGAGTGTGTTCAGTGTAGCTAAATACATTTATCTTGAACATTTTGATTTACATTGTTTCAATGTTCAGCTTGTACCTTCACTTTTAGTTGATGATATCGGATGGATCATTGGACTGTTATTGTAACTTGAGCTTTTTGTGGTCAATGTTGACTGTTTTACATCAATAACTAATGTGCCATTATCATTCTTAATGAATTAACATGGTGATATTAGTCATGCTATTTAATTAAGAGTAAGACTAAATAAAATATAGCTTCTTTTAGTTTGTTTAAGTTTTTTCCTTCAAATTTTGTTGTTAATTTTTATGATAATTTTTATAATACATTTTTATGTAGCCATGCACAAAATCTAGGATTTTTTCTTTTCTCCCTTGAAATGTTCCTCTCGTCCCCATGCCACTCAAACCTAGTGTTGCCCTATTTCAAAATCTCAGAGAAACGCTGAAATTTTGCGTCTTTTTGGTAGCAATTTTGAAAGGGTCTTCAAGGCATGATTTTGCATTCTTACGCTTTATCTTGGCAGAGTGGCATATCAAGTAGTGGATTGCCCACAAAGTTCTATTTTGACTCTTTTCTGTTCAATCTCATCAATCTTGTAGAGTCCTAAAGAAGTATGACATGCCTAGCACCTTATGCCACATAAGTCTTGGGTATTCTGTGGGCTCGGGTAAATTTCCAAGTCTATGAATGTTTGAGCTGAATCCTACTGCAATGTCTAGAACTAAATATCTAGGCTTTTGCATGGTCTCATATTAGCAAAATTTAGGTGGTCTTAGGATAACAATATGAACAAATTGTAGTTCATTTGTTGTATCTGAAATCTAAATATTTTTGTTCCTTTTGCTTGAAAAAAATCAGTGAAAAGCTAATAAGTATTCAGGATATGAGATGACTTATATTTTTGATGTGACATTTTACTTTTAATATTTGCTCTTAATTTTCCCTAGCACAATCAATCTACTAATTTTATTGCAACTTTGTATTTTCTTTCTTTGCAGAGGTCAAAAGGTAAGTTGCGTGGTTATGAAGATGAAAAATTCTCCTTTGTTGTTCTCAGACGTGGGCAACGACCAAAGTAAGTTTTAACTGTTTAATAAGGTAATTCTCATGTTAGGACTTATATTATCTTTCATAGAGTTTTAAGTCTGCCTACTTAAAGGAACAAGTTGCACTGTAAAAGCACAACAAGATAAGTCTTTTCTATGTGCTGAAATTAAATAGATCACAATGATCTTTTGGTGGTTAGAGACATTAGTTGCCCCGACATTCATATAGATATTAAAGCATTTAAAAGGCTACTGTTATTGCAACAATCTTTATGTCTTGAGAGGCTAAAATTAAGATCATTGTAGGGTAATTCATCATATCTTAGCATTTTAGGAACTCTAGATTCTCATCCACCTAGGTCCCTTGCCGATTCCGTTTCTTTTACTAGTGATCATAAAACAGGTAGCTATGCCACACATTGCTGATCACCAATGGATACTATAACACAAATCTTGGAAGAATCCTTAACATATGGTTTTCCACTGTAAGTGGATAGTATAACAGTGTAAACATGTTTATCCTGGCTAAATACATGGAAGGAAATCATGAAAGAAGAGTATAAGGACACTTGTACAACTGAAGCACAATATACACATAGAGAAACCCTCAAAAAGGAAGAAACATCTGGAAGAGTGAGCATAAACTCCTCATGTCATTAATTCTATTTCAGTTCAAATGATTATAATAGCCATTAGGGCATATATGAGCTCCAACAATGCTACAACAAGTTCCAATATGCCCTACAACAACACCTGTGCTTCAATGCTTACAACCCCACCAAAAAAGGTGAGAGACCAATTCTCTAACAACCTTTAACAACCTCTATAGGATGCATATGCCTTTGTCATGACCCAATGCAAAAAATGGAAAATCTAATGCTGGAAAAGCAAGTTGAAATGCCAAAAATATGTTATGTTCCAAATCCATCTGAAATGTGGTGAAACTGCTGCTTACTGTAGAGAGGCAGTTTGAAATCACCATGGCGGTTTTATTTTTATCATAATTTTAACACAATTAAAAAATCACTAATTCTAAGTACCTATGTTTGAGTTACAGGTCATGCATGCAATGCTTTTTTATCATCAAAAACATTAATGTGACCAAAATACAAACTTATTGACTTGAACTCAAGTTTCAATGCCTTCTAGCCAAATGATATATATTATGTTCTCACATTGACTTTATAAATTGCTTTAAATATTTGGCCCCCTAAATCATATTCAATTAATGCACTTTTAAGTCACTTAAATTGATGGTCATGGCCCCATTGTGCATAAAGTAAATTTATAATTTTAGATTAATTATTAATAAAGTCACCTTTATTAATAATTAAATAACATAACTTGCACAAATATCATTTTTCACCAAATCAACCGTTAAATCGGGATCAACACTGAAGATGCCTCAAGTCCAGGTGCCCTACTTAAAATAGTAACACTGGCTAGATGATTTACTATAAATAGTTGGCCCCTGAATATTTGATCAACCCAATGGTGCCAGGGATTGACACTGCAAACATAGCCCGTTCAAGTGCCCTACAGTAATTAGTAATCTTGACTTTTCCTGAAATAGTCACTTACTATAAATAGTAAGTGTGCCAAACTGAACCAAATGAAGAGCAATCCCGAACACTTCTAACCTCCGGAATGGGAATAAGCCTCCTGCACTGCCAACTAGAACCCTCTAACCATTAGTCTTAGCCTACGAGGGCCAATGATAGGCTAAACCAATCATAAACCATGGTGAGCTAAAATGAGGACATTACAAAAATAGAGGCATATAAATCCAAGAGGAATAATAACTCCTAACAGCCCAAAATAGGGAGAAGTTTTACCTGCTTGATAAATGCTACATACATGGTTATGCCAACTCAACTAAAGACAAAGAAAGGTTATGGAGAGGACGAGACATTCAACTACCCAAGGGTGGGTGTGAATGACACATGTAATTGTAGAATTATGCCATGTGTCCTCTTCCTAACCATTATAACCTAAGGAAGCTTAATTATGTGTAGGAAAGTAAATATTCCCTACTAACATGCGGAAAATAAAATCCTACAGTAACACAAATGCGATTTTGTGGATTTATGAGCATTTTTCTATTGCTAGCCTCTGCAACTAGTAACTTTTATCTTTGTTATCATACTTGTAACTGATCATTTGCTTCACAACATCTATTTATCCACCTTTGAAGAGTTTGATGTGTTTGGGTGAGCCTTCAGGTTTCGCCAAGTAAAGTTTCATGTTAGAGTTATAGCTTATGCTATCATAAATGAGCTCACAGCTGCAATAATGTTCATTTTTAAACCTGTACAAGTTTGATTTCTGTTATCAGTCTGATGTACTCTACTTTGAACTGTTTAAGGTGAGGTTTGGTGTGCCTAGAGGTGTTTATTCATCTCATGAGCATTGTGGGGTGTTTGAGGAAAGAATTGATAATGAGTTTGGATGCTTGTCATGTTGCCCAAACCTGTCTGCAGTAGGTTCCAGAGTACTTCCAGACCTGCACTAATGCTTCCATTTTGTACAATTAAGGTCTATTGTTATTGTTCAAGTTGGGTGGATTATCTTGAATATTTGGCAAACTTTTGTGTTCAGCAGTTGTTTTATATCAGCATTTCATAGTGATTAAGATGCTTATGGACTGATTTTGTAACTCTTTAGAAAGTTATACTGCCAAAGATTTGCCTTTCTAAGAATTTACATTGTAACAATGGATGTTAATATTGCTAATAAGTTGATTCTGATTATTCCTGGCTAAGTCACAAGGTTCAAATTTGAGTTTATGTTCGGCAACAATAAAATTTGGATGAAGTTCGGCAAGGGTAAAAAATTCAGCATTAAATTTGTCATATATAATTTTTTTTTTTTAAAAATATAACTAATATAACTCATAGCTCAAAATATCATTATTGACAACTTATCGCTGAGGGCAAAAAAAAAATAATTGGGAAAATATCGAAGATAAATCGGCAACTTAATAAATTGCTTAAATTTAAGTAGAAATGCATTTTTTTTGCAAAATTCAATGAGATGCATCTAATGAGTTAGTAAATGAGTAAACAAACCAAACAAGCTGAGTCTAGATATATATAAATGCAAATAGGTTACAAAATTGCATCCTCATGTGGAATGCTGATGGTTGGTAGCCATAGTCTAATAGTTTGAACTCTAAAGCAAACTAAAAGTAGAAATTGCCTTTGTAAAACTATAAGCAAATACAAGTACAATATCAAAATAGTCTACATCTTCCTCTTCCCCTTCCCAGTAGCTCTAGTAAAAACTATTGGAGTTATAGGAGGTCTAGCCCTAGAAGTCCGTCGTGGCTGTGGCTGTGGTTGCGCCTCCTCCCTTTGTGCAACTGGCTATGATGCGACCTCCATCTTGGATGTAGATGGTGCTGATGGTGGCAATGACTCCTCATCTGAATCCTCCTCAATGTCCTCATCCTCCTGAATGTCATCCAATCCCATTGCGGATCCACCCTCCTCTACAGCCCGCCTCTCCAAATCGTAGATTTTATCCTCTATGAACAATGAAGGCTGCTCCTGTGATGTCCAAGCATAGTAAGGATCTATGCCATCCAAATCAAGGGGACTAGTTGGTGTTCCCCTTTTCCTTTCTTATGTGCAACCGAAGGCTATATTGCACAAAGACAAGGTCATTGAGGCGTTTCTGTGCTAACTTGTTCCTCTTCTTTGTGTAAATGGCCTTGAACAAGCTCCAATTGCGCTCACAACTAGATGAACTACAAGGCTGGTATAAGATTTGAAGGGCATGTCTTTGCAGATTTGGGGCATTTTCACCCAAATTTCGCTACCAAGCATCTGCAAAATAAAATATTAAAGAGTTAGAAAGCAAGGTGAAAACATATTTTAGTAACTTAGTTTTTTTCTACTTATCATGCATATGAAAGACTCCAAAAATCCAAATATTGTACCTGGGGTTTGAGTGCTTCTTCCTCTCTTTGACACATTTGAAGAGAATAACTTGCTCGTTGCATTTTGGTACACTTCCAGTTCGGCCACAAAGAGGTCTCTCACCTTAATCTCGGGTACCATTCTCTGCATGCATTCAATGAGACCCTCCATGACCTCTCCACTAGGATCTGAGTAAGATGGAGAGAAGCGAAAACAAGGATTGAGGAAGTAGCTCATTGCAAGAATGGGTTGGTGGAGCTGATTGTTCCACTTCCTATCAATAATCTCCCATATGGGGTCAAATTTGAAGCTGTCCCCATTGTAGTAATTTTTGATAGCCTCTTTGGCCCTATCCATGGCCTCATAAAGATACCCCATTGGGGTTTGATCCCCATCTACCAAGCTGAGAACTCTAATCAAGGGCTTCAACACCTACAATTGAAATGTAGAAAAAGATTATCATTAATCATTAGAGACTAGAGTTACAAATTAATAATGAAAGACTTGATTCTTGAATACAAAAAAATTAAATATTCAACTTTTGAAGTTTCCAAGTTATCTTCACAATTTCTGTAGCACTTTGTGTAAATTGGTTGTCAAAGACAATGTGTGCAACACTTTCTCTATCAGCCTTCTTTGAATAACTTGAGTCTAGCCATGCTTGACTCGCAAACATTTGCTTCAAAGAGCTCAAAGAAATAATAATACTTTGCAACGTTAAGAAAATCCTTGTAAACCTTGTGACTCGTGCTCTAACCAATTCCTTTCCTTGGGTGTGTTCTTTCATCAAGCGAAGACCACAAGGGTGATTGTAGATGTATTTTGTTATCTTTCTTGCATCCTCTACAATCGATCTCACTCAATCCAATTTTCCTATGTCTTCCAAAAGAAGGTCAAGGACATGTGCTGCAAAAGGAGACCAAAAAAGTGTACGATATTTTTCTTGGAGGATCCTACCCGCTGCCACATATGCCGCTGCATTGTTGGTTATGATTTGCACCACATTCTCAATCCCCACCTCCATCACAACTTTCTCTAACATTAGAGCTAAGGTTTCAGCTGTCTTTACCTTGTTGGAGGCATCCAAGGATTTCAAAAAGACCACTTGATCCTTGGAAGAAACCAAAAATTGATATGGTACGGTTTTTTCCATTTGAAAGAATGGTGCAGCCAAATTGTTTCCATTGTAATTTTTGGTCTTCTACTGCATCTTTGAGCAACCTATAAGCACAAAGTGAAATTAACATTCAGTACACAATTTTGATTAAAAAAATAACTTACATTCAATGAAAATAAGTAGAACTGTAAAACATTTAAAAATTAAAACAAGTGAACTAACCTCCCACTCAAGTCTATAGGAGAAGGCGCCTTGTAGCCCTTTCCTGCCATAGTAATTCCTATCACAAAATTCGGCCAATAGGGACTTGTTGCAACATTGAAGGGGATGTTGTTGAAATACTAGAAATCAACACATTGAATGTCAACTTGCCGACGCACATCATTGTTCCACCTAGTATCCTCCAATGATGGCTATGCTCTAGGTGTGTTTCTATGCACATAAACACTATCTATAGAAGATGATTGTGGCACAAATGGTGGTGGTCTACTAGAACCAGCAGAAGTGGTGGCCGAGGGGATGGTAGATTTGCGGATACGTGGCCACGAAGAGAGCCTACTATGCCCTCAAGTGTTGCTTCTTCAAGGTTGACTAGGTAACCTGTCCCAACTCACATTATTTCATTATGATCAATGTTTTAGAAAAATCCAAACTAATAATGGTGATTAGAAAGTAATAAATGATTCTTAAAAATGAGACAGTGGGATACCTTGAGATTTAGAAATGGCTGCCCTCATGGCTAATTTTGCCCTTTCTCTTTGCATTTTTTTCTCTTCTTGGGCAGCAAGAAAGGCATTCATCTCTCTTTATTTCTTCCATGGTATTCTCACAAACCCTTGTGGCATGTTTTGTGATCTCTCCAAGGTGGTATTTCAAACAAGATATGCCTCTAATTATTTTTTCACATTTTATGCATATCACATTATTATATTCGGGTCCTTCAAATCAATATTTCTAGCCTTATCTCTAGCCCCTTTAGGACGCATGCCTACATAGCTAGATGGACATGCATCTACTGGGACATTGGCAGACCCTACAACTGACCTAGTTGTGGAGGTATCCCTATTTGCTATTTTAATGAAATATCAACCTACACATACAAATTGAAGGCACAAATTAATATACTATGTTTTAATAAAGAAATTTAGCAAACAAACTTAATTAGTTTAAAACTCTAAATAATTTTAAACATAGTTGAAACTTGGAAGGAAAAAAAACAAGTGTTTGGGTTTGAAATTTTTAAGAATATATGAAATTATTGAGAAAACTATGAAAAAAATTGCAAAAATTGCTAAACAATGGTGTTAGATCTTGTTCATTATGCTCTATAACAATTTAGAGTACATTGGAAATGCTATTATAGAGTTTGTATAAACTTAGATGTAACAAAGACAAGACAAAATGATATAAAAAAAGAAAAAGAATCATGATGAGTTGCTTCTCAGCTTGAGGCTTAGTGCTGTTATTTTCAGAGTGACGCAACAGATAGGTGAAGCAGTGTTTTTAAGGTTTACTTGCAATCCAAGAATCTTATTGATGGATGAGTTGCATCCTAACATTTGGCTTCACAATGTGGCAGGTCTTGATTTCAAAGATTCCAGAATGAGCTATAGAGCAACTTGCAGATTGATATGGGATCCTGATATTGGTTTACGGGCTCATGATTGCTTGAGGACAAGAAATCTCAAGGAGGGAGGATTGTAATGTCTCCTTTTTGGGACATTAGAAAATTAAAAGCCAAATTAATAAAATATTAAAAGTGACTTATTTGGAGCTTAATGTAATTTTTTTTTATTTTATTTTTTTTATCAGTAAACGGCCGAAGCCTTGATTTTATTTATTTAAAATTTATATTTTTACATTTTCCTCCGTTCGTGCGGGCACTGGTAGGAAAGAACGGGGAAGAAAACCTCCAGTCTAGCCCGGGACTTTAGTCCAGGAATAATATATCAAGTTTAGAGTTCCTACAAGCGTAGGATTACAAAGCTCCACTTGATGGAGTTGAAGAGGGCATTCCCTCTTTAATACAAATTATTGGAGGCATACCTCCATGATAGTGAACATAAATATACATTAATCTTTTGAATACAATGCTCTTTTAAAATGAGCTTTCCCATCTTGTGCCGTACATTTATTTAGATTGAGATTACATATACCTTGCCCTTATCTTTACAGCTAATGAGCCTTCCTTTAACTTTAAATGCGCTTTTGAAAAATCATGTTATTTTCTCTCATCCTCGCTCTTCGAGTATTTGCCTTAGCTTTGATAAGTTCTCGGGCCTCCTTTTCTTTATTTCTGCCTTTTTGGTCTGTTATGATTTTCCTGTATACCTGCAAAATAGATAGACACCATGCCACCTCTATTCTCCTAATTTACAATTAATTAATCATTTTCATGATTCAATCCTCAAAAAGCTAGTCCAGGTTAGGTATTGATGAAATTATGGAATTGCAAATCTTAACCCGTGAGTTAGTCTACTAAATAAAACATTACAATCTAAGTCCATTTCTATTGGCAGTCATGCTATAAGCTTTATTTCATTATTATGAACATAAGAATTTTATGAGCACTTTAGGAACCTTTTAATTTGTCATAACATTTTCTATTTTAAAGATTATCATTTTTGTGATCGATGAAACTTCATTGTAGGTTGGCATGCCCCTAATATTTGATGATTGTTTTGACTAAATGAGACGTTAACTTCTTACTTCCCTATCTTGAAGTCTACTATTTAAGAGGGCAATATATATGTGTGTGTGTTTGTGCATGTTCGTGTGTGTATTTTTTCATTTTTATACTCACAAATGTTTCTATACTTATTTACCTTTAGATTTATTTACATCTATTCTTGATTTCCTATTTTGAAATCATTTTTTCACCTTTCGAGTTCTTCTTTCAAACTCTCATGAATTTCTTCAATTTCTTGTCCGTCAGCTCCTAGATTAGCTAACTTATCTGCGTCTATGTTGCCCTCCCTGTAAATGTGATTTATTGTATAATCTCCTATAACTTCAAGAGATTCCATTATTTGTTCAATAGCACTATTTAGTTTCCAGTTCGGTGTTCTACCTTGTCTAATTGCATTTATAATAATAGCTGAGTCTCCTTCAATTGCAATTTTTTTAAGCCCCATTTTTTGCACCATGCCAGACCTAATCTAATAGCTTCTATTTCAGCTTCGTTATTTGTCTTCATTCCTATAGGTTTTGCTATCCTTCCTAATATCTTTCCTTCCGCATTATGTAAACATATCCCTATCCCCGCCACCCCTGGGTTTCCCCTAGCTGCCCCATCAAAGTTCAACTTAATCCATCCTTGCTCTGGTGGTTTCCATTTACAGTTTTCCCTTGATAAGGATTTATTGTCAATGCTAGATCCAATCCAGGGAGGAACTTTCAAGCCATACCACTTCTTTCTCTGGTTGTTGTCTTCTAGTGAGAATTCCATCATTGTTTGTCCGAGCATATTTCTATTGTTTGTAATTTCTACTATATTTGCCTCTAATTTGTTCAAAAATCTCTCGATGTTCATCCTTTTATCTTGAAAAATCTTTCGGTTCCTTTCCTTCCATAATTCCCAGATTAACAGAGATAGGATAATGTATCTCATTTTACTGTATAAATCCTTCTTACATGATCTTTGCCATGAAATAAAAACTTCTGTGATATCATTTTGAAGAGTAGTCTTCAGATCTAATTTCTCCAGAACCCAAAGCCAGCATTTATTGGCATACTCACAATTTAACAATATATGATTTGTCGTCTCACTTTCTTTCTCACACAGGGCACACCTAGAAGGACCATGGTACCCTATTTTTTCAAACCATTCAGCAGTGAGAATCCTTTTTTGTAAAGCAGCCCATGAGAATAGACCTGCCTTAGGAAGACAGTTTCTATTCCAACATAGATCAATGGGAAGACTGGTGGGAGTGTAATCTATCCCTGATATAACTTTGAAACCTTCTTTCGAATTGTATACACCACTTTTTGAGGCAGCCCATATGATTATGTCCTCTCCTGAACGTGGATAGAAGTTTCGTTCTTGTAGAGCCTTGTTAAGTTTATCCTGGAAATAAAGGGGAAGTTTGAATTCCTCTAGAGAGTTCCAAGCCCAGCTGCTCCCCTCACTATTATTAATCTGTGAAAAATAGTCTTTTACCCGCTCTCTCTTACTATGCTTGATTAGTTCAATTAGCTGATCATTCCCAAGAATTTCATGAAGGGCCGGTTTTCCACCCCATGAATCATCCCAGAATAGAGCCTTATCCCCGCTTTTCACGTCCCAAGAAAGGGACTCTAATACTATATCTTTACATTCTTTTATGAAGTTCCATATGCGTGAGCCCATCGGATAATTATCAGAACGACGAACACTTTCCTCCACTTCTCCTAGTAAGTATTTATATCTAAGTATTTTAACCCATTTTGCCTTTGGGTTTTTAATCATTCTCCATACTATTTCGCCCCCAAGGCCTTGTTTTGAAGCGTAAGGTCTTTTATACCCAAACCTCCCTCTTCTTTTGGCTTACAAATCTTATTCCAAGCAATTAAAGCTAGTTTAGATTTCTCCTCCAACCCTTGCCAGAAAAACCTCCTTAACTTTCGAACAATCTCCTTATTAATACCTGTCGGAATTCTCATGCTCATCATTTGATAAATAGGAACTGCAGAGAGGACTGACCTGATCATAACAGCCCTTCCCGCATTTGATAACCATTTTCCTTTCCATTGATCTAGTTTCTTGGAGATATTTTGAATTGTACTTTCCCATAAGTGATTTGATTTGACCCCTTTATCCAGAGGTAAACCTAAATATTTACATGGGAAGAAACCTTCTTTGAAGTTTAGAATACGTTAAATTTCATTCTTTCGTCTCTCTTCAGTATTAATAAAAAAAATTTCTGATTTTTCCTCATTTATACATTGTCCAGAAGCGTTAGCATAAGTATTTAAAATTTCTTTGAAAGCTTGAGCTTCTTCTAAAAGTGCTTTTCCAAAAAGGGGATTATCATCGACATATTGCTGATGAGTAGTAGCCTCAACTCCCGAAGTAATCTTGATTCCTTTAACCTTATCCTCTTCCTGAAGTTTCTTAATACCTCTCCCCAATGCTTCTGCCATAATAATGTACAGAAAAGTAGATAACGGATCTCCCTGCCTCAAACCTTGAGAGCAGCTGAAAAAGCTTTCAGGAGACCCATTCACCATAATTGAGAAGTGAGGGGTGGAGATGCATTCAAAAATCATATTGATCCATTGTTTTGAGAATCCAAAAGCTTCCATACATTTACACAAAAATCTCCAATCCACTTTATCATATGCCTTACTGATATCTAACTTAATCAACATACTCGGATCCTTATTATTTGTTACTGAATGTATAGCCTCATGAGCAATAATCACTCCATCCAGAATTGATCTACTAGGGACAAATCCCGTTTGTTCTTCAGATATAATCAATGGAAGAAGTTGTTTCATTCTGCCTGCCAAAGCTTTTGAGAAGATTTTATACAAAGTGTTGCACAGGGAGATAGGTCTGAACTCGTTAAAGTTCTCTGCATTGACCTTTTTGGGAATAAGAGCAATGAATGTGTTATTTAGCTCTTTAAGAATATGTCCTGAGTTCCTCATGCCCTCTAGAGCATCAGTAATTTCCTTGCCCATAAATGACCAACACTTTTGAAAGAAAAAAGTTGGGAATCCATCAGGACCAGGGGATTTATCTGGGTTCATTTCCTTTAGAACCTTGAGTATTTCATCTACTGTGAATGCGGCATTTAGGAGGTTATTTTGACGCGGAGTTATAAGACGGGGGATGTTTCTTAACAGCTTGGCCTGGTCCAACAAATCCACACTCCCTAAGTTATTCAGAGATTTTTCAAAGAAAGAGACTGCTAAATCTGTAATTTCTCTGGGATCCTCTATTGTTTTACCATTGTTATCTTTGATTTTGGAAATCTTATTTATATTCCTTCTAGCTTTGACGCTATTGTGACAAAATTTGGTGTTTCGGTCCCCTTCTCCGAGCCATGTTTCTCTCGCTCTTTGCCCCCAAAAGGCGCTAATTTGTGAAAGAGAATCATAGTATTTACATAATAGTTCTTGCTCTATATTATCGTCTGAAGTCTGTTTTCCTTCTTCAATAATCTCCTTATTCACATTTTCCAGCTCTTTTTCTATAAGGTCTCTTTCCAAAAATATATCCCCAATAGTGTTTTTACTCCATTGTGACAGATTTCTTTTTATTAGTTTTAGTTTCCTTATGACTTTATATATCTTGGAGCCTTCAAACCTTGCCTCTGTCCACCATTTTTTAATTAGATCCAAACATTCCTCATTAAGTAACCACATTTTTTCAAATCTAAACGGGATTCTTTTATTTCTGATTGGTTCCGAAATTACTAGTTCTATAGGAAAATGGTCGGAACCGGCAATGGGTAGGACCTCATTAGTAAAATTAAAATCAAAATTCCTCAACTCCCCTATAAAAAAGAACCTATCCAATTTTTCTACTATTAACTCTGTGTCTTTACGTTTGTTAGTCCAGGTGTATTTCCCTTGGTCTGATTCAATTTCCGACGCCCCTATAATGTTTATCCATTCCTGGAATTCTAAAGTTGTTTTTGATAAGTGTTTCGTCCCACCCTGTTTATCTCCCAAGGATAGGATAGCATTAAAATCTCCTCCTAGTATAAATGTTTCGTTCGGAAAGTTCTCTATATAATCCTTAATCTCCTGCCATACAATTCTCTTTTCATGTAGGAATTTAGGAGCATACATGTTTATTATATTAAATTTTAAATCTGACTTTAAACTTTTGATTTGACCTCCCATCCAATTTTTCTGTTTTTCATGAATATTGAAAACAATTTCTCTTGGATCCCAAATAAAAGCAATTCCACCTGAAACACCTTCTGCCTCATAACCTACTAATTCTCTTATTCCTATACTCTTTTTTATATTCTCATATCCTTCATTAGAAAGTTTAGTTTCTTGTATCATAGCCATATTTGGTTTAATTTTTGCTAATTGCCTTATTACAAGGCGTTGTTTGTTAGGGGCATTTAAACCCCTAACATTCCAACTAATGATCTTCATGAGGACTCGGGAAGGACCTTCCCCTTCCCAGAGTATAGAATATCGGTAATTTTAACCTGACTTGGCGCCATTCCTTCCTTTGCTCTTAGTTCAGCAAGGGATTTTCTTCCTCTTGGTTTGACTATTTTCCCCGTATCAGCTTCTAACCTGCCCTTAATTGATTTTCCTAAACCTAAAGTTTCTGTATTGTTCCTAACCATATTCTCTTTGTTTTCCTCACAGAGTTCTTCATTCGATAGCGAACATAATACTCCTGTTATTATATCGTTACTCCTAGACTCCTCCAAAATAGAGGTAGGATCTAATCCTAAAAAATCTAACAGTGATCCTTGGTCTAAGGTCTCCTCTAAGGGGGATTTTTCCATTCTTTCTTTTTGCATTACTTTTGTCTGAGGGCAAGAATCAGAGGGGATGAGCTCCGAGTTTTTTCCAATATTAGGAATATCTGCAATCTCTTTTTGGGTTCCTACATTAACACTCATAGTTCTTAACTCCACTGCAGATTTCCTCCCCCTCTTCTTTTTAATTCTATTGATATTAGGGGTGCTCAGACTTCCTCTTTTCATTGCTATACTTAACTGCCTATCTCCGTTGGTGATACCAAAGAGGCCTTCTATGGAGTCTTTAACTGATGGAAGATAATCGTCGGGTTTGATTCCATCAATGGTTGTTGCCATCCCTAATTGTCTGTCATCATTGTTGATTCCTTCTAGGCAAATTCTGATCTCTTCCTCATTTTGATTCCTTGTCTTATTTATATCTTTTTCCCTAACATACAAGGGACCTTTTCTATCATTTAGATCTGTTTCCATATCTCCTATCTCATCTAGATTTGGTAAGCATTCCATTTCCATGTCCTCCTCTCCATTTTCCGATGTGTTGTCTGATGCTGACATCTCCTTAATGCTCTTAATTAGCAAATTCTTTTGGTGATCAAGTTCCTCTCTGTCACATATTTCGTCTATAAGGGTATCCATTATATCATTGGTGATCTCGACTATTTCTTCTTCTATTCTTTGATTCTCCTTTATAAGTGATCTCTCTTGATCTTCTGAACTGTTGGAGATTCTATTTAGGTTGTAAGAGGTATTTTCAGTGTAAATTCCTTGCTTGATACTCTGAGTACTAAGGTTATTCTTATGCTCTGAGGATAAAGGAAGGGGAGATTTGACCTCAACATTTATGGTCTCATTCGTTGATCTATTAATCTTTTCTTTTATTATTGTTCTATCTATTTCATCATTTGTATGATTGGCCTCATCCTTTGATACACTCATTGTAATTTTGTATGGCTCTTGAGGTTCAAGGATATTTTCTACTCCTGTTATCTTATTGATCTGAAATTGGTTTGATAATGAGGTATTTAAACCTGTTTCTGTTGTGGGATGGAGCCTATCCAGTCCTTGAGTCATTGTAGGCCTAATTATAAAACCCCCTCTGTCCTTACATAACTCTATCTCCACATTTTTATTGGGTTGATTTATAAGATTTATGTTTTTGTGGGACTTCTGGGTGTACACACCTTCGATAAAATTTTCTAATATTCTAGGATTGATTATGACAGAATTTGAGTTAAAGTTTAACTGGATGGGTAGGATGCTTTTTTGATGAAATTCCATCTCAACTATGATAATTTTATTGATTTGATTAAAGGTTGACTCTATAGTCCTAATGTATTTCCCAATTTTATTCCCTATAGTTCTTATGATTTCCTTGTTAGACATTTCCATAGGCAGGTTATTTAAATACACAACCTTTTCTATTCTAAAATCATTTAACATCATTGGATTAAACAATGGCATCCATTCAAAAAAAGAAAATGGGATGTTTCTGAATTTAATATCCTTTCTATTCAAAATGCTATCCTTCATATTCTTATTGGTACAAACAATTAACAAAAAAAGATCCATAATATGTGTTATACTCACCTCCCTCGGTAGCAGTAATGATAGTTCCTTCACTACATTCTTGATAGTTACTCCCGTACCATTCCAGATACAGATTAGACCTCTTTCTTGCAAGATTTTCTGCTGCTGCATAATAACATCATTATCTAGGATCATAGAGATATAATGCCTGCTATGATTATTCTTACCTGCATCCTGCTGAAAATTATGCCTACGTGGCGGTGTATAAGCTGCAAGCTTTAATGTTTCGTTAGATGAATTATTACATGAAACTCGATTACTATTATCATTGCTAATCATATAACCACTTTCATCCTTATCAAGCAAATCAAAGGAGTTTTTAAGAGTTAAATTGAACGGTTTTTGAGATAACGGATACCTGTTTACCTTTTTCTTGTTTCTTACCACTTGCCAGGTGAATTCCTTCTTCTTCGTGCAGACGGAAGGTGCTTGGGTAGGTAAGATCCTGCCTTCCCCCTTGGCAGATAGGGGTTCCTCGGTATCGCATAATGACTTGCATTCAGGTCTCCCCACCTTAGCATCCCCGCTGCTTGTGCCCTCTTTCGCATATTTTGTTTTTGCAAAAAAATTCAACTGACTGTCCAGGGAATTGACTGTGAAGATCTTTGTTTTGGAATCTTTAAAAAACTTAGGGCTTTTCTTGTTTGCAAATATAGGTTTTTCAACCCTAGACATGTCTTGCACCTTATTGCTCTGCATTCCCTTTTTGAACTTCTCAGCTAGAGACAACTCTTTAGAGTTTCCATAGGAGTTCTTTTTTGTAGCCAAGTTCTTAATAGGGCTTTTATTGTTTACCCTTACTTTGTCCTTCAAACTTTCATTCTGTGATCTTTTTTTATCTATAGGGTTTTCGATGATACGTTTTTTCGCTGCAAGTTCTTCCGCAGGGAGTCGAGAAAATAAAGCATACATATCCCAGTCTATATTTTGATCTGCTCTTCTTTTTTGTATTCCTATGACTTCTTTCAGATGATCATACGAAGGGTGATCCTGTGTAGGCTTTCTGCAATCTTTTTTCTTATGACCATAGAGCCAACAGTTAAAGCAGTAACTAGTGAAAGCCTCTTTCATCTTTGGAGCTTCTGAAGCTACTATGGGCTTCTCAGGGTTCAAGTGCATGAGCCCTAGGTTGATTTGCCGTCGGAAGAAAGCATACTTCCTTTTTTGATGAAAAGTTCGCATATTGCATATGTGTAGAGCAGAATTCTATTAGGGTTCGTCGATGGATGTAATTTGATGCCTTAGGAGCTGAGATTTATTTTCTCAGCTTGACGAATTTATTTTCTGCCTTTTCCGAAAATCTCCTCTTTTTCAAGTAGGCTCTATTTCTGCAAGATCTGAGACAAGATATGTTCCGTGCCTGAAATATGAAATGATCTGTAGATCTGGAGTTAACCAATTTAGCTAGAAGGGTCTTGATATGCTTTCTAATATGAACTGAGAGTATAGACGAACTGTAACAGCCTGATTTGTAGAATCCAATCTGTAGGAGTTTGCTTAAATGTAAGAAACCTAAACCTTTATCATAATTTTGGCACATAGGATAAGAATGACGCTAATGTGTGTGATTGTCACTTAGTAATACTGCTGGTAAATTACAGGCCTATGCAAGTAATATCGCTGCCCAAAAATAGCATATCACCATCCAGGAATGACTACTGCTAACTCTGTGGTGTGCTGTTGATTTCTATCTCTATATCTTTCACTCCATATTCATAGATCTGTAAGTCGCTTTGAACTTGATATATCGGGGCCAGCTTTGAATGATTTAATTAAATGTAACTCACTGTACAACAGAGATCTTTGCTGAGGTAATGCAGTGATAATTTTCAGTTGAGTGAGATGACTAAACCCTGGTTGCCAACTGTGTTTTCGAGCAAATCTGTAAGTTTGATACACCTTCAGTAATTTATCCAGATCACAATTTATATGGGATCGCAGACCTTCAGCAATGTAGATGGGATCGCAATTTATCCAAACAGAATTTCGTCCTTCAGCAGATATATCACTATAATTTTCTTTGAATCATTTGTCAAAATATTTTGACTGAATTTTGCAAATTTTGTTCTCAAGAATGGCAGGGCTGGATAAAAATCTGAATCTGTAGCTTTTTATCTTTCAAAATGGCATGCTTAGAAATCTGCGAATTGTGGCTCTATCAAACTCCTCCTTCAAAATTTTGCTCTTTCAATGTTAGATCCGCCCTTGGAACTCGGATCTCTCCTTGTCTCTGATAAATGAATCGTTGTCCCTGTTATAAATTCACAAGTCTTCAATCAAATGGCAGGTCTTCTCTGTCAAAATATCAGATCCTTCACAATAAGCAATCTTTTTCACCCATGGAGCTTAATGTAAATTACTAAAAGTCATTTTTAATATTAAAAAGGTGTTTAAAAAAAGGTGACAAATGAGAAGGAAAAGGGAAACTGAAGGGTCACAGGGCTGCTCCTTAAAAGAACAAAGAGGAACTCATTTCAGCATGCTTGGTTTATGAGTTGATTTCTTTTCTCTTGGAGAATTTGGTAAGCTCCTAGCTTTTGATTCTAAAATTTGAGGACGGAAACCTTCGGGCTTCCTCTGTGGATTGGACGAAAACCTAGTTCATCTCTTGGGGTGGATTCATGACGGAGTTCACATTGTCTTTCATGTTCTTTCCTAGTTTTCCAATCTGACTGTGACTTCTGTTTATAACTAAGTGACCGGTTCGAGTTTGGTTCTAAGTTCAGGTACAAAGAATTGGTTTGCAAGTACGACAAAATTTTGAAAAGGAGTTTGGGTTCATTAGTACAGAAACATGTAAAATTTATATATATATATATATATGAAGCCTAGAAGCATGAGTTAAAATTATAATGTGACATAGTATCATAAAAACATTTAAACAACAAAAACACCATAAACTTGTAATCATAGCATCATGAATCGTGATCATACCATCATATACTTCAAGTTCAACATCAAAGATTCAAAACATTAAAATTAAATCATAACATCAAGTTCAAGTATCATTGTTTCAAGTTCAACTAATGGATTAAAAATTTATTAATATTCTTCATCTTCTTGGACATTAGTTGACTCAGCAATAGAGCTAAGGCCAATGGGATCACCAGTAGCAATAATAGTATTGGCATCAAAATCTTCAAATTCATCAAGTGCAAGCCGAGAAGTGGAAGCATCCAAGCCCACAAGCTCTACATTTACATCCCACCTCTTCGTCTCCCCTTCTTTGTATTCTTTACTCTTGTGTAAGACAAGATGCAAGTTGTAATGCACAAATACCAAGCTCTCCACTCTTTTTGATTGCAACCTATTGTGCTTCACTAAGCGGATGAAAGAATATGTGCTCCAATTTCTTTATGATGTAGATGAACTAGCAACCTATGAAGACAAGACAAGGTAAGCAATTAAAATAAAATTATTAATCTTATTAAATAAAAATTACTTGCTAGTCATGAAGATAAAGTAAGCTAAATGTTTTTAAATAAAACTTGTGATATAATTTTGATTGCAAGGGGCTACAATGTTTGGAATCTTTGGCCATGGAGGTACCACCAACTATGAGCATCCTTCCTAAACCAATGACGAAGAGCATCATTACTTAGACCTCTTGCATTCACAAACTTTGTGAACTCATCCGTAATCACATCTCACATATCATCATTAGGAAAGAGTCTTTCAAATGCTGCCTTGTACCCATGAAACACTTCTACATCTCTATAGGGTGGCAACCTTCCTAGTTGATCAGTAAATTGGGTGCTATAGTATTTGGGCATCAATGCATAGGCAAGCAAATGTAGAGGAGTGGTTATTTTGTTCCATCGTTCTACAACAATTGCTTGCAATTGTTTGAAGGTCTCTTGGGGATCTTGCTCTTTTTCATTTACAAGTTGCTTGATCTTCTCAAGCATTGAGTGTATGCCATCATAGATCTTTCCAAGGCAAGGCCTATCCATGTCAATGTACCTAAGCACACTCATAATGGGCTCGGTGAACTTAATGAGATATTCCACATGTTCCCACCATGAGTCATCCAATATCCTTTGCTTTATTTTGGCTTCCCTCTCACTGTTGCTTTGCCTCTCTATAGCCCAATTGTTGCTGATTACCATATTGCAAAGTGCCTCTTTCACTTGCACAAGTCATCTCAAGACGATTAAATTTGATGCAAAACGAGTCTCAACAACCTGTAACATAAAATTAGAGCAAAAAAAATACAACTATTAGATACATACTTTATAAAAGAATACACTTTACACAATCAAAAAATGAAAATAAGAAATTGTAAGATACTGATTTTAAAAAATAAATTAAATTACTAATTTTAGTTCAAGTTCACTTACTTTCAATAACTCCAAACATGAGAATATTTTGAATATTCCTTGAGTCATGTGATGGTTTGTGATGAACATCTAGATGTCCTTAGCCTCTGCATACACCTCCTTGATCTACTCAGTTGTGTTCCCAACCTTTTGTAGCATAAGATTGAGTGAATGAACCGCACAAGGTGTTCAAAAGATATGCTGATATCGCTCTTCAACCAACAAACCAGTAGCTCTACAATTCTTTGCATTGTCCGTTATGACTTGGACAACATTTCTAGCACCCACTTGTTCAATGGCAGAGATGAGAATATTAGCAATAAATGGCCCATCTTTTACTTGCCCCTCACAATCCACCACTTTCAAAAACATTGCCCCTTTAGGAGACACCGCCAGGACATTGATCAAGGGATGATTTCTATCATCTTTCCACCCGTCTAAAACAATTGATACCCCTGTCTCAATCCATGAATCCTTTATGGCTTCAATTGATCATCAATCAACTTGACCTCTTGATCAAACAAGGTGGTTTGTACTCTCTCAAAACCGGGGCCCTTATACCCTCTTGGAGCTTCATTGACACTTTTCAACATCTGCCTCCAATATGGAGAGCGAACAACATTAAAAGACAACCCATTTGCATACAAGCATCTTGCCACATTAATGTCGACAATTTCCCGACTCTGATTTTGAAATGCAGTTTCTAGTGTTCCCTTTCTTTTGTAAGGGGTGCTTTTTTAGACTCAAGGGCAGTTGAGGTAGTAAAAAAGGGGTGGGCTTCTATCACAACA
Organism: Chamaecyparis obtusa; assembly: GCA_027943335.1. Lineage (NCBI taxonomy): Eukaryota > Viridiplantae > Streptophyta > Pinopsida > Cupressales > Cupressaceae > Chamaecyparis > Chamaecyparis obtusa. Next base: position 28,763 of record BSBK01007582.1, on the reverse strand, counting down.
TCTGTGGGGGTTGCATTCCCTTTGCTTTTTTTTACTTTTATTGCTAGTGCCATCGGTTGAATTTTGCCTACAAAGACTCTCTTCTGCTGCCTCATGCTCTTCAATATATTTTAGTACAGTTGCATTTGGTATAGATGCACCTTTTTTTCCAGGGCATTTCTTGACTCTTCTCGGGTATCCACACAAATGGCCTACCACACGAAAATATGAACTATTTCTTTCTCTGTCACAACCCCGGCATTTCCAACCGAATGCACCACCTCCTAGAAGGGGTCTTACAATATCAACATACTTTCACAAAGGAGAATCAAACTGGGGTTCTATTCTTTGTTCGGTATTGCCTACTGAGGAAGAGGTAGATGCCATTGTAGGTCCTTTTCCTATGGCAAGAAATTGTATACATATTCAATATAAAACTTAAAAGCAAGAGGATGAAAAATTATGGAAAAAAATGGCTAGATCTTATGGACAATGAAAGAGAAATAAAAAAATAAAAAACTTAAACAAAAACAAAAAGAAAATGGAACAAGAACTTAGCTCTTCCACTCATTGTAAGCTTGCAAAGGTGTACGAATGAGGTACAAACACTTGAAGAAGGCTCACAAACCAATCTTCCAACTCCTTGCACAACCAAACTCTTGCTCAACCACCTATTTTCTCTTTCTCAAGACAAAATAACCTACTTGCACACCACAAATGAGAATGAAAAGAAAACATAAGCCTTTCATATCCACCTTTTAGGGTTAAGGATGTCAAAATTTTATAAAATATGCAAAAAAAAGTCACTTAAGTGACGTTCGTGGATCCCAGTTCGTTGAAGTTTGTCGGAAGTTCGCTGCTTGGAGTGCTAGTCTGCCCAGGTCTGTTCGGTTGTGCATCAAGTTTGAATTGGGCTAAGAAAAATGGAACCTTGCCCGGATCAGCAAGCGTACTGGATTGGGACCAAGTATCAATTCGTACTTCTGTTGGTCTGGGGGGGTGTAGTAGCGAACCGGGGTAACTTAGGTTTTTAAGATTGGGTCTTGTTATTAAATTGCTGAAGATTGAATGCAATAATATTTCTGAGATTATTTTATTTGGGTATGTTCTCATATTTGCTGGTTAATCTGAAATTAATCGTATGAATTTATTTGTTAATTTTTGAGGTATTTATATTTGATAAATTTGGGGAAAAATGTCAATTGGGGATATTACAGGGACTTGGCAAACCAACACTCTGGCCACCAACCTTCCATCCGGTAGGTCCCGACCAGCACGACATCAAACCGCTTGGGACACTCATGGCACAGGTCACCATTGGCACTCAACATTTATTTTGAGATTTTGTTTCATCCCACTGGAAAAGAAGGCATACAATGCCCTCCTCAAAAGGGGCTAACTGATCACGGTGAAGGCGAATCACAATTGGAAGCAAAACATGTTCGTTATCAAGAGTAAAGGGAGGATGTATGTCATCAATATGAGAAACCAGGGGTGAGTGAGGAGTTGGTGTCTTCCGAATCAAAGTCTAAAGGAAGAGAATTGGGAATGGATGAAAGAAGGAAAGGCGTGGAACCAAATGACAAAGGGGTGCTTGAGCTGGAGGATTGTTTTGAAGATGAGACAAGTTCCCTCGATGGACTATTTCACTGGCAAATGGAGGACTATGAGGTACTATTGCCAACGTGTAATTTTCTTGAACCTACAACTCTTGGTAAAGAGAAACCGATGAAAGTATGTAAAGTTATGGATGATATATCTGACAGTATAGAGTTGGAAAATGGAAAGAAAAGTAACATCTGATAGTATGAAGATGGAAAATGGAAAGCAAAATATAAATGCAGACTATGCAAAGGCCATTGTTTAAGTTACAATCTTGCTAGATTTAAAAATTTCACTCTCCTCGAGGTTATGCTTGTTTTTGGTAGTAGTTAGTAAGATTTTACCTTGTGAAGCATAAGCAGAGTCAATACAACCATCTCTTACAGATTCCATAGTCTCTTGGAAGACCTTTGTTAATCCTATATGGCATATGGTTATGCCATTTTGGGTCCCGCATGACACTACCCATATGGCATTTCTTGTTTCTGCATGGTATGTTCGTATAACAATCCAATTATCCCATATGTCCTATGCGCTTTGTCTAGTCTCCTGTATGGCATTTTAGTTTTTCTTTAGCACCACACTTGCAACACTTTGTACGGATGTCGAGGTTACAAGGAGTCATTGGCATGCGACAATTCTATCATGTACAGACAAAGAATTTCATCATGTACAAACAACACAATTTTACGTACGGACACAACAATTCCATTGTGACAAAGTCATATTGTTCATCACATACGACAATTCCATCTTGTACGACCACCACAAATGTTGAGCATCGTACAACCATGTTTGCATATCATACGGACTCTCAAAATAGTTGTATGTACCTTCAGTCCGTACACCCTATGAGCCCTCTAATCAGTCGTATAACACCAATAGTGATCAGCATGGGGTAGTTTTATTATGCCATATGTTGTGCGGTCAAACCAGAATCATTCATCTGTACAAAAAAAGAATGAAAGGTTTTGATGGTTTTGTACGCCATACGGTCATCTAAGTATCATTCGTCTGTACAAGCAGCCCAAAGTTTCAACATTGCACAATTCTTTAGTCATCTGTCAATACAGGCAACACAAACTATTGACATTGCATAGTTTTTTGGTCACGTGCGGATATAGTGGCCACCTGTACGAAGACTGATGTGGATGAAGCATAACTTGGAACTTCAACTTCTAGTATGACATTTAGTTCTATAGTGGGGACTACAATTTGATCAAAATCTTGACATCATATGTTGGTTAAACATTGAAAAATCTCTATTTTTGGGCTTTATGGTATTGTTTTTGGCATCTTTAAAATTCAAGAAAATGATGCACGCCATGGAGTTTTGTGTGGTTTTGAAGGTGTTAAATTGGTCTTGGTGGCGGGGGCACTACCCCTTGACCTCACTGTGTATTGCGACATGGATTGTGCCCTAGGCACTGTATCAAGACCCTATGAGAGGTACTACCCCTCAACCCCGCAATGGGCATTGCCCCTAAGCCCCTGCTAGGAGCGCTACCCCTTGACTCCACTGGGAGTGCTGCCCCTAGATCCCCATTTGATTTTTGAAGTACACTACAATGTGGGTTAGCACAATTCAAGTCATTGTCTACACTCTTGCCATTAGTCTTCCTGAATATTACTTGATATATACTTGTCTAGAAGACAACTTTTTCTTTTGGGCAGGGGGGGGATGATGTAGTCTGTGTACAATGCCTATTGTTATGTTTGATAATATTGGTTATCCATTAATGTATTAATTGTCCGTTGGTTGTTACTCTTAGGTTGTTGTGTTGGTTGTCTCTTGGCAACCATCGGGTCCTTTATATATGTTGTGTATCACAAAGGAAGGGTTAGTGCATAGTTAGATGAATTGTAATCCTTGGTTGGCCATGTCTTGTCTTCTTCTCTGTAATGAATTCATAAGCAAATAAAGATAAATTTTACTCCTATATATTGTACACACTGCCATTTGTATTATTATTTCACGTATGTAATTTACCAGGCATAGCAGTAAACATGGCTGATAGGTTTACTATTTCATGCAACAAAAAGATTCTATAGCTTGAGTTGACCCAAGGGAGGCATATAGTGTGGGATATTCCCTCACTTTATGAGTTCACACAAAATTATTAAACTGAGTTGAGGTTCAAAACCAAGGAGGTGATTCTTCGAGGCCTATTCAATGAGATTCTAAGATTGTTTAAAAAAAGGATGGAGAAGGATATTCATAAAGACCAAGTAGATTGGGCAACATAGTGTTTGATTATAAGTATAAGTCCATCCAAGGCTTAGAGAGCTTTTCATGATGATGTCCAATCAATCTTGGATAAGGATAGAAAGGTGTTTAGTGATATTTCACTAGGTTGCCATCAGATAGGGGTTTTCAGCACGCGATTGAGTTTGAGGAAGGAGCAAAACTAATCATCACTGCATCTTATTGTCATCCTAAAAGGCACAAGGAATTGCTGGACATGGGACACATAGGACATAACTCTAGCTCATTTTCTTCTTGTATGGTGTTGGTAAAGAAAAAAAATGTTACTATGAGGATGTGCATTAATTATAGAGACCTTGACAAGAAGACAATCAAGAACCGCTACCCTATTTCTAAGAATGATGAGTTGACAGATGAGACTCACAATAGTGTACTCCAAGATTGATCTATAAATAGGATATCAAAAAATAAGAGAGAGAAATGAGGATGTGCACAAAAGAACTTTTAGGTGTCATTATGGATGTTATGTATTCTTGGAAGGGCACTTCTTAGTGTCTGGAACATTTTAAATCTTAAAAACAATTGAGTTGCTCATTTGCAAGTATAAATATACTCCTTGTAGTCATGTATTTGCATTCGAAGTGGATTTTAGTTCAGTATGGAGTTATGGGATGATTTTGTGGCTGAGTGCATAATGAAGCATGTAGAATAAGGTAGTTTCCCACCACAAGCCAAGATTCTAAACTACTGGGAAAACACTATAGAAGGCCCAAAGTGTTCTTGGTGGCTCAGATTGAGTAATTGGCTTTTAAATATTGCATATAGTGGAGAAGAGATAAATTTCAGTCGTAGGTTAAAGAATCGGCATATTTCTTTGCTGTACCATTTTTGTTGAAACTAGCATGAAAAGGGTGTGAAATCTGATTTTTATTTTTGTAGGCAAGTATTTGAGCGTGTGCTTGAAGCAAATTGGATAGAAGATACGGATGACAGTCTATAGCTGAAGCAAACATCAACTAACTGACGTACATATGTTGGTTTAAGAGCATGAAGTCAACACATCGGTAAATTTATATCATTGTTGGTGAATAGTGTATCGGTACATCCAAGTCAATTATAGATCAAAGCTTCAAACACTCTTTTTTTATCTCATACAAGGACCAAATTGTACAGCCTTTTTCCCTTAAAAGTTTACCTATCATGTAACACTACCATGCACCAATATCTTTGATTCTTAAACTATTGGGGAAATGCAGAATGAAAATACAAGTTATTCTCGACTATTTTCCATTTGAAATGAAAAAATATTTTAAAATCCAAGAGCATAGGATTGTAGTGGAAGATTGTAGTGGAAGCATATTTGGACGTCATTCAGAAAAATCCAGTCAATTTTCTATACAATTATTTTTTCTTCCCATGGCCTCTTTGAAGATAAAAATGAGCAGAATGCACACTTAGAAATGAACTGTGAAACCTGAGGACTCGCACACCCCCAAAAACCTCGAAGTACCTGTCCCCGAGACATCCCCGCACCGGGTACTTGGAGTACCCAGGTACCCCCACCTCCGCCATTCCACAACCACACCGCCGGTGGGACGGGTACTTGAATTTTGATTTTTGAATGTTACTATTGGGTATGTACTATGTTACTATGTTGAATGTTCAATGGTCCTGGTTCGTGTTGCAATTTTGCTATGTTCAAGTATTTCAATTTGGTATGTACATCATTTCATAACTAGCATTTCAAGTTCCTTTATATGTACAGCATCCCCCCTGCCCCCCGCCGCCATCCCCCCACTGTTCCCCCGCTGTCCCGAAATTGATGCCCTTTGTCCCCCCGTCCCAACGTCCTGACGTCCCAACATACACAAGCACTGGTGTTCGCTGGACATGAATCTTGTTGTGATATTGCACTATCAGTGGATCACCATAATGATGTTTTCGAATAGAAACCTTATGTTTGACTTCACAAGTTGTTCATAATCAAGGTTACCCTGACTTTCCGGGATGGAGAAACGCATTTCCAGGATGCTGATTTTTCAAGCCAATTTTGGGGATGGCTAGGAGACAGCAAAGGGTATGGCTGTAAAAAAAATAGGGAAATTTAAAATATTCATATGAAAGCATGGATAAAGCATGCACATGTACATTATAGAACCTTAACATATATGAATTAGCATAATTCTTATGCCGAATTTGTGTTAAATTGAGAGTCAAACTAAAATCGCTTATAGAATTCATTGTCAATATGCAGAATTTATAGGGATATCCCCTAGGCATCCCCTGTCCTCAGGATGGGGATGGCTGAAAAAAACCAAGGACGCATTCCCAGGTAACTCTGTTCAAGATGGAACATATTTCATCTTGTTAAATAGTTTTACACAGCTCGGTTCAGTATCTTAGTTACGTTATATTATGTTTTCTGAAGCTGAAGGATATTAGCTTCTAGTGGGAATGGAGCATTTTTGGGAGCATCTCACTAAAAGTCATCAGTCATGGTTATACCGAAGTGCTTTTGTTTTCTTTCCAATATGCTTGAATAAAAGGAGTGTTATGCAACTGTAAGTCCATTCCTCTAGTAATACTGAGTTTTGTGCTTCAAGCTGCTTACACTGATTCTTGTCTATCCATATTTCATTGTACATAGCATGTTGCAATCTTATTTAGATTTCTATTGTACTTCTACCTATTTGAAATTTAGACTTGGAAATATTTCAGCAGCTTGAAATTTTGGCCTTGATTTGGTAGTCGGCAAATGAAATTCATTAAATTATTTTAAATAACATGCAAAATACTTTGGAATATACAAAGCATAAAAAATGAATTTAGAATGTGTAGCTCGTAAAATTGTTTAAATATATAGCAATGAAAGATAACTTCAGAAAAAAGAACAAAAAAAATCTGTTTACTCATTGATGGCAACCATTCACCCACTGTGTTTCTGGCACATAACTCACCAGGCATGGTTAGCTCACAAGTTAAACAAGTACTTACTATTTTAAGATTATGCTTCTAACTATTTATGCTTGGACAATTCTGAGCTAGTGTTGAATTAGGAGAGGTGTACTATCTGATTTCATTCTTTATAATTTCATTAACAGGTCGGCATGGCCCCTTGATGGAATGAAATTTGACACTTTGAAGGAGCAACATGCAAAGCGCAATCCAGAAGATTTGGTCATTGATTATGGTCAGTATCAAAAAGTACTCCATTTCATTCCTTTACTGCTTTCTTTTATTTATTTCACTTAAAAGCTGATATCCTGAATTTGATTGCAACAGAGGACCAATTTGAGTCTGAACCAGAGTACGTAACATCTGATGATGATACAGATGCCAGTCACGCTTCTGATACAACTGAAGCAGAAGAATTCTATGAGGAGGAAAAGGACAGACCTGTTGCTGATCTTGGGAGTGGATGGGGTAGGATTATATTTTCTCCTGTGAGAAGGGGCAAACATATCACTATGGACATTTGCCATGCCACAAAAAGAGATGGATCACAAGGCTCTCTTGATCGTGTAGTTATTTCTAAAAGCAAAAACCCAACTCTTCATCATCAAGCCCACAGATCTTTTTGGGGTGATTTGTGGCCATTCTAAAGTAGGTTCAACCAGATGTGTGCACAGGATAATCTCTTATTTTAAAGGACAGCGTGCAGTCATTTTCTCCTCTTGCTTTCATTACAGATGGGAACTTAGTTACCGGATTCGCTTGGACAGGCCCGGATCCGGGTCCGGATTCGTGCCGGATTCGTGACGGATCCGGGCAGGGTCCTTCCAAATGCCTGTGGATCCGTCCGGATCCGCGGATCCGGACGGATCCACAAGCATTTGGAAGGACCCTGCCCGGATCCGTCACGAATCCGGCACGAATCCGGGCGGATCCTTGAGGATCTCACACGAATCCTCGCGAATCCTCAAGGACCCGTGGGTGTAGGAGGCAGAAAAGTCAAACAATGACTTTTAAAACACATTTTTATATTCTTTTTTTTGCTTATAACCCATTGATACAGATTTTTTTGATAATCCATTTGATTGATGAACCATTGAACATTGAATCATGTCTTAAACTTTAATGAACAATATTTTCATTTTGAATTGTCATTTTGTAATTCAGTAAATTCAATGTGCTGATTTTCTTTAGAATCGCCAACATAGAATCATAGATCAATGATCAAGTATGCTATTTGAAGTTTTAATGATCAAGCATCATAGATTCATAGTATGAAATGATTTAGTTTTAGAATTATGTATATTTCTCTTATATTTTTGGATATATAATGCATATATATATATATATATACTCACGAATCCTCACGAATCCAAAATGGGAAAAAAAAAATTTCACGAATCCACGAACTGGATTCGCGAACCTGAATCCGTCCCCGAACCCGAATCGGTAACTAAGGATGGGAAGGCTTCTGAATCCACGATTGTAAACAAAATTGGCATTCCTTCTTTGACCCACATCTCACAAATTTATTTGAGTAAATTTTCATCGAGTTGGTGTTTTCAGCTCATGTATTCTAGCTTACTTTCATGTATAACATTATCACTAACTCTGTGAAACATCATAGTATTATATATATTTGCCAACTACATTGGGTAAGATTTGCCATGGGATGCGCAACATATTATAGGCAATTGGATCATAATGTCATCTTTGTTCAAGGATACTTTAATTTATGTACAAACATCCCCTATTTTCTTTTTAATCTTTACCAATGAAACCCTACAAGAATCAAAGCACATAAACATGTAAAATAGAAATTTCTGCTAACACAAAAATCTGATATATTTGATAATATGTATCTTTGTTGTTACAAGGGCTGCTGTGAAGTTTCACATTTGGTTTAAACCTGTTATTCAAGTTTGGATGCAAATAGACATACAACAAAAGTACCATATAACAACCTAACTGAACATTAACTTGCAAAAGACTGCGAACAAGAGTCAATATGCAGATCTGAAATGGTATTTTGCAGGATATAGCAAAGAAGGCTAAATTTGATACCACTTCCCCACCACATCCAAGTCACACCCAGCTAATAACAGTAGTCAAAACATTTACTTAGCTTCACCTAGCACCATTAAAGATCTGCACATATTCTTTGTTAAATAAATTGAGTGAACTTTGACTCTGTTTCAAATTTGAAACTGAAATTGGCAAGTTCAGGTTAAAATCGTAAAATGAGACTGCATAAGTTGATTGCTATAGGTACTGTGTTCGAAGTCCATTCTCTTTTTTTAGAGAATGTTTAAATCATTTTCGGAATGAACACTATGAATAACTTATGAACAATGTTGTCCATACTTCAGATGTGTTCTGTGTATGAAACACCTTGTTTAAGGAGGCAAGGCAAAACTGTAAACTTTTTTTTTATTATCCAAATTCACTGCAGAAAATCAAATCTAAAGAGGAGGTTGCAAAATGCATGACTTTGGTACCTTGTTTCTAGGGGGCTATGAGTTGTTATTGGGTCCATGGGTTGCTTTGGCCTAATGAATGTATTTAAGATAACTCATTCATTCAAGCAGTTCATTTAATTTCTAGTGGGATGAGGATTTTGCAAACAATGGTTTCTAGTTCACAAGTAAGCTTATGTTCAAATAGTATTATCTGTAGGAGTTGAGAAACAATCACAGGAGCTAGGGATCATTTGCAAGCAAAACACCTATCACACAAAAGAGACCAAGCAAAGATGATATGCTCTATAACAACCCTAGAATTCTATATTAATTGCAAAATAATGAATTGGGATTGGTATTACATTACAATGAAACAATGACTTGCTTTATAGAAAGCAAGAGTGCTAAAAATATCAAAAAGCTAATTGTTACTAAAAATAGCATACCAAAGTTAAGATATGCAAATTAGAAGTGCATGATATGCACAATATGCAAATTGGAGCCTAACTAGACTAGTCTCACTTAAATTTAGGCTCAATAAGCGAACTTAAGCTAGAGTATGAATGCACAAACTTGTGCTCAATTGTGCATAATAATATGCATGGGAATATTCTTGAGCAATCTGCAATTAATTAAAGCAACATATGCAAATGTGCCTAATGCAATTAATATGTATGCTCTATCACCCACCCTTAAGTGAAACTTAGGGAGACAAAAAAATTCTAAGCATGAAATGTATGAATGAGTCTTGGCATTGAAGGCCTAATTAGGTACAAATTTACAATGGTCTCTCAAAGGGGAGTAAAGGAGAAAAACTATATGGGCAAAAACCCCTCTCCAAAAGAGAGAGATGTAATGAGAAAAAAATTTAAAAAGTATGTGATTAAGATGAAAGACTCAAGTGTCCCCCCAAGTATAAAATTGGTCACACAAGTAGAATGAATCCCCCTATAAGAGAGAAGAAACAATGTATCCCCCCCATAAGAGAGAAGCTCCAATGTCGAAGATGAATGCTCGAGGACAAATGTTGATGAAAATTCAAGAGTGGCAAATCACGCTCCTCCCCTTGGGAAGAAACCAATCAAATGGTAATTGCATGAAAGGGGGGAATTGTCTCATGATGTGTGCCATTGAAGACTGCTCAACTATCCAACAATCTGAATCAACTAAAGAAAATCCAAACAACTATGTATGTGCTTGATGAATAATCTCTAAAGACATTGATGATGAGATGACATGAATGCTCAAACTGCCATAAAGGAGGAATAGAATATCCTTAATCATGTCCCCAATGTCTAGAGTATTTGATGTATCAAACAATGCAACAATGTTTGGTGTGTGTGATGTATCAAAGAAAATTGCAATATTTGGCAAATACTCGTCCCCCTCTGTTGAAATTGGAAATGAGCAAATATCATGGTGAACTGAACCGATCTCTGAAGAAGTAGGAGGTGGAGGAGGATCAAAACAAGTCTCAAAAACCATGTGGATGATTGAAGTACACAAGCCCACGTGACCAAACTTTTCATTGGATACCCGATCCACTCTTGATGCATTAGAGGTGGGACTAATCACTGGAGCTGCATGTTGAATGAGAGTAAAATGAGAGAACTCATAAAGTCGTGATGCATTATCAACTCTACCAACTGCAATGATCTCTCCACTATGTTGATATCTAATAAGCATTGAATTAGGGGTGGGCTCAACTGTGTTGCCCTTCCCTCCATGAATAATTTGGTAGATGGAAAGGAGGTTGGGGACACAAAGAACATTGAATGTCCCATCATCAACCTCAATAGAACCACTCCCAATAAAACTCATTTAGAGGTGAACACAACTATCTTGCCCTTCCCACTATGAGTAATTTGCTAGATGGAAAGGAGGGTGAAAGATAGTGAAGGGACACAAAGGACATTGAATGTCCCATCATTAACCTCAATAGAACCACTTCCAATAACAATAATGTAAGTGTTATTACCCAGCAAAATCTATGGAAATGAATGATACTCAAAAGAAGAGAACATACCCTTTGAAGATGTCATGTGATGTGAAGCTCTTGAATAAAGAAGCCACCTGCTAGACTTTTTGTGTGTTGATGCAAAGAGTGATGACATTTAATCTCGTCTTCAACACGTGCTATAGAAGATGACCTAGAATGTGTAGGTCATGATGTCGTAGAAGAGGATGCATGATATGAAGGTGGTTGAATATTGTGTTGTTGTAGAAGCTGCACTAGCTCATTAATCTTCTTTACATAACATCTATACTCATCATGTCTTATCTTGGTGCAATAAGCACACTTAGGCTTGTCTTTCCAATAAGCACCTTTTGGAAGAGGTGGAAGAATCTGAATCATGACCATGAGATTATGGAATTAGCTAAGTGGATTGTGCATCCTCGTGCTTCTACTTTGGTTTATTCTTTGGCTTATGTTTCCTTGAAGATGATCGAGAAACCTGTGCCTGAAATTTGGACCTAGAAAGTGAATCATGCTGAGTAAAGAAAGAATGCTCCAGTGTCAAATGTTCACAAAACACCTCAAATGAAGGAAAAGTGAAGGCATCTCCCTTAGGATCCATAGTAGCATAAAATGTAGAAGTAAAGACTTGAGAGGGTCCTCGAAGCTTAGACAAGATCATGAAGATGCATTTTTTTATCAGTGTTCTCTTTCCCACATCCATGCAACGAAGTCCAAATGCACTTGAACTTCTCCAAGAAGTCCTCAATAGAAGGAAAAGAGTCAGGTACCAAAGTAGTCAAATCCATCTCTACCTGCAGTGCTTGAACCTCATAAAGCTGCTCAAAGAGAGACTAAATCTTGAGCTACATGGTTGTAATGTCCCTTTCTCTGAACAAAATTTAATAATAAGAAGAATTAAAATACAAAATTAAATATATAATTATAATTATCAATAAATTATAAATAAATAATAATAATAAATTAATTTTAATTTTAATTTTAATTTTAATATATATAATTATAATTATAATTAAGTTGATAAAATTAAATTATTAATATATAATTTAATAAATAAATAAATAATAAAATAGTCAAATTAAATATTAAAAGAAATAAATAAATGATAATAATGATAAAGTTAAATAAATAAAGAATGGTCAATTATATTCATTACCAACTCTGGTACGATTTGGAAAGAAAACCATATAAGACAAAATAAAAAGAAAGCCAAAATAATAATAAGACAAAAGTTATCTTATGTGAGTTAAATAAAAGCAACGATTCAATTATCTCCAAAGGCTGCGGTCTTTTATTTAAGGACAAGATGCGTCTATTACCAAAGACTATGACCATCGGGTTGAAAACTATTAAGTAACATTGTTATCAAACGAGGGGGGAAATTTTAAATACATCATCTCGAATATAGGAATCGACAAGGAACTATTCAGACAACATTTTGCACAGTACAACCAGCAACAATTTGAAAAGCCAATCAAAAGCAAGAGAGGAGACAGTCATTAAAGCATCAACAAATCTAAGTCATCAAACAACATATCTTCTCAACCAATCATTACGAAATATATAAAGACATCAAATTAATATTAGCGGCAAGACACTACGTAAAGAAGCATATTAGGCACAAGTGTTTATTACAGTCCACAAAGACTAATATAATCAACAAAACCATTCCAAATCAAACTTATCAGATTTAATAGTAATCTTAGTGCAGAAATCACAATTTATTTGACATTTATCAGATTTTCCCAACAAAGATAGTATAGTATTAATATTAATTACATAGCAAGAAACAAACTATCCTGCATGTAATCTAATTTATACATAGTGTTTTTGGAAGAATACTACCAATGCCCATATCTTACTGGTTACATAAAAGTTTATGAATAGTAATTCATAACAAGAATAGAGAATTCAAATTAATTGTCCTCGATTTTTAAATCATCCTAACAGGAGACATTACAATGGCCCACAAAGTAGTGCAAGACTCAAGATGAAAAATGAGATTGACAAAAACATGTATAGCAATCAAAACCATAGCCTCACCCATGTTTCTATGCTAAAAGATCTCAAATTGGTGGGTCGAGTTATGTTGTTTCATCCAACATGAACCACAACCCTCTAGAGATAAATAACCTGGTCATCTGGGCCTTCTGGGTATGATAGTTATGAGGGGTGAGGGGGAGCTATGGAAGTGGAATCCTCCATGCTGAAACAATGCAAAAGAACCCAACCCCCTTCCCCCGCCTCCAACAACAAAAAAACACAAACCCTTATGTAACTAAATAGCTGAGAAATGACAAAATGAAAATTGAATGAATTTGAGGTCACTGTGTACTTGATGAAAAATATATAGAGAAAAACCTGAGATCTGTATAGAGGACACCAAGAACTTTCTAACAATGTGTGGAAGTGACAACAGAGTCTTTTTACTTAAGTTATCGCTCTGGTCTTGGTATGGAAAATTGGTGAAGAATCTCAAAAGTCTGAAATGTTGGAAAGATGTGCATTGGAATCAACTTTTGAACAATATATGATTTGCATGATTTAGAGTCTATATGACCAAGTTATGGCTAAAAAACCAACTACTCCTCCTTATGGCCCTAGTGTTCAACAGGCTCAACACCCCTTGGAGTATAAATTTGACGCCTTTGCAACTGTCGTCTAAATATTCTACGTCATAAAAAGAAATTCCTCCTATTGGAAAAGATTTTGCTAACCAAAAATACCTCTGATCGTTGGAAGATTCTTCAGAATATGCCAAGATGCTCAATTAAAATTGGCGATACCACATAAAATTAGCATCATATGCTAAATTGGTGGGGATGTTGCTGAAACTAGCAGCCGACAATGTTGATGCAGGGGTGCAGGGGGGTCAGTACCTGCATGCTACTGAAAAAGGTGCACTAAAACTTTGAAAAAAAGTTGTCAAAACTTTAATTTTTTAAAGATTCCAAATGAAATTAATTTTGTTTGTGCATGCACTTTTTTTTTATTAGTAGATGCATAGATGATGCAAGTGTTGATTGGGGGATGGTATGACCTCATTTTGCGTGCAACTCCCAAAAGAATGCTCCAAATTTGATGTCCAAAATTGATGATTTGAGTGTCAATTTATGGGGTTTGGCCTTTTGAGCGTGATGGTGATGTCTACTTTGCGCCAAAGTATCCAATTTTTTCAGCTACCTCTAGATTTCACCTTGATTTTCATGTCCTAGGTCATATGGATCTAATTTCTCAACTACTCAGATTTGGACAAAACAACAATTGATTATAGGGTTTCTCGATGCTGCAGACATGATGGAAACCTTTGTTTGAGCCCAATGTACACATAAATTTCAGCCAAGGTTGGATCCCTCAATCATGTGGACAAGAACTTGTCAGATAAGAGCAAATGATAAGCTGCAAGAAAAGCATGTATCACACAAAAGAGACCAAGCAAAAGATAACATGGTCTATAAAAACTTTAGATTTTTGTATTGAGTGCACAATATTGAATTGGGATTGGGATTACATTATAATGAATCAATGACTTACTTTATAGAAAGCAAGATTGCTAAAAATATTAAAAAAAACTAATTGGTACTAAAAATATCATACTACTAAGATATGCAAACTAGAAGTGCATGATATGCACAATATGCAAACTAGACTATCCTAAATTTAGGCTCAATAAGTGGACTTAAGCTAGAGCATGTATGTGCAAACATGTGCCCAATTATGCATAGTAATATGCATGTGAATAATCTTGAGCATGTACACAATTAACTAAAGTAACATATGTAAATGTGCCTAGTGCAACTAATATGCATGCTTTAACATTCTCCATCTTGAATAAAAAACTAAAACTAGCACTTGCACCAAAAGGAGGTGCAAGGGTAAGTCGATAGGTGTTTGATTTGAAAGCATAATTGAAGCTTTACATAATAAAAGTGTATAAAAGTACACGTCTAGAAATATGTATCATTGTAGAAAGCATTCTTGTGCATAATACCATCAATTTTGGATGAATTAAAGTCATAGTAGTGTCCTATGTTTTTTTGTCGATCCTCATAAAAAAGTGTAGCACTCAAATACATGGAAATTATATTCACTTGCAATCTCTTCCCTTGTTAAGATTGTAGATTATGTCCAACATTCCAGGCTACGTGCTTGTAAAGGTGTCCTACATAAACAAGTATGTATTAACTTAAATGATCACGTAAAAGGGTGCCACAATGCCCAAGCTTGGCTAAAATTGTCGTGTACTCACACCCAAGTTGGGCTTGGTGTGGCTCAACATAGCCTAGCATAACCAACCCATTTATCATGAGTCTCACACATATCTTATAGGAAATCATACCCAAATTTCTTGTCCCATATAACATAATTTGGGGGATACCAGTAACTTGTGCTTGTCGTGTTGTTTTTCCAATTTTCTTAAACTATTCACTATAGGTTCTTTCAGACAGTGAAAACTTTGTGCATCACTTCCACATGCAAATGAGTGGTGGTACTCCTCCACTCCTTTACTTTTCTAAATTTCCTAAGAATTTTCTATGTCAGAACTGTAAGAACTTTATGTGTGCACTACATATATGCAAAATTGTTCATAAGCATCAAATATGCAATCAATGATTTAGTTATCATGCCTTTCGGTCAAACTCTTAGCTAGAAACAAAAACTCCCAACTTTTACCAAATGGAAGGGACTCCAGGTGTATCAAATTGTTGACTACACATTGCAATTTCAATATTTTTTTAAAAAAAGTAGTGGATTTTAGAAAAAGAATGGCAAAAGTTGGGATTGTTGATAAAGAAGATTAACTTGAGAATTTATGCCTTATAGTTGTTATTTAAGAGAATAGAGAAACACATTAAACAAAGACATAAATCAAAGAATCCAAAAAAGAGATGATTATTGAAAACCAAATCAAACATCTAACATTCCAAATATTCATTAAAATGACAGAAATGGATCTTGCTTTAGCTACCAATCTTTCGTTGAAATCATGGAAATGGATATGGCTTCAACTACCAAGCTTTCACTTATACTACCACTCATTTGCATGTGCAAGTGATGCACAAAATTTTCACTGTCTGAAAGAACCTATAGTGAATAGAGTTTAAGAAAATTGGAAAAACAACACGACAAGCACAAGTTAAAGGTATCCCCCAAATTATGTTATATGGGACAAGAAATTTGGTTATGATTTCCTATAAGATATGTGTGAGACTCATGATAAATGGGCTAGTTATGCTAGGTTGTATTGAGCCACACCAAGCACAACTTGGGTGTGAGTACACACCAATTTTAGCCAAGAATGGGCATTATGACAACCTTTTATGTGATCATTTAAGTTAATACATACTTGTTTATGTAGGACACCTTTACAATCACACATCTTGGAATGTTTGAAATAATCTACAATCTTAAAAAGGAAAGAGATTGCAAGAGATTGCAAGTGATTCTAATGTTATTATATTATATTCATGGAAATTGCAATCATGTTAAGTTTGTGTCTATAGTTCAACTAAAAAAGAAAAGTAATAAATAACATCTATATTTCTCTTATATATAGCTCAAATAGATTTAGTATCAAGGATCCTTGTAGAAGCCTTTGGAACATAGCAACTTGTGTTGAAGGTCTTATCAGTCATATCCTAAACCAATTTCCTAATATTAGTATATTGCAACTCTATATGGAATAAATTACACATTAGGAATTAGTGTTCACATGAATAATAATGTGTGTGAGAGTAATTAAGGTAAAATGAGTTGTAGTAATAACTCACATAATATTATAGATGAGAAAATAACTATTTTTTGATTGATACTGATTTAATTATTTGCATTACAAGTTGCTAAAACAACTCATCTATATAAAATGGAGTTGGTATAGGATCTCTCCTATGACACAAGATCCAGTTCCTATAAATTTATGTAAGTGTGTATTAGAAAGAATATTATCATTTACGTACAAATTTAATGTTTTCTCTACGTTATTTATCAATATGGCATCTCAGACATCTTATCTTGTGTTGTGTTCCCAATCTCATTTCAAAACATGTAGAGGCATCAGTGAAAATTCAAGGTGTTCAAATGGTTGTTCTAAGTGTTCAAATTATTTTCTTGTTCGATGTATAATACAATTTTATTTTATTTTTTATTACAAAATTAAAAAAAAATTAGAATGTTTTGAAAAGATATTGATAAGGTGAATAAAACCCAAAAGTATTTTCACAATGTTGTAAGTATAAAATAAACAACTTGATGGAGAAAATAGAACAGTAAAAAAAAGACATGATTATTATTGTTGTGTGTGCAATTTCGATGCTAGTTGCCACTCTTTGATGTCTTTGTGTCAAAGTTGGTGAAGTCATGATATAAAATAATTTTCTCTATATTTTAATGATTTTAAGATTTTTATATTTTAATAATCAACTATAAAACAATTTTGTACATTATTAAATAAATTAAGAATTTAATACAGTTATATTTTAACATATTTAAGCTTTTTAATTATTATTGTAAAAAAATTTTAAGAAGAAAATTAATTTTAAAATTAATAATTATAAAAAGATAAATGAAAATAATTTAAAACTCTATGATAATGATAATCTTAATTTCAAATTAAAAAATTAATTTTATAAATTTTCAAATAAATTCTTTTACAACTCAAACAGGAGAACATTATAACATAAAAAATTACACATAATATGATGGTATTCATTCTCAAATCTTAACATCCCTTAAAAGTTCTTCTCATTTTCTAAATTTTTATTTACAATTTTGATTTAGATATAGAAGTGCCTAATACTTATGTTTTACATTTTTATAAATAGCAACCTCTTATACTTTTATAATTAGATGTAAGAGGTGATATGCAATAGTGTGATTCATACTACTTTAGGGATTAGTTTTTTCTTAAAGATAATTACTTTTTGGGTATGGTTTATTATTAGGTTTGTATATGTGCCAACCTATTATACTTTTATTAGTTGGTCTTTTTTATTTTTTGAAGTGTAAATTATAATAGTAAGATGTGACATGTAATAGGTTTGATTTACAGTATTTTGGGGAATTAATTTTATTTTGAGGTGATTAACTTTTACATTTCTAAGAGGTAAGGTGTAATAGTGAGATATGGTTCTAGTTAGAGGTGTAATTATTGATAGTAATATGTGACATGTAATAGTGTGATTTATGTTGTCTTAGAGATAAGTTTGAGAGTGGTTAATTTTTAGCTTTTCATACTCCACCTCGCCTCTATTATCATTTGGGGTTCGCTAAGTTTAGATGAGCAATTATGGATAGTGAGAGGTGATGTGAAATAGATTGAATTTTTATTTTCTTGAGATTTGTTTTCTTTTGAGGTGATTAATTTCTAGGCTTCTAAGAATTATGATTATGAATATATAAGTATAATTTTATTTAAAATCTATACAAAAAATGTTAAGAAATCTAATTTTGATATATTTATTTTATAAAATAATATAGTATGATAAGTTATCTCTCTTGATCATTTTAAATTAATTTTATTTATTGAAGAATTATTTTAATATTAGTTTATTTTAATAGAACTAGATTTTTTCTAATTTTACTATGACATGAGAACCTTGCACTCAAAAAATAGTTTATATATATATTTTAATGTATTTCACATTCAAATATGTTTATATATAATTTCTTAACTAGTATATAATTTACAACAAAAACATAAACTGACATTAACTAATTAAAAAAAAAATTATTTTTTAATAACATTTTTTTATTGATATTCTTTATATTCATATTTTTTCAATCATATGCTTGTACAATTTTGATTTTATTCAATTGTGTATCTGAATCAAAATTGTTAACAAAATTTAGAAACTAAGAAAAATTAATACCATCATGTTATGTGTAATTTTTCAGGTTATCAATGTTCTTTGTTTCAGTTGTAAAAGAATTTATTAGAAAATCTATAAAATTAATTTTATTATTTAAAATTAAGATGATCATTATCATAGATTTTTAAATTATATTTATTTAGTTTATAAGTATTAATTCTAATTATTTTGATTTAATTTTTCAAATTAATTTTCTTATTAAAAATATTTTACAATAATAATTATAAATCTTAAATATGTTAAAATATAATTATATTATATTATTAATTTATTTAATAATGTACATTGTTTTATACTTAAATTAAAATATAAAAATTTTAAACATTAGCATGTGCTTAAGTTTTGGCCTGTGGCATATACGCTCCGGAAAACCTACGGAGGAGTAGAGATTAAATTGAATAAGGTACCAGTCTTCAAGAGTAGATGAACGATGATCACTAACCCTTTTCCCTTTCCATATTTATTGGGTAATAGTTTCAACTTGTCGGAAAATCATTTGGGAGCATGAGACTGGTTTCAGGGGGCGTGAGACAGGTTTTGCCCTGTACGGACGTGAGCGATCTTGCAGGGAAAGCCTATCGGATAATAAATATGTTTATTTTTAATTAGTCGAGAGTCATACAGCTAGGTGATTCACACACTTTCGTGTTACAACACAATTTGGACACAACATTTGCCGACTTATTCTATCTCTATTGTGCATTTGTTCAGTTTAGTTGTGTTATTATACCTTTCCTTAGGAACACCTTAGTGTGTCTTCACCATAAAATTAAAGTCACTTTTCTAGTTTCCATTTCACATTGGCAAACATCATCTAATGTAAATTATTTACATCCTATATTATTTATTTTCCTTCTAAATAAAATAGAGGGGATTGCTAAGGGCACTAGAAATGTTTGCAAGTATCTAGGCATATACATGATAGAAGATTTGTGATTCTTATTCCTTTGCTACTAAAGATGATATCAATTGCCATAAAACTTTCTAGCAAGGAACCTCATGGTGAGCTGGAATTTTTTTGTTGTTGGTGCCCCAAGGGGTGAGAAGACCTAGTCAAGAACCTAACTATGACTATAGATAGTGTCATCTCCCTTGGCCTCCTCCCCTTCACGCCTCTCCAAACCCATTACCTTCATCCATATGCCCACATCAAAGGATTATTATTTAAGCAATATGTTTTAAGTTTATTTTAAAAAGATAGTTTAAGAGAACAATGTCTTTTTAAATAAACATTTAGGGGTGCATCAAAATTATGAATTGTTGTAAAAGTAAGATTTAATTTCAAGTTGGCTATGCAAGGGGTTTACCTTGGCTAGGCTTTGTTCGCATGTTCTTTCTCGCATCTCTCAAATATCCTTGTCACCTTTGTCTCACACTAAATTTTGAAGAAAAGTTAGCATTTATCACAATTTTTTCTAGTTTCCTCATCTTTGATCGATATTTACTCTTTTCAATGGCAATCAACCCAAACAATCCCATATTTGTTACTAAGGTTTCTTCTCACTTGGATGCTTAGGAAATAGTTCTCAAGTGGTCATAAATGTAATATTCCCTTTCAGACTAAATCAAATCAATGGATATAATGCCTATCTTTATTCCTTGTAGGTTGAAGGAAGGATTTGTATGGGAACAATACTAGCACTTGCACCCCAATGAGGTCCAATGGTTATGCTGATAATAATATATGATATGAGTAATATATTGAAGGACTAATAATAAGTCACTAAAAACAAAAAAGTGACTTAAAATCAATATTTTGTAAGGTTTCAATAAATGCAACATAATAGTGGTTATATATATATATATATATATATATATATATATATATATATATATATATATATATATATATATATATATATATATATATATATATATATATATATATATATATATATATATATATATATATATATATATATATATATATATATATATATATATATATATATATATATATATATGGAAATAATTGGCATGCCAACATTCATAACAAACTTACCAGAGAAGGATCATTGATAAGCCCAAAAATAAATAGATATTTACCATCAAAATGTGTTTGACAATGTATAAATATCATTACCTTGGAAGGTTGATTGTTTTGTTTCAAGACATTTATGTTAAAGTTGATATTGTCATGTGCTAGATTAGATTTTTGCAAGAGACGAATGTGTGGAAGTCAAATCAATGTGCTACAAATGATTAGGAAATATGACGAAGATATAGGTAAGAATTGAATACCTTGATTTCTTAGAGAGAGTTGTAATCAAGCTTCCTCTTTTCTCCTCATAATTGTATATAGATTGTTTTGCATTTTCAAAAACCCTCTCAAAGGAGAATTTAGGTTGGATGTAAAGATTATTTAATGACTTTACTCTAGATATGGTTGTGAATGTTAGCCCTTGCCTCCTTGTTTTTCCAATATCAACCATTTATTTTTGTAATGTTAGGCCTTGTGATTTTTCTATGGCTATAACCCATGTTTGTGAAAGGCATTTGTCTTCTACTACCATGGGACATAGGAAATATTGTAATAATTTTGGGATCATCTTGGTCCTAAGGTGGGTCGTTATAATTATCAATCCTCACTACAACATATACTAGGACATCAAGTGGTTTGGAACCAAGGCTATTAAATATTTCAAATATTCGCCTAGACCTCCATCTATAATGCTTTCTTTTGTTCATATGTTAGTTGTGAGCATTATATGTTGACCTCTATAAAGTACTTGTTTGTTGAGTGTTTCATCATTGCTTGCATTTTCTATTGTGATCTTGGTGCTTCTTGCAATACTTAATGTAATTGGATAGTTCAACAATTTTAGTGTTCTTTAGTTTCATAACTTCACTAAATCATTGGTCGCAAACAAGTGCATCGAATTATAAAAAAAATTCCTTTTCACTTAAATAAAGTTCTTTGTTTGTTTGTAGCATCAAGAGATAATTCTTTTTTTGTGTGCACCATCAAGAGTTTCTAATCTTCTTGTGTGGTTCTACATTTCATATGTTTGGCAACATCTACCAAAATCATCTGTATGCTATAGATTCACCTTATTAGCATAACATTGTTTCTAACATGAAGGCCATCATGAATTGATCCCACAATATTTTCACACCTAAATGCGATGTGTAGATAGGCATGCCCATCACAAGTAGTATTAATGCAAGGTCACCAACTAATATTTTGGAGCATCCACCAAAGAAAACATGTTGCTTGTGGGGAAATGCTTCACATATTCTATCGCCTATTTTTAGTAGTAGTTGATTCTAGCAATGCTTTTCCTTACAATGGATGCATTTATTTAATAGGAATCTTCACCATTGAATGTATAGTTGATGTGTATATGTTGAATGCAACAACCTCTATAGGAGCTACTATGAATAGCTAGTTTTTTCCCTGGTGTTGTACTTTTGAGTGCATTTCTTATGCATGTGATTAAGTATGATTTACATATATCCGTTGACCCTTAAATAATAATGTGTAATGGTCTAGCAGAGGGATATTTGTCATAGTTTGTAATCATTGTAAGTGTTATTTTTTGCTTTGCTGACAATGTATAACCTGAAATGTCAAAGTTATATTGCATTCACTACAACTTAAATGTTGTGGCAATGCAACCTAATCTCATGTTTTTCTAGTCACACCTCCCAACCATCTCAAGTTCATTTAGGATAACACTATTTGAGGGCCCCCATTTACAAAAACAATAACTTGCATTCATTCATTTGTATTGATTCCCTTGAGTTCATATCATTGTCACTCTCTTTTTCTATCCATCTTGCTTCCTCTAGGGTACTTTATTTGATGTGCATGGCATCATATTTTCTTTGCATTCATTTTCTTCCAATTTGCAATTTAAAATCCTTAATATGGCCTATTACGGTCTCTATATTATGAAAATGTTTGTATAAAAGTAGCTTGCTCCAACAAAATATCTCAAACCAATTTAACTCCTTTGGAATGGTGTAGAACAATGGGTATACACTAACAATGGCTTTCACCTTCCTCTCTTTCCACTTGCATTGTTTATAATTTGTACAAAAGGAGAAAGATCTTGTGAATCCTAGTAGTGTTATTGTCTCAAGCTCGAGAGGATGTTTCTTGTAAGTGTGCAAGTAGCTAGATTGAATTTGGGTCTCATATTTTGTTCTTGTTAGCCAATGGAACACTTTTTTCCCAACATTCAAAGATGTGAAAGGTCATTTGCAGATGATAAGGGGAAACTATTGAAGCATATAACATGTTTATTGTGCTCCTATATCAAATTCTGCCACTATCTCTATGATGAATTTTTATATTCTTCAACAACTAGATGATCTTCTTGTTTGGTCGCAGTTATTCTTCTTCACATATTACGATAAGTCTCAAATGTTCTCTCTACTTTTCATGCATCGTTGGAAATGTATCTTAGAACAAGTGTTTGTGAGACAATAGGCTAGCTCAGTCTATGTTGTCTCTCCATACTAGAAGCATTTCTAAGGTGTGGATATTTAATCTTTCATCAATTCTTGTAGGTCCATTTTTTTTCCCCGACATCATCAAATGATAAGGTAGACAATTTTTTTTCTTTCCATGGAGCTTTGTGTCAACACTCTATTTTTTCCCTTCTTTCGCAAGCATGTTCCCTCTTTGCACTTTGTATGCTTTTGACACGCTTGACTATCTCTCCATGGTCATGTGAAGGTTCTTTAGCAAATATTTGAGCTATGTTTAGCAAGCATGGATAGTCTAGTGGGGACTAGGAAACTGAGTTGTTCCAATGCGATGCATTGCAGGGGTTCTAAGTGTTGACGTACATGTTGAAATATTCTCATGATCTTTCTACTGAAATGATGTTCTTCCAATCAATATTATCCCTATCTGGTGTATTTTCCAACCAAAGGAACCCGTGCCACATGAGAAGGTTCTCTATGTTGTCACTCATATCTATACCAATACTCTTTTGCATGAAGATGTTTTTTAAATCACTTCCTCGTGAAAGATTATAAATTGTTCACTCTCAATGATGTAGTGTAGGGATTATTGATTATATTATCCAATCATTGCTTTTTTGTGTTCAGGGGGGGAATGACATCAATGAGTTAACAATACAAGCTAGGTATATCAATTTTAACACTTTCTCCCCTAAGCCATTCAATACAAGAGAAAGAGGGGCTTTTGAGCATAACTCTCAATACAACCTAGGTTAGATTAGCAAAACCCAAAGGTGATAAGGGATGCCCATGCTAAACCCAAGTTATATCAATGAATTACACTAGCAAGGCCTCTTTCATACAATATAATTCAATTATTGATATATAATAAAAATGTCAAGATTGAACTAATTGATTAAGCAAAAAGTGTAAGATGAGTCTAGGAACCAAGTATATGCAATCAAACCAATTAAGATAAAAAATCAGATCTATTCTAATAGATGAAACAAATGATATGGTACTTAGCTTGAAATATGAAATGGAATATGGCTTTTTTCTCTAAAAATTATAGATTTGAGACTGTGGCAGGACTTCTGACTGCGAATTTATGATCACAATAGAAAACCCAAAAATGTTATTTTTCTCATACCTCTAGGAACAAGTTGACCTAGCACATGTTCCAAAAACTTTTCCACGAAGTCACTGTGTTCCTGGGACACTGTAGTAAAGCTGACCTAACTTCTTCAGAAAGTTCTCGAGGAGTAGATTCCAAATCTGTGGTTGCCAAATGATAACCTCCAAGTCTGTTACAAAATTGGTTTGTGTGAGTGGCTATAAAGGGGGTTTCCATAGTCAACACCCCCTATCTTGGTGATTTCCACCTCCATGAATAGCCATTAGAAATGATGTTGTGTTTGTATGTAGTGCTCATGAATCCTAGATTGTAGATCTAAAATGTAAAAGAGCTAGCAAATGTTAAGAATCTACTCTATGAGTGAAATCCTAGCATGTAAGTGTGCTTGTAAATGTAAATGTGTGCAGAATATGAAGAGACAAAGATCATATCTGAATATAGCACAGAAAGCATACCAAGCCCCCAAGGATAAAGTACTCTAACCATCTTCATGACCTCGATGCATATCCATGATGTCATGTAATGCTTGAATGCTTGAATTGAAGAAATGTAAATGAAGGCCTCACTTTGCAATGAAATAATTAGATTCAACCCTTAGCTTCACCTTGAAATTTCTCTATGTCAGATTGGGGTGTCCACGCGTGTGTGTACCTTGCTTCTATCACACTCTAGCATGAGGCAAATGAGACATTGGATGTCTTTTGATAGTGAATTTTCAAAATTACCTGTGTGGGAGCTGACTGCAGTGAGAACAAAATAATGGAACTTTCAAATACAACCGGGACCAACACTTTTGATAAACCACCAGGGAACAAGTCAACTTGGTCGACCTATTCCCTAGGAGGCCAAAGTCTTGGGTTTTTAACCTAGGCTTCCAAAAATGTAGAGGATTCAGGTGTAGTGTGTATCGGGAGCTGATATATCGAGCTAGATTCAGGAAAATGGGGCCTAGAAAGAGGAGGATGCATAGAAATTAGATCCTACCTCAGTCTATGAGTGAGAGAAAGGGAAATCAAGCATGAAGTGTTAGGTCCTACCTCAATTTCACCTAGGAGGGAGAGAAAGAAAGAGAAAGTGTGTGCTCCAAGTATAAATGTGAAATGCAAGCACACTAAAGAGGATCTAAAAGGTCATAAATTGAAGTGCATCTAATTTAAGATGATACATTTAGCCCCCACTTTAGATGTATAAGACACTACGTGCATATGCAAGCTAAAGTAAGAAAAACATATATATAACTGAAAAAAGGATATGGCTAAGTCCACATGCGCAGTTCCTGCAAGAAAACATTAGTAACTACATCTTGCAAAACCATGGGTTAGTGATAATTAAAATCACCTAGGACTTACTAGAGAAATATGATGAATTTTTTGAGTAACTATAAGCCCCCTTGTTTCGGCTTTCTCATTTGGGAAAGGTGAAACATGATATCATGTTTACCATAGTGAACTGAATAAGGAAAATGATGACAAGTAGCCTTGAAAGTCATTCAAGATGGATCCTAAATGTTTTCAAAGTACTTGGATAGCAAGGTAACTGAGTCACGATTCAACGCATGTGACGACACCTGAATTAGAGCTACTACTGAACTCAAGATATGATTGAAAGAGTGAAGGATGGAATTAACATCTAACAATGGTAAGCTAATTTTTCAAAACAAGAAAAAGAAAGGTAACCTAATTAATAACAAAAATAAAGTGAAGTTACCTTTGTGAAAGCTCAGATAGAATATTTTCTTGAAGGTGAAGAAGGAGAAAGAAAAATATGTCAAGGAAGGAGGAATTGGTCATCAACGTGGATAGAGGTGTCTAACAGGAAGTAGTAGATGGCACAGAGCTAGAGGAGGTATGTCTCGATGCCAGTGCCCATTTCCTTACATTTTCATTCCATTTATGCACTTTCTATAGATTTAGGAAGTTGTTATGCATGTTGTAGGAAGCTATTTTTAATAGCTAGGTCAGGAATTCAACTTATTCCCAAGAATCGACCTATTTCTAGAATGTCAACCTGCTCCTTAGGGAGAAAGTCGACCTCTTCCCAGAAGTTGACCTCTTCCTAAGAAGTTGACATGTTCCCTAGATAGGTCAGAATGCAAAAATTATATATGTTGAGATCTTCTATTTTGATACTGAGTATTGATTGAACTTTTTCATGTTGCTATTGTAGGAGCTACTAGTAATGAGAGAGCATCGCATGTCGAATGTTATGATATATGTTTGAGAGAATATAGGAGAGATAGATGCAGTAGAGACACAAGTTATGAGAGACATTGGCTCTACTAAGTAGTTCAACTACCTCATATTTGATTTCATAAAGCTATGCTACTAGCATTGATAGAGAGATGGGATGAGGATACATGCTCAATCCATCTACCTGTTGGGGAGATGACAATTACACTGGAGGATATTCACTGGATCTTATATTTGTCAGTCTGAGGACCAACAATTAGACCATAGGTCAATAGTTCTCTAGAGGAGATTAGAAGATATTTTGAGTACTGTATGTGACTTCCATAGAGAGAGAGAGAGAGAGACTTGATCAGGTGAGCCTAAAGAGTATTTTTCTTGGATAGACTCCTTTGTTGAGGAGGCTCATACTTTGTATCATTTCCATAGAAGTGATGCCCAATATGAAGGGCACCATATTTTTCACTCCTCTTACAAATGTTGTTTGTCACATGCAGAGAGAGTCCATAGTGTATGTGTGGGGTTAGAGCATGCTTGTGCACCCTTACTATGAGCTCGGGAAGTTCGCCAGATATCAGAGGCACAACCTGACAATGTGTACACTCTTACAAGTGTGGGCCTTTGAGAACTTTACATGTATGAGGCCTATAGAATTTCATAAGGATATACCAATTGAGTTACCAAGAGTATTTTCATATACATTGGGGCATTCCTGGCATTTTGGTGATGTTCTATACTGGATGGTCATGCTAGATCGACTACCAGGTACAAAGGTTGTGTGGACGCCTTACCATCACATGGTAGCATAGTTGGACTCAGTAATGCAGCTGAGATGGATGCAAAGAAAAAGTCTGCTAGAGGGTAGACACGGCTATATAGTGGTGCCCTACTATTATGAGAGAGTGATGCGGCAATTTGGTCTTCAGCAGGGCCCTCCAATATAGGTACCTCGATATACACACGAGAAGGAATACATAAGGAGGCCTGAAACCATACTTGGTCGACTATTAATGATATAGAGATGACAAATATTGAGATTCTAGATGATGTCAAGGTCCCCCATATACTCAAGGACGCAGGAGTGTTGAGGCCGGACTACTTTTGATACATCAGTGTGCAAGGTACGAGACCCATGTTCCTAGATGACCATCCTATTGGAGATCCGGGGTCCATATTTTAGGGATCAATACAGAGATGAGGAGGAGGAGGAGCTACCACCAGATGGAGAGGCCATGGAAATAGACAGTAGGGAGTACATGCCAGTAGCAGGTGGTGTAGCGGATGAGGCACCACCATCTCCCATAGCAATCGGACCCCTACAATCCTGATTAGTACATACCCAAGTGGAGATGCCCCCACCCCGGATGAGGTAGGAAGAGCGAGGGGAGTCTTAGCCAACCACCACCCACAACACCCCACCAAGACACATATCCCAACTTCCATGAGGGAGATCTAGGTATAAACAGATTTCGAATAAGTGCAAAACTTATGAATATGTGATAAATGATAAACTAAAAATGTGATATGCAACTAGCATAGAGGAGTGGAGATTGTTCGTGAGAGATTTCCTGATGGGCATGGTCATTTCATCAAAGATTCTTCTACCTTTTGAGTCTTTTATGAGGGGGTGCAAGATCCTAGGAGGCATAGGGATATCTTTGCACCCACAATGGTGGATCTACAATTTCTAGCAGAGAGGGTGGAGAAGTTAGAGCACGATTTATGCGAGCAACAACACAGATCTCATAGTCGATCAAAGAATAGATCATCCTGGAGCCATACCTTTTACCTTGACCAACATAGAGAAGCACCATCATTTGACCTAGATCCGAGAGATCCGAATCTCATCATCCTATGGCTGACACTTGATGTACTATTTTATCGGGCACATTTTGTTTAGTGCCTTATTTGTATACCAAAACATATATATATGTGTGTGTGTGTGTGTGTGTGTGTGTGTGTGTGTAGTGTGTGATGTGTATACT